>BSBK01001546.1:397500-997500 GCA_027943335.1 Chamaecyparis obtusa
CACCTAGGAAATAGGCTAGTGTTCTAAACCAAATTTTGGCTTTTACTAATCCTAGTTAGGTTAGGAAGGGTAATAAAGACTCCAATAGGGTCTATGTGATTGATGTGGATAATATGTTAGGTTATTTTGGTTTAACCTAGTTAGATTGGGGTAAGAGGGCTATGTTGTACATGAGAGCTCATAGAGCCCTAATGAGTGGAATAGAGCCTAAGTTTCATAAGTCTTAAAAATATTAGGAGATGGATAAAATGATCATAAATGAGTCTTGAAAATGTTTTTATAATATTCTATTAGGTTTTTAGTGGTTTGGGATTGAGGAAAAGCACTAAGGAGAAAGTTGCTTAAAAGTTGTCATGACAACTTTTGCAACTTTGAAAATTTGCATGACAACTTTTGTCCTAATGAGACTGAATGATGAAATTAGGTCTAAAGGAGGTCCTAAACACCTACACACATTGTAAAAGGATATTTAAACCTCAAAAATCTTGAATCCCAGGGTTGGACAAGTTTTGTAATTCTGGCATAGGCAATCAATCATTGTCTCAGACAATTAAGGCACAGCTTTGTTATTTCTTTGCATGAGTAGGATCTAATGGATTAGATTACTATTTTATTGAAGAGTGTTAGTAGTTTTAATATTTTTACTTAAATTCTATACAAGAGTGTGAGTTTTTAATTAGTTTTGTAAGTTCTTTGTTTATTGTTTTGTTCCAACTAGTTCACTGGCCTCTACATAGGAACAGTCTCAAAAAAGACTCCCCCATAAAATACCACTATGTGTTCATCATGGCCTTTTGAGACATGGAAGTGGAGTCAATCTAAAATTTACATAAGAAATAAGGATTTTTGAAGATGATTCTTTCCATATTTTTGACCTTTCCCTAGGCCAACACAGTCATTGCCTGACTAGGAACAAGGAGGTGATTTGTAAAGTTACTTGCAAGGGTGACTATAAAAGTTGATTCCAAGACATTGGAGATGTTTATTGAGATGATAAAGAGCCCTAGTGGGGAGATAGAGGCTTGTCCAATCCATTTTGAAATTATTTCCTTTCACTGAACATAGAGCTCCTAGAAGCCCTTAAAACCCTCATCAAACCCTCATAGTTTGGATAGGGTACTATGCGGAGGCATAGAGACCCAAGACCCACCAAATATCTTAAGGTTACATAATTTATTAAAGAATCCATAATTAATTTGGAAATTTCTTGGGAAAGTTTACAATAAATCCTATAAACCCGAAATAGGAGACCTAATTGAGGGCTACAAGGCCAAGATAGACACTTTGGTGAAATTGATAAAAAGGAGATGGAAAGAAGTTGAAAAATGTGTCAAGAACTTAATAGAGAGATGAATCTGACTACCTCCACACCCCTTAAATATTCTACACTTTCTTAGGAATTCAGTTACACTTGGTAAGGGAAGGTATGTTGAATATTTATAGGTCACTTAGGGAGTGAGAGTAATTTTACTTTGATTGAGGACAATGAGAGAAGTCATTAGGAGGAAAGGGGGGTACCTTGTGAGACCCTAATTAGGATTGGGGAGTTAGTGAGTTAGTGAGTTAGGAACCTAGGTTGGTCCTAATAGAAGAGTTTAGAAACTAGTGTGATCCTATAAGATTGGTATTAGAGCCAAAAAGATTGGACTAGAGGAAAATTGATGTTGTATTCATTTGAATCAATAGATTCATCCAAGATGATTACAAATGAAGAGTTGGAAAAGAAAGTGGAAGAATAGGAGGAGGATAACATACTCCTTAGGGAAAGGCTAGTAGAGATTGAAAGTAAGCTAGGTGCAGTAGAGACCGAGACAAAGATTGTTTGAGAGAAAGTCAGAGAGGTGGAAGATAAGGGTAAAGAGCTAGAAGAAGAAGACAAAGTCCTTGAACTAGACCATGTGTTAGAGGGAAGAACCTTTCTTGAGAGCATTGAAGGTCATGAGTGGAAAATCCTTGGAAGGAACACCACTTTTTAGTGAAAATATGGAAGCAAAATTAGTCATGGACTGGATAGAAGACATGGAGAACCACTTTGAATATGAAGGTATCAGTGAGGCCCAAAGAGTTAAAGTGGCTAAGTCAAGGATGAGAGGAGCTACCCTCACATGGTGGAATTTTGTGCAAGATGAGAGGGATAAAAGAGGGAAAGAATCCTATTGCTAATTAGAAGGTTATGGTGGAAAATATTAAAGAGAACTACATGCCAGATGACTATAAGGTACAACTACATAAGAAAAGACAAAATATAAGGCAAAAAGAACTAGAAGTGAGTGCCTATACAAAAGAGTTCCATAAACTATGTATTAGGTCAAATGTGATAGAAGAAGAAAACCTAAAGGTGGCTAGGTATTTAAATGGGTTAAGGTGGATATACAAGAGGAGATAAGCCTCTTGAGCCCAAGGACAATCCATCAATTCTATCAACTTTCTCTCAATGTAGAAGAGAAGATAAAGAAGAAGCATGACTCAAGAAAATAAGGTAGAGGTAGATGGAGATATAGTAGAGGTCATAGAGGAGGCTTTAGAGGAAGAAGTTCAAAACAAAGAAACCAAGGTGAGTCTAAGCTCATAGAAAAACAAGGAGAAGAAACCAACAAAAGACTTGGTTACAAAATGGGTAGAGGCTCAAGTAGAAATTATAGAGGGAGGTTAGGTGGCCAATGAAGAGGATCTTATTTCTCTTCCATGAAGTATTATAATTTTAATCAATTTGGGCACCCTACATATAGGTGTCTTCAAAAGGGTTCACCATCCAAAGGTGGAGAGAAAAGAGTAAGTTATGTTCAAGAGGATTCCTCAAGTAGCAAGACTATTGAAGTAGCATTGGATTCAGAGGTAGGAGATAACCTCATGATTAGGATAACTCTCATCAAAGAACCAATCAAAGAGGATCCAATCCAAAGGATATCACTATTCAGGATTGAGTGCAAGATTCTAGGTAAGGTTTGCAAGATCATTATTGACTTTGGATCCACTAATAACATAGTTTCTAATATTGTAGTCAGCAAATTGAAATTGCAAAGAATCTCACACACTAACCCCTATAGGGTTACTTGGTTGAACAAGGGCCAGCATGTTAGTGAATGAGAAAGCTTGGGTGGACTTGACCATAGGGAGGTATAAGGATAGGGTGTTGTGTGATTTCTTATCCATGTATGCTTGCCATATTTTATTGGGAAGACCCTAGCAGTTTGATAGGTAGGCCATTCGTATTGGAGCCAAAAACTCTTACTCTTTCAAGAAGGATGGGGTCGCATTTAGAATTCAGGCAATCCTAGAAGAAGGGGAAGTGAAAATAGTAAGTCCTAATGTACTCTTAGTGGGAGAAAATGAATTATTAAACACACTAAAGGAAGGTGAAGGAGTGGGATTTTCCTTAATTTTGAAGCCTAAAGATGAGAAAGTGGAGAAGAAGATAGATGTACCCAAAGAGGTTCAAGATTTTTTAGGGTAGTATAAGGAGATATTTAGTGATGGACAACCTTCCACCCTACCACCTAAAAGAGCCATAAGCCATCAAATAGATTTCATGCCAAGAGCCTCCTTGTCTAACAAAGATGCCTAAAAAATGACTCCACAACAAAATGAGGAAATTACCAAGTAGATAAAAGAGTTACTTAACCAAGGCCTAATAAGAAAAAGTATAATTCCTTGTGCAGTCCCCATTTTCCTAGCCCCAAAGAATGGAGGTACTCTAGATCCATTAATAGAATCACTATAAGGTATAGGATCCCAATCCAAAGAATAGAAGACTTGATGGATTGCCTAGGAGGAGCCAAGTATTTCTCAAAGATTGACCTTAAGAGTGGTTATCACTAGATAAGGATCAAGGAGGTAGATGAGTGGAAAATGGATTTTAAGACCAAAGAAGGTTTATATGAATGGTTAGTCATGTTGGATATTTCTAATGCATGGGGAGGTGATTGATACATTTAATATTTTTAATCACTATGTTACTGAATGGGCACTCATACTATTGTCATTTGTGTTTTTTCATTGATGTCAACATATGTTTCTATGAGGAGATCAGGCTGGTTATCACACTATACGGATATTATACAGATGATTCAGAAGTTGGGAAGTCAGATGAGATTTTAGTGATATGTTGTGATCTTATATCCAAGATCTCATCATGAAATGTTTCATATTGGATGAGTTATAGATGATTTGGTGGAGACTGGTTATTAGACTGTCAGTGAGAAATGATAGAGTTAGTCTCTATGTTTCTAGTATATCTTCCAGATGGTATGGATTCAAGGTATGCCAGCTTGAGGGATGATAGACAAGGTACTCAAGGATGAAATGACTGGTGAAGTCAGCTATGGCATGTGTTCTGGAAAAGGCTTATTTAGAAGCTGACTCAAGAGATGAAGCATGTGTTTTGCTTGGCAAAACATAAATTGAGGTTCTTGGTCCTTAAATAATGTAATAAAATTGTTTTATACTTATTATAGATACTGTGTGTATCTTAGAAAGGGTTTATGTAATTTTTTGTAATTAGGAAAGCCTTGTGGGCTGGCCTGATCATGAAGAATTTTAATAGGGTATATATGTAAGGTCTTTTCTTTGGAAAAGAGAGGATTATGAAAAAGGTGATATAGAAAGGTTATGTAAGCTGCGAGCTTGTGTGTGTTGTATGTAGAGAAGAGGTTTGTTGGTGGACTTCATTGGAACTAATCAAGCAAAGATAGTTGCTGCCAAACAATTCAAAAAGATTATGTATTTCTTCATATACAACTATGTTGTGAATAGTGAGTTATGAAGGTGGATTTAACCTTCTTTGGGCAGTGAGCCCTCCCTTTTCTTCTTGACTCCTAATAGGGTATGTCCTCTAACAAGGACTATGTACTATAATGTTTCAATAAGCTCCTAATAGGGCTAAATCTTCTAACAAGGATATTATACTCTCAGTACATCATTTGTGGGTGCTAATTCCCACCCGGGTTTTTACCTTTAACAGGGTTTCCCCAACACCAAAATATTGTGTTATTGTGTTAGCATTCATTGTGTTCATTGGATCTGATATTTTTGCTACTCAAAGTTTAAAGTTTAATAATATGTCATACAATTGATTCACCCCCCCTCTCATTTGTATTGTGGACTGTTATTCCTAACAATTGGTATCAGAGAAAGTGGTCCTTAGAGAGAAAGCTTAACAACTTGAGGTGATTTTAGAGATGGCATACTATAGGAAGGATAGTCCAAATTTTGATCTTGAAAACTTTGACAGTTGGAAGAACAAAATGTGAACTCACCTATTTTGTTTGGGGATTGACTATTGGTTGATTACAAGGAACAAGATAGCTATAAAGACTGAAGATGAGTTGACAACTACTACTGAGGATGAAAAGAAGATATTCTCACTTAACATGATTTCAAGAGAACATTGATCATTGCACTCTCTAAAGGAGAGTTTACTGAAGTTAAAGACCTGTATTTGGTATACCAAATTTGGGAAAGATTAGAAGCGCTATATGAAGGAGACAAGTATACCAAACAAGCGAAGTTACAAAACTGGAAGAGAAAGATGGAGAAGCTAAAAATGAATGAGGATGAAAACATTAGGGCTTATGTCTAAAGAGTTACAGAAGCTATAGTTGGAATCAAAAACTATGGAGGAACTTATGATGAAGAAGTTATTGCAAAGATCCTCAGATCATTAACACTTGCTTACAATTTTAAGGCTATGTCTATATAAGAAACTATACCTCTAACTCTGAACTTTAGCAGAGAGATGTTGATTGAAAAACTAACTACTTTTGAAGCTGCAAAATTGGGAGAATCTATACCTAAAGTTGAATCTACATTTAAGGCATCTGCAAACAAGAAATTGTCTGCACTTTCAAGCACCAGCAATGAAGACCTAAAAGAAGAGCTTGGTGAGTATGCTGAGGAATGGGAACAGATAATGGCAAAAGAAAGAAAGATGGATGAATTTGTTGCACTGATTTCTAGAAGAGAAAAAAGAGGTAAGGGAAAATTTGAAGGCAAGTTACCCTTGAAATGTTTTTCATGCAATAATGTAGATCATTTTTCATCTAGATGTCCTACAAGAGTTCCTAAGTACAAACCAAGTTTTTACAAGATTAAAAAGGATAAAGAATGCTATTATTCTAGTGAAGGCATTTTTTATGATGATTTAGATTATGAAGAGATTTGATTTGTTGCTATTAAAGATGAACCAGTGCATGAGGAAAAGGCTTTAGTATCTCATGTTGATAAGAAAACTGAATGGATAATAGACAGTGCTTTTTCACATCATATGACTGGAGATAGAAATGAATTTTTTAAATTAATAAAGTATGATGGTGGTGTTGTAAGATTCAGAGACAATCTTCCTAAACCTATCATAGGTGTAGGATCTATTACTTTGGATGGGAAGACTAATACTGATAATGTGTTATTTTTTGATGGATTGAAACATAACTTGTTAAGTGTTGGACAATTGATGGATAAAGAGTTTCAATTAAGTTTTTTTAATGGAAAATTTTTTATCAGAAGTAAGGTAGGAAAGTTGATTGCAACCGGTACAAAATCTAGAGGTAATGTATTTGAATTAAACACATATGAAGCATTTTGTTTTTTTACAAAGGTAGATGACAATTGGTTATGCCATAGAATATTTTGTCATGTTAATTTTGACAACATTGTGAAGGCAAGTATGGATAATGCATTAAGAGATCTATTGAAGATTGTGAAACCATCTAACACTATATGCAGAGAATGTGTTATGGGAAAATAGACTAGAAGCAATTACAAAAGGAAAGCATATACATAAAAAGGAAAGTTGGATCTGGTACATATAGATTTGTGTGGACCTACAAGAACAAGATCATACTATGGTGAAAGGTATTTCATACTCTTTGTTGATGACTTTTCTAGAATGATGTGGGTTACTTACTTAAGAGAGAAATCAGAAGCATTTGATAAATTCAAGTTGTTCAAAGAAAAAGTAGAGAATGAATCAGGTATAAAGATAAAGTGTTTAAGTTTAGATAGAGGTGGAGAGTTTACTTCAAATTTATTCAATTCATACTACAAAGAGCATGGAATAAAGAGACAAACATCATCTCCTAGGACTCCGCAACAGAATGGGATAGCAAAGCGAAGAAATGGGACTATACTTGACGCTGCTAGGACAATGTTTATTGAAGGAAATGTATCTCATATACATTGGAGAGAGGTTGTTGGGATAGAAGTGTACACATTAAACAGAATTCAAATTAGATAAGGTACAAATAAAACTCCTTATGAATTATGGTTTGATCATACTCCTACTATAAAATACTTTAGAATATTTGGTAGCAAGTGTTATATTAAAAGAGATGATGAGATAGGAAAGTTTTATGATAGAAGTGATGAAGGAATTTTTCTTGGTTACTCTACCAAGAGAAATGCTTACAAATGTTTCAATTTGAGATTAAGAAAGATGATTGAAAGTAAAAATGTAAGGATAGATGAAAAGTTTCAGATACAAGAAAGAATGTATGACAGTAATTAGATTTTAGAAATCAAAGAAGCTACTATTGTTGAAGGACAAGAACTTGTTGAAATAGAATGTGAAAAGGAAACTTGTGATTTTGACACAAGTAGAGCTACTGAGGTTCTTAAGACTCCGAGGTATGCAAAAAAAATCATCCAGAAAATCAAATTATTGGGGACTCTAATCAAGGAGTAATAACTAGATCAAATATTAGAGAAGAAATTTGTTTGATTTATCATATTGAACCAAAGACTACAATTGAAGCATGTAAAGATGAATCTTGGATAAATTCTATGAAGGAAGAGTTAGATTAGATAAAGAAGAATAACACTTGGGAATTGGTTCCTAGACCTGAAAATAAAAATGTAATAGGAACAAAAAGGGTTTTTAGAAGAAAAATGAATGAAGAAGGAACTATTGTAAGAAATAAAGAAAGCTCGGTATGTAAGGGATATTCATAGAAAGAAGACATAGACTTTGAAGAAACATGTACTCTTATTGCTATATTAGAGGCTGTGAGATTGTTCTTGGCTTATGCTTCTCATAAAGACTTCAAGGTGTATCAGATGGATGTAAAATCTACATTCTTGAATGGAGATCTTGAAGAAGAGGTATACATAGAATGACCAGATGGATTTCCCCTATCCAAAGATAGAGACATGGTATGAAAGTTAAAGAAGGCACTGTATGGACTAAAGCAAGCTCCAAGGGCTTGGTATGAAAGGTTAGACAAATACTTACTTTTCCTTGGATTCAAAAAAGGTAATGCTAATAGTAACTTATATTTGAGGACCAGTGAAGATGGAGTCGTGATAATTGAAGTTTTTGTTGATGATATTATCTTTAGAGGAAATGATGATCTATGCAACAAATTTTCAAAAGAGATGGAAAAAGAATTTGCGATGTCCATGATAGGTGAAATGAAATTCTTTCTTGGACTACAAATAACTCAGAATGAGAATGGTATCTTTATTTCTCAGACTAAATATCTCAAAGAAATGCTAAATAAATTTGGAATGGAAGACTATAAACCAGTAGGAACACCTATGGTGATCAGTAATAAACTATCAAGTAATGATGAGACTCAGTGTGTATTTTAGACCAAGTATAGATTAATGGTTGGAGGACTACAATATCTGACTCATACCAGTCCAGATATTGCTAATGATGTTGGGATTGTGGCTAGATATTAGGTAGAGCCAAAGGAGACACACCTAGCTACTATGAAAAGGATATTTAGATATCTGAAAGGGACAATTGAATATGGCCTACAGTATGATAGGAATGATAGTTGTACTTCATGCTTATACTCATGCTGATTGGGTAGGAAATATTGATGATAGAAAAAATACTAGTGGTGGTGCATTTTCCTTGGGAAGAAGTTGGTTTCATGGCTAAGTAAGAAGAAAGACTGTATAGCTCAATCTACTATGGAATCAGAGTATGTTGTTGTTGTTTTTGTTTTTAATTGCACTCAAATTGTTTGGATGAAGCAAATACTGAAGGATATTTGAATAAATTTTGATGAACCTATGGTTATCTATTGTGATAACACCAGTATGGTGAATATGTCAAAGAATCTAGTAATGCACTCTAAAACCAAACATATTTCTATCAAGTATCACTTCTTGAGAGACAAGGTGGTAGAAAAGGAGATAAAGTTGGAATATGTTAGAACTAAGGAACAGATTGCTAACATCTTCACTAAGTCATTGCCAAAAGATACCTTTGAATATCTTAGAGGTATGTTGGGGGTTTAGGCCCCTCCTAGTCAGAATTAAATGATGCAGATATGCATCAGTCCAAAGGTTTTCAGAGCCTTATCATAATCTGGACTGGATGCAAGGATCTACTCCTCAGGGAGAGTGATCATGGAAGAAAGATGTTGGAAAATAGTTGATGACTCATTGCACCCTTTGTCATTTTTGTCAAAGGGGGAGTGTTGCTATGAGAAAATCCCTACTGTATGGGGATGGGGAAATTGTATGTAGCAGAACTTTGGATTGATATAATGTTGGGATGATGGATTTTCCCATATGTTGACATCAATGCCAAAGGGGGAGATTGTTGGATATTGCTAATGGATGGGGAGTTGATTGAGACATTTAATATGTTTAATCACTATGTTACTGAATGGGCACTCATACTATTGTCATTTGTGTTTTGTCACTGATGTCAACATATATTTCTATGAGGAGATCAAGATGGTTATCACAGTGTACGGATATTGTACGGATGATTCAGAAGCTAGGAAGTCAGATGAGAGTTTAGGGATATGTTGTGATCTTATATCCAAGATCACATCATGAAATGTTTCATATTGGATGAGTTACAGATGATTTGGTGGAACTAGTCATTAGACTGTGTGAGTGAGAAATGACAGATTTAGTCTCTATGTTTTCGGTATATCTTCTAGATGGTATGGATTTGATGCAAGGAAGGGAGCAAGAGGGGCCAAAGGATGATGCACCCTAATGATCCAAACTTGCAAAACACATGTAGAAGAAACAAACAACAAGAGTGAGAGAGAGAATGCCATATCCTTTCAATTTATTATCATCAATTTGAATCATACATGTCAGGCTATGAGGCCTTCCCAGTTAGGGCCTGATATTACAATGAATTATAGAAGTCCTCAAACATGCGAGGATCTACTACAAATCTCTAATCTAATGCCTTTTATCTTCTATCAAAATTGCCTCCTAAACTACCACCAAACATCTACATTTATACAAGAAGCTACTGAGCTGAGTCGGCCTTTAGATCCATAATTAATGGAAGTAACAGTCAAATCTAGGACCACACACTTCCAAATGATGGATACAAACATTAATTTTGTGATCCAATATAAATGCACAAGTTGGCCACAACAGGAAATAAAACTGAACCCGTCAGCAAGAAAGATAACCAAGTAGCAGATAGACAACGTCGAGCGCTAGTGAAATAACTAATCACCCAGGAGATAACCAACCACACTCGGTAACCAAAGGAAACTGACCAACTCGGTCAAAGTAGAAACCGAGCAACACAAACAAAACTTCAAATTATTTTTGGTGACACATGATTGCCAAGGACCTGAGATGCTCCTACATCAGACACCTGGGGTTATATTGAAATGATTCTTTGAATCATTTGGTAGGTCTGGTCTAAGCTGTATCCAACTCAGACTATGAAATCCATGAACTATCTTCCATCGGTCTATTCTTCCACTTAACCAAATATTCCATATATTGTTTTCCCCTTGTGCTCTCTCCAACTCTTTCCTTCAAAATCTGTTCAACTTCATCATTCTACTTCTTAGGATATTCTGTCAGTACTGTCATTTCTTCATTAGGTTCATGATACTCATATAAATCAGCAATATTGAAAATCAGTGATATGTCCATGTCATTAGGTAACTCAATCTCATATGCATTTCCACTATCAAATTTCCTCAGTATCTTGCAAGGTCCAAACTTCTTCATCTTCATCTTTCCATATGTGCCAATAGAAAATTGGCCTTTCTTCAAATGAACCATCACTTCATCACCAACATCAAAAGTTTTATGTCTTCTTGATCTATCAGCTTTGTCTTTGTATTTTTTATTACTATCTTCTAGCTTCAGCTTCACATCTTCATGCAATGTCTTAATATATTCAGCAAACTTTACTCCTTCGGCACTTCTCTTATTCTCATCGGCAATGTCTCTCAAATCAGATATTCCTCTCGGTTGTGTGACATTCATAATCTCAAATGGTTTCTTTCCAGTACTTCTATTCATTGAATTATTATATGCAAACTCTGCTTGTGCCAACACAAAATCCCAATTACTTGGTGTCTCTCCAAATAAACATCTCAAAAGATTTCCCTAACTTTTGTTCACAACCTTAGTCTATCCATCAGTTTGTGGGTGAAATGTAGAACTATTTTTCAATTCTGTGCCAAATTTCTTCCAAAGTGTTTTCCAAAAATAACCAACAAATTTACTGTCTCGGTCAGAGATAATACTCCTTAGTAATCCATGCAATCTGATAATTTCCTTAAAGAAAATATCTGTTACATGTACTGCATCTGATGTCTTTCTACAAGGTATAAAATGTGTCATCTTAGAAAATCTATCCACAACAACAAATATAGAATCATTACCTCTTACTATCTTTGGTAAGCTAAGAACAAAATCCATACTGATATCAATCTAAGGTTTCTCAGGAACAGTAATCGGTGTATACAATCCAATATTCTGACTTACTCCTTTTGCAACTTGATAAATACCACAACTTTTCACAAATTTTTGAACATCTCTATACAACTGTGGCCAATAGTACTTCTCCTTAAGAAAATTCCATGTTTTATCAATGCCAAAATGTCCAGCCAAACCACTACTATGTTTCTCTTTTATCAAATTAGATCTCATTACTCCTCTCAGTATACAAAACTAAATACCTTTAAACAACATACCTTCCTGAATGAAATATTCATCCCATTTTGTATCTTTTTGATCTTGAATAGGTGCTCTACACTTTCTCCATGGCTCAGAAAAATCAAGGTCATTTTCATACAAACCTCTCATCTCATCAAAACCAAGAACTTCAATTTTCATCTCTGTCATCAAAGATCTTCTTCTACTCAATGCATCAGCAACTCAATTAGTGACTCCACTCTTATGCTTTATCACAAATGTATAACTCTAAAAATACTCAACCCATTTCATATGTCTCTGATTCAACTTATTCTAGCTACCCAAATATTGTAAAGCCTTATGATTAGTATACAACACAAATTCACTCGATATCAAATAATGTCTCCATTTCTTCAGTGCTTGAACAATAGCATAGAATTCTTGATCATACATAGAATATTTCCTTCTAGCATCATTCAACTTTTCACTAAAGAAAGCAACAAGTTTACCTTCTTGACTCAACACAACTCCAATTGCACTTCCACTTGCATCACATTCTACTTGAAATACTTTACTAAAATCAGGTAATGCCAAAACAAGTAATTCAGCAACCTTCTCCTTCAGAGTCTCAAAACTTCTATCAACTCCATGTGTCCACTTGAATTCTCTTTTGTCTCCTCTCATAGTCTCAGTCATAGCATTAAAAATTAAACTGAAATTCCTTATGAACTTTCAGTAAAAAACTTGCC
Source organism: Chamaecyparis obtusa (assembly GCA_027943335.1). Classification (NCBI taxonomy): domain Eukaryota; kingdom Viridiplantae; phylum Streptophyta; class Pinopsida; order Cupressales; family Cupressaceae; genus Chamaecyparis; species Chamaecyparis obtusa. The sequence continues at coordinate 410,112 of BSBK01001546.1, forward strand.
AAACCATGAAATGATCTTACCTCACTAGCATTCACAGGTGTAGGCCAATTCAAAATATCTTCAACCTTTTCAGGATCCATCTTCAAACTATCAGCTGAAATAACAAATCCCAAATACACAATCTCTTCTTTCATGAATGAACACTTTTTCAGATTTATTAGCAACTTTTCCTCTTTCAATCTCTGCAAAACTTTTCTAACATGCAACAAATGCTCTTCTTTGGTCTTACTAAATATCAGAATATCATCAAGATATACAATAATAAATTTACCCAAGAATTTCTTGAAAACCTCATTCATCAGCCTCATAAAAATACTCAGTGCATTAGTTAAACCAAAAGGCATAACCAACCACTCATACAAACCTTCCTTTGTCTTGAAATCAGTCTTCCCTCCATCACCTTCTGTGATTCTAATATGATGATACCCACTTTTCAAATCAATCTTTGTGAAATACTTTGCTCTAGGCAAAATGTCCATTATATCATCCATTCTCGATATAGGAAACCTATACTTCACTGTTATCTTATTGATTACTCTGGAATCAGTATACATTCTCCATCCTCCATTCTTCTTCAGTCCCAATATAGTAGGTACTACACAAGGACTCAAACTTTCTCTGATCAAACCTTTCTCTAGCAACTCTTGAATCTATCAGTTCAATTCTTGATTCTCAGTAGGTGTCAACCAATGAGGTGCCTTATTTGGTAAACTAGCTCCAGGGATTAGATCCATACAATGATCAATGCTTCTTTTCAGTGGCAAACCATCAAGTACATTATCATAAATGATATCACTATACTCGGTGAGTAACTTATCAATCTCCTCAGGGACATTATCCTTTGTTTTCTTACTCGGCTTATTAGGAATCACAGCAAAACATACATCATTCCTCTTCAGAGAGTTTACAAATTTCCTTCATTCCATCAAACAAACTTTCACAGATGTGAAAACATTACTAATAGGTTCTTCCATCAAAGGTAACAAGATTTGTTTCTTTCCATCAGCCACAATAGTATACTTATGCAATTGCCCATCATATATAGCATGTCTATCATATTACCAAGGTCTACCCAACAAAAAATGACAACAATCCATAGGCATGATATCACATAACACCTTATCATAGTACTTTCCAATTTTCAAATTCACATAACATTGTTCACTTACCAGGAGTGCATGCTCATCTTTGATCCATGAAATTTGATAGGGCTTCGGATGTGCCAACCTTTCCAACTACAATTTTGTGACCATCTCTTTAGATGCCAGATTCTCTGAGCTACCACTGTCAATGATTACCTTCCAGACTTTGTCAGAAACTCTACATCTAGTCTTGAACAAATTTTTCCTTATCGGATCTTCCTTCTTACTTTCATTCCACAGTGCTCTCCTTACCATCAAGTTATTTTCTTTCTCAGGTTCATTCAGTCACTCTTCTTGCACCAAAGCATTTCTACTACTACCAGTGTTCTTACTAGCTTGTGTACATTCAAAGGATCTATGTCCTTCCTCTCCATAGTTATAACAAGTTCCTCAGAAACTTCCTCTACCATAACCACCTCAGTAGTTACTACCTCTGCCTCTAGAACTTTCACCTTTCCACTTGATCTTGCCTTTGTCCAGATTTGTCTTTTCTGGTTCAGATCTACCCTTTTCACCATTAGATCTACCTCTTCCTCTAGGGAATCTACCACCTTGACCTCTTTGTCTCTGTTCATGTCTTTTGTTCAATTTCTCCTCGGCCTTCAAAGAAAATTGATAAGCCTCTTCAATGTTCTCCAACTTAACCATACTAATCTCCTCTTGGATAAAAACCCTCAAACCATTCAGGTATCTACCGATTCTTTCCACATCATCTTCATCATGTCTAGATCTAATATCCAATCTATAGAATTCCTCAATATATTCTTTTACCGAGCTATCTTTCTGTGTCAAATTTTGCATTCGCAGAACTAGGTTAATCTAATAATCACAGTGTAAGAACTTTCTTTCAATTTATTGACCATTTTACACCATACCTTGATTTTTTCTTTGCCTTTCCTCTTCTGATCCAATTGTAGATGTTCCCACCATAAGGATGCATGACTCTTCAACTTTTTGCTTGCAATCTTCACCTTCTTATCCTCAGGGATATTTTCATATTCAAAATACTTTTCCATCTCAGTGATCCAATCCACCAATTCATCAAAATCCATCTTTCCACTATACTCAGGGGGATTGAAATGTGGTTTTGACTTCAAACTTGTCAAAGCCTTCAAAAATATTTCTTCACCTTGATCCATAACAAGAGTAGGTTTTGCATTCGCCTGTTCTTCTTCAATTTCATCATCACTAACATCTTCAAGATGTCTACCTCATCTTTGGGTTGTCTCCACTACTTCTAATCTAGCAGCAATATGCCTTAGCATATCTACCAATCCTAGATCTGCAGCTCACCTCCCATAAACCATCTTAACAACCCTCTACAATTACAAGTCAGATCGCAATCTGCTACCCCACAATAATTCACTAAGGCTTCAAGAGGAACCTATAAACCTAGATCTACAGACCTAGATCAAGATCTCACCTCACTCTGATACCACCTGATGCAAGGTAGGGAGCAAGAGGGGCCAAAGGATGGTGCACCCTAATGATTGAAGCCTGCAACACACATGCGAAAGCAACAAACAACAAGAGTGAGAGAGAGAATGCTAGATCCTTTCAATTTATTATCATCAATTTGAATCATACATGTCGGGCTATGAGGCCTTCCCGGTTAGGGCCTGATATTACACTAAATTATAGAAGCCCCCAAACATGTGAGGATCTACTAAAAATCTCTAATCTAATGCCTTCTATCTTCTATCAAAACTACCTCCTAAACTACCACCAAACATCTACATATATACAAGAAGCTACCAAGCTGAGTTGGCCTTCAGATCCATAATTAATGGAAGTAACAATCAAATCTAGGACCACACACTTCCAAATGATGGATACAAACATTAATTCCATGATCCAATAAATGCACAAGTCGGCCACAATAGGAAATAAAACTAAACCCGTCGGTAAGAAAGATAACCGAACAACAGACAGACAATGCTGAGCGCCAGTGAAATAACCGATCACCTAGGAGATAGCTGACCACACTCGATAACCAAAGGAAACTGACCAACTCATTCAAAGCAGAAACTGAGCAACATGGACAAAACTCCAAATTATTTTTGGTGACACAAGATTGCCAAGGACCCAAGATGCTCCTGCATCAGGATTCAAGGTATGTGAGCTTGAGGGATGATAGATAAGGTACTAAAGGATGTTCATTGGTTAGTGCAAGGTACAAAATGACTAGTGATGTCAGCTATGGCATGTGTTCTGGTGAAGGCTTATTTAGAAGCCGACTCGGGAGATGAAGCGTATGTTTTTCTTGGCAAAACATAAATAGAGGATGTCGGTTCTTAAATAATGTAATGTAATTGTTGTATACTTGTTCTAGATATCATGTGTATCTTAGCAAGGGTTTATGTAATTGTTTGTAATTAGGAAAGCCTAATGGGCCAACCTGATCATGAAGAATTGTAATAGGGTATATATGTAAGATCTTTTCTTTGGAAAAGAGAGGATTATGAAAAAGGTGATTTAGAAAGGTTATGTAAGTTGTGAGCTTGTGTCTATTGTATGTAGAGCAAAGGTTTCTTGGTGGACTTCATTGGAACTAATCAAGCAAAGACAGTTGCTTCCAAATAGCTCAAAAATATTGTGTATTTCTTTATATACACATGTATTTCGAACAGTGAGTTATGAAGGTGGATTTAACCTTCTTTGGACAGTGAGCCTTGGGCAATGAGCCCTCCCTTTTTTTCTTGACTCCTAACAGGGTTTGTCCTCTAACAAGGACTATGTACTGTAATGTTTTAATAAGCTCCTAACAGGGCTAAATCTTCTAACAAGGATACTATACTCTCAGTACATCATTTGTGGGGGCTAATTCCCATTGGGGTTTTTACCTTTAACAGGGTTTCCCCAACACCAAAATATTGTGTTATTGTGTTGGAATTCATTGTGTTCATTGGATCTAATATTTTTGCTACTCAGTTTAACATTTAATAATCTTTCATACAACTAATTCACCCCCCCTCTCATTTGTATTGTGGACTGTTATTCCTAACAAGTCATGCCCTTTGAGTTTTCTAATGCCTCTAGCACCTTCATGATGCTAATGAATGATGTTTTAAAGGAATTCATAGGTAATTGGGTTGTGGTATACCTAGATGACATCTTAATTTTTAGTAAGACTGAGGCAGATCATTTGATGCATCTACAATTTGTGTTATAGAAGTTACATGAGGAAAAGCTAACCATCAATTTAGACAAGTGTGAATTTATGAAATAGGAGTTGGTGTACCTTGGTTTTGTTGTATCACCAAGGAGATTGAAAATGGATACTAGAAATATGGATGCAATCATAAATTGGCCTACACCTAAGTCTACTACAGAGGTAAGGAGCTTCCATGGTTTGGCACAAATATATAGGAAGTTCATTAGGCAATTCAGTGAGACATGTGCACCAGTCCTAGACACCATAAACGGAGGAATGAAAGCTAAGTTTTAGTGGAATGAGAAAGCCAAAAGGGGTTTTGATACCTTGAAGAGGAAGATAGCTACCCAACCAAACATATTACTCCCTTGTTTTGAGAAACTATTCACTGTTGAATGTGATGCCAACAATATTGCTATAGGATCAGTCCTAAGTCAACAAGACAAACTAGTGGCCTTCCATAGTGAAATGCTAAGTGATGCAAAAAGGAAGTACTCCTCATATGACTTAGATTTGTATGCATTGGTTCAATCCTTGAGAAAATGGAGGCACTACCTCCTCCCTAAATAATTTTTAGTATATACAGATAATTGGGCTTTAAGCTTTCTAAACTCACAAGACAAGCTTAGCCACAAACATATGAAGTGGGTAGTGTATATCCAAGCCTACACATTCACAACTAGGCATAAGAAAGGACAAAAAAACAAAGTGGCAGATTCCTTGAGCAAAAGACTTTTAACAGTCCAAGAAGTGAAATTAAGGAGCATTGGTATAGATAGTTTCAAGTAGCTTTACCCAGAGGATGAAGACTTCTCAGCTGCTTATAAGGTATGAAAATATTTCAAAATCATTTTCATAGTGAGTATTCTAAGTTTACTCTTCAAGAAGGTATTTTGTTTAGGGGAGGAAAAAATTGTGTGCCTAGAGGTTCAATGAGAAAGAACCTAATCCAATAAAAACACAATGGATCACTTAGTGTACATTTTGGTGTTAACAAAACTTTAGAATTGGTTCAAAGATACTATTATTGGCCCAAGATTAATAAAGAAATTAAGAGGTATGTGGAAACTTGTATTGTCTCTTAGAAGGCTAAGGGAAATTCATCAAATGCAGGGTTGTATCAACCCCTTCTAATCTCTAATAGACCTTAGGAGTGTCTTAGTATAGATTTTTTGGTTGGACTACCTAAGACAAAATAGGGCTTGGATAATATATTTGTGATTGTAGATAGATTCAGAAAAATGGCCCATTTTGTGCCATGTAAAACCACTCATGATGCTTGTCACATAGCTAACTTTTTTTCAAAGGAGTCGAGATTCATGGTCTACCTTTGAGAATTGTGTCAGATAGAGACACTAAGTTCATGAGTCACTTTTAGAAGACCTTGTGGTAGAATCTTGGCACCAACCTTTCTTTTGGGTCTTCATACCATCCTCAAACAGATGGACAAACCAAGGTTGTTAATAGGATTTTGGGCAATCTCCTAAGATGTCTTACCAAGGAATATGGTCAAATATGGGACCAAGTCATTGCTCAAGAATAATTTTCTTATAACGACACCATAAACAAAACTATAGGCAAAAGTCCCTTTGAAGTGGTCTATTGGATTCATCCAGGAGGCATTCATGAGATCAGAGATTTAGGAAGAACAACAAGTAGGATTGGTTATACAAAGGACTTTACACATTCCATGAAGGAAGTACATGACTCAGTCAAAAAATAACTTCAATACAATACCACCAAGACCAAACAAAAAGTTGATGAGAGGAAGAGGGATATTTAGTTCCAAATTAGGGATCTAGTGATGGTTCACTTGAACAAAGAAAGGTTGTAGAAAGGGGCCCCAAACAAGCTCCAGATGAGAAGAATAGGCCCTTTTTCCATCCTAGCAAAGTATGGGAACAATTCCTAGAAGGTGGAGTTGCCTACAAATATAGGACTCTCTCTGGTGTTTAATGTTGTAGATTTGGTACCTTACAAATGACCAATCCCAATAGAAGGTCCTAAAAAATCTGAGGTTGTAGAAGAAGTACAAACTTTGAAGTTACCATTCAGACCAAGACCACAGGAAGAGAAGATCTTAAGCTCAGGTTAGCTAAGAAGACAAGGCATAAAGTATACATAGAATACCTCATCAAATGATAATGAATGGAAGATTCAAAGGCTACATGGGTACCTGAAATAGAGTTTCACAATTTTTGCATAGATCCTAAAATTGATCCCTTCCAATGGGACTTAACCTCTTTTTTTTAGGGGAGAATGTTGCACGAGCACCTAGGACATAGGCTAGTGTTCTAAACCAATTTTGGCTTGCACTGAACCTAGCCAAGTTAGGAAGGTAATAAAGACTTCAAGAGGGTCTAGGTGATTGATTTGGATAGTTGGTTAGTTTATTTTGGTTTAAGCTAGTTAGATTGGGGTAAGAGGGCTATGTTGTACATGGGAGATCATATAGCCCTAATGAGTAGAATAGAGCCTAAGGTTCAAAAACTCTTCAAAATGTTAAGAGATGGCTAAAATAAGCCTAAACGAGTCTTGGAAATGTTTTTATAATATTCTATTAGGTTTTTAGTGTTTTGGAATTGAGGAAAAACACTAAGGAGAAAGTTGCTTAAAAGTTGCTAAAAAGTTGTCATGACAACCTTTGCAACTTTGCAAAGTTGCATGACAACTTTTGTCCTAATGAGACTGAATAATTAAATTAGGTATAAAGGAGGTCCTAACCACCTACACACATGATAAAAGGATATTTAAACCTCAAAAATCTTGAATCCTGAGGTTTGACAGGTTTTGTAATTTCTAGCATAAGCAATCAATCATTGTCTTAGACAGTTAAGACATAGTTTTGTTGTTTCTTTGAATGACTAAGATCTAATGGATTAGATTAATATTTTATTAAAGAGTATTAGTAGTGCTAATAGTTTTACTTCAATTATGTACAGGATTTTTATTTTTTAATTATTTTTGTAAGTTCTTTGTTTATTGTTTTGTTCCTACCAGTTCACTGGCCTATACATAGGAACAGTCTCAAAAATGACTCCCCCGTAAAATCCCACTGTGTGTTCATCATGAACTTTTGGGAAATTGAATTAGATTCAATGTGTAGTGTACATAAGCAAGAAGGAGGTTTGAAGATGATTCTTTCCATATTTGTGACCTTTCCCTAGGTGAGCACAGTCATTGCCCGACTAGGAACAAGGAGGTGATTTGTAAAGTTACTTGCAGGGGTGACTATGAAAGTTGATTCCAAGACATTAGATATGTGTACTAAGATGAGAAAAATCCCTGGTGGGTATATAGAGGCTTTTCCAATCCATCTATAAAGTATTTCCTTTCATTGAATAGAGAGCTCCTAGAAGCCATTAAAACCCTCATCAAACCCTCATAGTTTGGATAGGGTACTATACAGACGCATAGAGACCCAAGACCCAAAAAATATATTAGGGTTACATAATTAATTGAAGAATCCATAATTAGTTTGGCAAGTTCTTGAGGGAAATTTTACAAGAAAGCCTATAAACCTAGAATAGGAGACCTAATTAGGGGCTCAAGGGCTACAAGGCCAAGATAGACACTTTGGTGAAATCGGTAAAGAGGAGATGGAAAGAAGTTGACAAAATGTGTCAAGAACTTAATAGAGAGATGAATTTGACTACCTCCACACCCCTACAATATTCTACACTTTCTTAGGAGGTTGAGTACACTTGGTAAGATGGAAGCAAGCTTGAGAAGGGAAGGTGTGTTGAATATTGATACGTCACCTAAAGAGTGAGAGTAGTTTTACTCTCATTGAGGACATTGAGAGAAGTCCTTAGGAGGAAACGGAGTACCTTGTGAGACCCTGATCAAGGGATTGGGGAGTTAGTGAGTTAGGAACCTAGGTTTTTCCTAACAGAGGAGTTTGGAAACTAGTGTGATCCTATCACTTAGTGTTTTCCTTAGTGCAAACCAGAGATTTTGAGTCCTCTACATTTCTTAGAAATGTAGTCCCCAATCAGAGCCAATGTTAGCCCCCGATATGTTATGTAGCCTTCTCCTAAAAACCTATTTGGTTCATAAACTCATTTTCATTAGAAAAATAATTGTCTCAAAAATATAAGTCATGTCTAAAATGCTTTTAGTACAATTCCTTTCCATTAATAAATTCTCAAGGTCAAACCCCATTCAATTCGCCCGGTCTATTAATGTTCTATGTCCTTGTATTTATTTCTTTATGCACATATGAATCATGAAAATAAAAAATGGGTGAACTTCCTTGTGCCTATGAACCATAATGAACCACCATGAAAAACTTTGAGCCAAGCTCAAAAGGGATCGAGTAGCTTTGACGAGGTTCAACAAAGATCAAAAGTTGATAAAGACTAGACCACCAACCAAATTTCATTTCTTGAATAAAGAAGAATGTGAACTATCATGAACCATTGATAGCCACTTTGAACCAAGGTTCAAGAGGGTTCAAGAAGCTTCTGTGAGAAATGTAAAAAGGTAAATGAAGATGAATAACCTAACTTTGATTTTCTCGATGAACATTTTGTACTTCATGGGATGATTAATAATGGGTGAGCTGGAAGTACTACAGTAATCATGATTTAACCAGGTGGAGGAAGTGATGTGATGATTATTAATTGGCATGCAACAAAAACATCGAATCGGAGTCCTTTGGTATGAATGAGAGATATAGTAATTAATAGTAAGATTTTCCATATCATCATTATTTAGAGAGATTAATGTTAGAAATTATGAACACTTGTTAGTTTCAAAAGCAAAAATGTGAAGGTAAGAACAACTATGTACAAATATTTTTCAAGTGTCCTCAACTTGAAGGTGACTTCTTCTAGCCCTTTATGTATTTATGATTTTGAAACCTTTTTTGTCAAGTATAGAAAGGGTATTTCATCTAGCTGTGTTAGATTTACAATATCATGAATTCAACATTCCATCTATTTGGAAATGCCACTAGTTTCCTCTATGAAATCCCAATTATAAGTGACTCAGACATTATGGGGTATAACCTAGAGGATTTAAAAGAGAGACTGGAAATGCAAGAAGATGAACCTTTCATGGCAAAAATTATAGAAATTGGCTTAGTTAAAGTGGCTTCCTTCCTGCCTACTATTCTGTGTCCTGAGTTAATTTGAGAATACATAAATAGGTATGATGTCAAGCATCAATGTATCATAAAAGATGATGGTGGAATTTTTCTACTGATTGATAGAGAAACTATCACTTTTGTGTTTAAAATACCAGAAAGAGCATGTTCAACATTCACTCCTTCCCAGTCAATTGCTAGGTTCAACAAGAATGCTGACAAACACCAAAGTGTGAATTCTAGGAGGTGGTTGTTGAAATTTGAAAAGGGTGGTTCTCTTTTGCCGAAGACTCTTATGAAGGATCAAATGAAACCCTATGTTAAGGATTTTTTGGTACTGCTACACATAATCAAGGGTTCCTCAAAAGCTCACTTATTTTTTGAATGGATGTACTTTTTCATCCAAATTATTTTGGAGTAGGGGCAGTATTTGGATTGGGGAGAAGTGATAGCAGAGGCTATGAGAGAACAATTGAAGATGTCTCTTCTTTGTGGTAAATATTTTTATAGGGCTTCATACTTCACTTATTTCTTAGCATGTACTAAAGAATTGGTGGGAATCCCTCATGAACCCTAGACATATAGCATTACCATCTATGAATATTATCCTATGATACAAGGAAATAAAGTGTTGGAAGATTATAGAAAGGTTCATGATATGTTCACCAAAAACCTATGTTTTAAGTTGGCAAGATTCTAAACTAAAAGAATGACAGATGAAGCTCGGGAAATGGTTGGTGTATTTGGTAGCTACTACATATAGTATCCCCACTTTACCTATATTCGAGTGGGAGGTTTTGAAGATGGACTAGTAAAGTTTCCAAGTTACTCCTTTGACTATTTTGTTTAAGCTGAACAATGTAGACAAACCTCCCAAGTGATTAAAAAATTTCAACCGAAAGGAGAATGGGAAAGTATGTTTCCTTTAGTATTGGGCTCATTTTCTTTTAAATATCTATCTAATGCAATCAATGTAGGGTATGATCTACTTAGATTTGATTTCAAGTATTACGAAGCTAGATGAGGTTTTGATAACAAAGGTTTTTCTAAAGAAACCTTGAAATTGGGAAACCATTTCTTGCCAATTCCTCATCTAGAAGATTTCTAGGAAGACTGTCCCGATGAATGGGAAGTGAGGAAAAGAGAATGGAGTAGACTTTAATTATCACATATTGTGTCTTTCATGTTGAAAATAAATATAGGAGTAACAGATGATGGTTTAGAAATTACTCACCCAGAATATGAAGAAGTTTAGAGACAACCTTTACTTGTAGCTGACTGGTGTGGAAAAGAAGATGAATACATACAATTGAGAACTCTTGATGTAATTCAGAGGACTAAGAAATGGTTAAACCAAAGGAAAGAAAGGGAACCAAAAATTACATAGAGAGGCACTCTTGAAAAGGCCTTTGAAATTACTACTCCAAATCATGTTTCTAATGCCTTTGTTCAAATTGATGATGCAAGTAACACAAAAACTAAAAAGTATACTCTTTGCTAAACTACTTCAAAATCTACTACGGTCAGCCCAACAGTACATGTGACTAGGTCCAGAACCAAAGCCAAAAAGCATAAGGAGATGGTTGACATTGAGGTAGTTGATGTTTAACTAGAAGAGGAGAAAGAACAAAGCCTTAATCCCTCAAATATGCTAGATTTAGATGGTTCAACCTTAGAAATTATGTCTATTCCCACAAAATCTGTATATATCAAGCCAGTGATAGACACCACTCCTTAGTGGTTGACAATGTCTATAAATAAGAAACACAACATTTTCCCTATCTCCATTCCCAAAGGAGATATGGTTAGAAAATATACAATGAAGACTCCTACTATAAATAAATTGAAGACCACTTCCAAGTTAGATGTAGATTCTAAGACTGGCTAATGGGTCGCCGAAGTTGCCATTCCAAAAGCCAAAGAGAAAGTTCAAAACCCCATTGTTGATGATTTTGAAGTGGTCAAGGTTGATTTGGGAGCCATGAATAGAGAGTCAGACAATCACCACTTTGAGGTTTCATCCAAGTGCATGCTAACCCACTCCCAGAAGGAAAACAAGGATAAAAAGGAATTAAAGTAGATCATCAGAACCATGGTAGAGTATATCAATACTTTCAACAATTTTGGATCTCAGCACTTGGCACAAGCCCTTCAAAATTTTGATCTGACTTCTCCCATGAGAAAGAAATTCTTGTACCAGATTTAGAGAGGTAAGGCATTAATTATTGCATTTAATGAATGGGTTGATGGAGTGTTAAAGGAAGGGAGTAAGTTCATCCAAGAGTCTAGGGTGGTGTTTTATGATGTTAATACCCTGATAGGAAAACTCCAAACCCAAGCTAAAGTATTGGAATTCGATGAATCAAAATGGGTAGTTGTATCTATGCAAATTCAAGATGTAGAGAAGGACCAGGTCCCAAAATTCTTATCTGAAAAACCTTTGAAGCTAGTCAACGGATGCCTTCTTTTTTCCCTAAAGAAAAATATTGATTGGAAAAATGTTGTATTCAGGGTAGAAATATCATAAGCCAAGAAAATAGAAAAGGAATTACTGGAGCTGAGTGAAACCATAGAAAATGATGTAAGGTGCATCAATGCTACTTACGTTTGACATGACGGCAAGGTTGAACATGACATGGATGTAGTTGTGAAAGCATTTGAAAGGACACTGGCTTCTTAGCATGAAGAATCCCAATGTCCTGGTGGTTCAAGAGTTTGTAAATGCCTACAAATATTGGAAGAATGCATGTGGCACCATCCTAAAAATAGGGCAATGTGTTGGACAAGAGTAAACTTTATCTACTTGATGGTTATCCAGTTTCTTTAAAAAGTTTGCAAATATTTTGGGAAATATGTCCTAAAACTATTTTTAGTTTTTATAATTGTTTTAAACTTTAACAAGGGGGTCAGGTTTTGATGGAGAATTCCATGGTTATGCTTGGAAAAACTATATATTTTCTCAACTAGATTCATAATGGGTTAGAAATTCTATTTTGATTTATGTTTAAAGTTATGTTATCTATTAGTTTTTGAAAAACTTCAACTATTATGTCTTTAAAATAGAAAAGTTTATGGAAATATATGGAAAGCATTTGAATCTTTGTGTTTGAATTCATACAGTATTTTTTTCTATGTGAATGATTTTCTCTATGTCGTATGTTACTATTATTCAATTAGAGGTGAATAGGTACATATCAGATTGGGAATTGTAGTAATAATGTTGAAATATTTGAAGATTGTTGGTAATAGAAACCTTTGATTTTCTATGTCAGACAAATTTGGATTACGATTATTACACTCTTCATCTATGAATGAGTTTGAGTGGCCTTAAATACTTTTTTGTAAAAAGTATGTATGATTGGTAGATTAGAAATAATTCATTGATTATTTTCAAAGGGAGGTGTACCTTCTTAAAAATTCAAAGGGAAGAGATCACAGTATGCTTACCCAGCTGTTGTTTAACTATTTGTTTCTCAAGACAGTGAGATAGATTCCTTACAACAAGTGTGTTGCATGTGAGAAAAATTTGTTAACTAATAAGTTTTTGGTGACTCCACTGGGGATCGAACATTTGATTTCTTGAGATCATTATTGTATGATGAAAAATAATGGTCTTTCCACATGAAAACCTTTTTCCAGTCCTACAACCTAACCTAGGTTTTCAAAATACCTAGGAAAACCTCATTTATAACCTAAATACATTGTCTTGGAAGTGCAGATAGAGCACTCAACAATATCATCAAGTTAATCATGTCTTAGAGGAAGATGAAGAATTTAGTGAAATCCTGAGAAGGGCCCCTATTGGTCAAAATGTTGTCATCATAGATAGGATTGTTGTTATCCCAAGGAGAAATAGATAGAATCTTAGCCATATTCAAGGTCAAATAAATCAAAATTGATAAACTGGCTGATAAAAGATATACTAGATGAGACATAAGAAAAGGTCTAGTTGATGAGGACTTCGAAGCTCTCAAGAAGCTTTAGTTTTCCACTCATGTCCCTACGAGGAGGAGAAAATCTAAATCAAGTAGTAGACCCTCATCCCCACCTAAAACATCTCCTTCCCCTATTTTTTTTCAAGTTTTAATCCTATCTAGAAATTTAGTACCCTTCCATATTGGCATCCAACCTCTAAATATATCATTACCCACGATGACTCAAAATTAGTCATGGGGTGCTCAAGTGGGCCCCTAAACCTAGGAGCAAATTTGAATAGATTAACAAAAGGGTCCCATGAACTTTTACCCAAGTTCAATGGAGATGAGAAGATGTCGACGAATGATCATATGAATGCATTCAATGTGGCTTGGGGGTGTTGGCAATTCCTACCGAAGATGTTGTAAGGTTGTTCATTCAAACCCTCACAGACACAATAGTAGATTGGTTCCATCATGTTCCTAATGCTGATTGGAATGACATGAAGATAGCCTTTGAAGTTCAATTCAAAGGTATATTGATGATGAAAATTTTCTTTATATTAAGCTAACTCAGTTGAAGAATGAAATGCATGAACTTATGAGAGAGTTCATTGCTAGATTCAATAAAGTATTCCACAAAATCCCTATGACTCAAATGCCCAATGCAAAAAATGAAAAGGGGTTTTTCTTAAATGCGATGTCACGGGACATCAAATTTCACCTTAGGAGAGGTAGATTAGCTAACTTGGTAGTTGCGCAAATGTTGGCCATCAAATTGGAAGAGAACCTAATAACGATAGGAAAATGGAGAAAAGAAGTACAAATAGCTAATGTTCAGCCTTCTACTTCTTCTGATCCTATTGTACAAAGTTTGGTCAATGATGTAATTACTTTCAAAAGACAATTACCAAAACTTGGAATTTCATACCACTCACCCTATTAAGATGTTGGCTGAAAATATTTTAATCAACCTCATGGAAAAACACCTCTACTTCCTCCTTCTCAACAAAGATTACCTCCTGTAAACACCTCTAGGAAGAGGAACAATGTATTCTTTTCATCTCACAATAGACCATGATGATGAAACTTGCCTAGACATGATGAGGTATATTCAAATACAGACCACCCAAGACACACTCAGTGAGATGACATAAGAGGAACAGGATCTGGAGAAACCTGGAGACTCTAGTACTTTTTTCCTTGAGTACGAGTTAGACTCAGAAAGAGGTGGAAAAATTTTGGTTACTCTTGAAGATCCTACTTGTGTTTTTCTTGCTAGGAATTAGAAAATCTCTATGTTCTCCCCAAGTGTGATGTTTTTTGGTACCCCATTGAAAGGTAAGGATCCCATGGTAAAAACCCCTTTTTCCAATGTGAAAACACATTAAATTCAAATTTTTTAAAAGGATAGTGCTTCATCTGCTTCTTTTGACATAGTAGAATTATATAAATCTTCAACTATCCAAATTTTACCTGCTGAGTACTTGAAAATTAATCCTAAGGAGCTAGATAAGTTGATAAAGTATGTGAAAGGAGACCCAACCCAAGAGTCTTCAAGTAGGAAGCATCTAGTTTAAGAAAAACCTACATCTTCAAGTCATCTTATTTTCATCTTTGATTCTTCTTATGATAAAATTGAACCTATTATTAACTCTTCAAGAGTGAAGTTGATGTCATAGAATAGAAGCCTAATCTCTTTTATATATCTCTACTCCTTAATGGTCATAAAGTGAGCAATTGCATCATTAACTCTGGAGCCTCAGATAGCATTAGGTCATCCTCTATTACTAAAGCCCTAGGTATAACCTTGACTAGGACATTTGGGAGGTGTTATTCAATGGATGGGAAACAAGTTCCTTTATTGGGACAAGTGAAGGATGCCCAAGTTGTTCTAGTTGCTTGCCCTAAAAAAAAGGTTGAAATTGACAATATTAGTAGCAGAAATACCAACAAGTTATAGAATGCTTCTCAATAGAATATTGTGTAAAGACATGGGCGGTGAAATCAAAATGGATTGGTTTAAAGTAGTCATCCCCATCCGCAAAAGAAAAGTCACATTAGAACCAGAACCAAAAAATAAGTACAATGTCTTTCCATCCAACGACCCCAAGACACATTTCTTGTATGAAGAATGTCAGTTTGAGAATTATTTGATTCAAAGTGGACTTATTGAAGAACAAAGAGTAGAAGCTGGTATGTGGGTATTGGAATTTGATGGAAGCTGCTCGAACTCTAGTTCAGGCGCAAGAGTGGTTCTTACTTCACCAAAAGGGGAACATTTTCCTTTTTCATATAAGATGGATTTCAAAAACACCAATAATACTGTAGAATACAAATCTTTTCTTTTAGGTCTGTAGGAAGAAAAATTCAAAGGCATCAAGAAGCTTATTGTGAGAGGAGACACTGAATTAATCATGAAGCAAGGCAAAAATTTGTTTACTATGAAGAATGAATGGTTAAAACACTATCACGATAGTGTATGGGATAAAATTGAATGTTTTAATGCATTTTCAATCGAGGCTATTCCGAGGAACATGAATTCTAAAGCTGATTCTCTCATTGTTTTAGCTTCTTTTTTATTGCCTCACCTAGATTTTAAAACCAATACTTACTAGGTAGAAATCATTTACAGGCCCAATGTGCCAGAAAATTTTGAACATTGGCAAGTGTTCGAAGGGGACTCCCAAATTAAAGACTTTTTGGCTTGTACTTGTAAAGAATTAAAAAAATGATTGATGATTGGTTGGTTATTGTTGATGTGTGTTCACCAACATGTAAATAATATCCTTTACATTTAGAAGAATTGGGGAAGGTAAGATTCTCTTCTTAACCCCAAATTCCCAAAGGATAGATCCAAATTGATTAACCACAAGAAAATGGTCAATGCATAAATGAATCAATCGATTAGTAATAAGAAGAAAGAGGAAAACCTTACATTATATTTTGGAAGAGAGTATTAAAATATTAATTGAAATGAGTTGAAGACAAATACTAACCTCAAAGTATAGCAGATCTGTAAATACCTATTTTTTGGTGTCTATACTGAGTTTCTCAAAATTCTATAGCCAAATTTGGTTGGAACAAAAATACGGAGATGGAGAAAACCCAGAAATCTTTTTCTTTTCTAAGCTAGGTTGACCTTGACCCAAATATAGGGGCACAATCATGCCCCTTTATGTCAACCTTTACTTTCACTGCTTCGATAGAAATTTTGTTCGCAGATCCCAAAAGTTTTTCGAAAAGGGTATCTGAATCTATTATGTAATTCCTTGTTTCGCACCTGCACCTACAAGAAAAATGGTTTTGTTGTTTGGATGAGGGGTTTGCCTTGGTCAAACCCTATTTTTTGGAATTAACCTTGAAATAGAATTGAAATTACAGTAATAAAAAAAGTAAATAGAACAATTCACCTTGCTTATGTTGAAACCCTTGTGGAGGATTCGAATCCTTGAATCCACAAGTATGGATGCTCCAAATGGATGTAGAATTGTAGGATGTAGGATGTCTCAAATCAATTGCCTTTAGATCTTTAACACCAATCTTTAATGGATCTTGGAATAGGAAGAAGCTTAATGGATATGGATGGAGAAATATTCAACAAGAGGACTCCATAGAGCTTGAATCCTTCAATGGCTACCATTGGATCTCCTTGATGAATTGAATCTTGAATGCTTCAATACTCACTTTGATAAATTATGAATAGATGATCCTTCCTTTTCTTTTCTTCTCTTTTCCTCTTTTTTCTCCCCTAAAATGAGAGGAGAAGGCTTCCTTATATACTAGTCTAAGACACCAACTTCTAGAGAGGTCAACATATGAGAAATAAATTCCCATTGGGATCATACCCTTAGAAGTTGACCTACATTAAATGTCTTTTAAGAGTCACCATTTTGAAGCCCAAAGCAGCTGACTCAAAAGTGGGAAATAATTCTTTCCAAACCCTAACATCCAGAAATCTTTGGAATTTTAAATTTAGACCCTGGGTTAGGGTCAAGGTCAAACTTGACCCAGAAGGTCGACCTTGACCCTGAGGCCAAGAACCTCAAAATCTTAGAGCAAGATACCAGAAATAAGTAGGAAAGAAGTGAAAAATAGGGAAGGATGGGGGAAAAACAAGATTCAAGTCAAAGACCCATTCAAGGCATTTGACATGGCCCCAAACCACTTACTCAGAGGGCTAAACCAGTCCTAAATGGAAGTTCTTCCAATTTCTGATGATACAGTACTCAAGCATTTTCTAATGCATACTTTGAAGGATCTGAAGATACATGTAGAGAATGTTGTCTCGACCCAGGAATTGGAGAAGGTGATATAATTTAGTTACAGGGGAACAAAATCCCAAAGGTTTTAGTGGCCCTGGAATGCTTGTTCTCATGAAAGGATGAGAACTTGAGAGGAAATGAAGTGCCTCACTCCATAGCTCAAGGAGAATATGATAAAATAAATATTGGAAGTGAAGTTGAACCCAAATGGAACTCCATTGGTAAGTCTCTTTCCCCTCAAGAAAAATCTAGGTTGACTTAATTGTTAAGGATTCATAAGGATGTTTTTGCTTGGAACTATGACAATTTGAAATATTTTAGAGATGGCTAGTTCCAACACTACATTTCGTTGATTCCAGACACCACTCACTTTCATCAGAAGTTAAGAAATTACAACCCTAAGGTTTCTAAAGTAATTTTGAAAGAAGTTGATAAGATGTTACGAGCCAGAATTATTTATCCAATTCATCACTCTACTTGGATAGAAAATATTATGCCCGTGTGAAATACAAATGGAGAGATTAGAATATGTGTAGACTTTCACAATTTGAACCAGGCCAGCTTAAAAGATAACTACACTCTCCCTGTTATGGACCACATGCTTCAAACTATTGCAGGTTCAAAAATGATGCCAATGCTTGATGGTTTTTCTGGGTACAATGAGATAAGTGTTGTGGAAGAAGATCTGCATAAAATGGCTTTCATCGTGCCCTAGGGTACATTTTCTTATAATAGGATGCCCTTTTGGATGATTAATGTTGGATCCACCTTTCAAAGGGTGATGATCTCATCCTTTAGAGACTTGACGAACAAGATTATTTTAGTGTACTTGGACAACTTGACAGTTTTCTCCAAAAGAAGGAAAAATCACCTAAGGTATCTATAGACAATATTGTAGAGATGTAAACATCATGGTACATCTTTGAACCCTAAGAAGTTGATCTTCAATCTTATAGAGGGAAAACTACTTGTCCACATAGTCTCTAAGGATGAGATTAAAATAGACCCTGATCAAGTGAAGGCAATACAACAACTTAGTTTACCCTCAAGCCAGAGTGGAGTTAAGTCATTCTTGGGTCAAGTCAACTTCCTAAGGAGTTTCGTACCTAACTTCTTAGAGATAACCAAGCATATAGTAGAGATGATGAGTGAAAACCAAATGTTCAAATGGAATGAAAAAGGTAAGAAGGCTTTTAATGATATCAAAAATGCTATAGCGCATGCACCCACTCTAGTCAACCCATATTTAAGAAAAGATTTTGTCATCTACTACTACCCATCTGAAGACATGTTATTTGGTATATTGATGTAGAAGAATGAATCTAGAGTTGAAGCTCCTATACTCTTTATGAGCATTCCACTTAAGAATCACAAGCTTAAATACTCACTTATTGAGAAAAAAGTCTTTGTGGTTGACAAGGTTGTCAAGAATTTTAGATATTACATTCTACATTCACATTCAGTTATCTATGTACCAGATTCAGCATTAAAAATTATATTGATGCAACAAGAGGTTGGGATCAATAGGTGGGCAACATGGGTAGCCAAAATTCAAGAGTATGATTTGAGCATTAAATCTACTAAATTGGTGAGAGGTCATGGTTTATGCAAGTTGATCGTAGAAAATATACCTAATCAAGAAGAAACAATAGAAGGATTACCCTAAGGACTATTGGTAAGCTTGCAAGATTCATGGTTCTCTAATATATATTATTATTTGACATATGGTGATTGCCCAGAATACCATTCACCCAAGGAGGAGATAAATTTAAGGTTGAAATCAGAAAATTATGTAATATCTCAAACCACTTTGTATAAGAGAGGCCTAGATGGAACATTTTTTAGATGTGTGGATAAGGATCAACAACAAAAACTTCTAAAAATATTTCATGAAGAAGCATGTGGGGGACATTTCTCTTCTATAGTTACATCATTCAATATTCTCTAAAATTTCTTTTATTGGCCTAGTATGTTTAAATATGCATACTCTTATGTTAGGAATTGTGATAAATGTAATTTTTTTATTGGCAAGGCACAGTTGGCAACTCTCCCACTAAGGCCAATAGTAGTGGATGAACCTTTTAAACAATGGGGGCTATATTTCATAAGGCTATTAAATCCTCTCTCTAGCACTGGACATACATACATACATACATATTAAAAACAATAGATTACTTCACTAAATGAGTGGAAGTGATTCCTACAAAGAAGGCTAATTCCCAGGTAATCTATGATTTTTTTAAAGATTGTGTCCTAGTTCGCTTTGGAGTTCCATTGAAGATAGTTACAGATAATGAAACATATTTTTCTTCTTAAGAACTGGTAATGTTCTATTATGAGAATAGTATCACCCTATCACATTATTTAGATTATTTTTTGTAAGGTAATGGGCAAGAAAAATCAAGTATCAAGAACCTAATTGCCATGATGAATAAGTTGGTACATGATAATTCTAGTGATTGGCATAAGAATCTGTATGAAGCTTTATGGGTAGACATAAACACTCCTAAAAAAGAAATTGGTATGGCTCCCTTCAAACTGGTCTATGGTATTGGTGCTCAAGTGTCCTTAAATTTGGAGCTAGCTAGAGAAAAGTTACAAACAACAAATGAAGATCACTCATTAAGAGACTCTCTAGAGAAAAGAGTTATGTATTAAACTAAGTTGGGAGAAGAATGATATAAGTTAGTAAATAGAATTATAGAACATCAAGTGATGGTTAAGAAAATTTTTTGACAAGAGAGAAAGACCTCATAAATTCATGGAAGATGATGAAGTTTTATTATGGGACAAGAGGAGAGAACTGAAGGGAGCACATGGAAATTTTGAATCTTTATCAATGGGACCTTTTAAAGTGCAACAAGTTTTAGGGCATAATGATTTTTGCCTTGCATATCCTGACAGGACAGTCTTACCATTTTCCTACAACGGTCAAGACTTGAAACTCTTTAGGTTTTAAGTCTTTGTGGTCCTCTAATGTACATACTGGTTTGGGTGTGATAGTTGTCTCATTTTTGGGTTTGTTTGAGTTCTTTGTCTTAGTGTTTTCCTTAGTGTGAACTAGAGATTCTGAGTCATCTTCATTTCTTAGAAATGCAATCCCCAGTTAGAGCCGATGTTAGCCCCATGTACGTTATGTAGCCTTTTTCTCCTAAAAACATGGTTGGTTCATGAACTCATGTTTATAAGAAAAATAAGTGTCCCTAAAATTTAAGTCATGTCTAAAATGCTTTTAGCGCAATTCCAACCATTTAAAAATTCTCAAGGTCAAACCCTATTTGGTTCTCCTGGTCGGTTAAGGTTCTATGTCCTTGTAATTACTTCTTTATGCATATATGTATCGTGACACTTAAAAATGGGTGAACTTCCTTGCACCTATGAACCACAATGAACCACCTTGAACCACTTTGAACCAACTTCAATAGGGTTCGAGTAGGTTTGATGAGGTTCAACAAAGATCGAAAGTTGATAAAGGTTGGCCAACCAACCAAATTTCATTTCCTACATAAAGATGTAGAGGTTTATGATTTAAAATGCATAAAGAAGAATGTGAAATATCATGAACCATTGATAACCCCTTTGAACTGAGGTTAACCAAGGTTCAAGGAGGTTCAAGAAGCTTCCATGAGCAATATAAAAAGGTAAATGAAGAAGAATCACCAAACTTTGATTTTCCCCAAGAAAGTTACGTACTTCATAGGATGATTAATAATGGGTGAGCTAGTGGTACTACAGTAATCATGATTTGACAAGGTGGAGGAAGTGATGTGATGATTATTAATCAGCATGTTGTAAAAACATCAAAGTGGAGTCCTTTGGCACGAACATGAGATATAGTAATTAATAGTAAGATTTTTGATATCATCATTATTTAGAGAGGTTAATGTTATAAATTATGAATAGTTGTTAGTTTCAAGAGTAGAGCTATGAAGGTAAGAACAACTGTGTGCAGAGACCAAGTGTGATTGCTAGGAGGTAGCTATTGAAATTTCAAAAGGGTGGTTCTAATTTGTTGAAGACTCTTATGAAGGATCATATGAAACCCTATGTAAAGGATTTTATGGTACTACTACATAGAATCATTGGTTCCTCTCAAGCTCACTTGTTTGTTAAATGGATGTACTTTTTCATCCAAGTTATTCTGGAGGGGGAACAGTATTTGGATTGGGGAGAAGTGAAAGTAGAGGCCATGAGAGAAATGTTGGCATGTGATGTTTTGGAGTACTGGGAATCACTTAAGGGTTTTCATTTATGGCAACACTTATGATAGAGTGATCGCATGTTGTGGAGATTTCCACCAGAGTCTCAGTCATGAAAATGACTAAGTCTAGAATTAGGATGACAGGGTACAATAGCACAGTTTTGGCCAGTGATGAAGATATACAAGGTATTATGGCTTACAATGTTAACTGGAGGTATTTTGGGATGTATTCATGCTTCATTTAAAATTGCATAAGTTTTGGTTACCATATCTACAAGATATAGTGATCGGAAGGTATGCGAAGACAGTAAAATAGTCTAATAGGGTATATGAACAGTTGCTAAGATTAAGGAAAGCACAATGGATATGGTAATGTGCTAAGACTATTGAATAAATTATATTGCTGACTCTTTGGTGATATAAGGGCACTGACTCCATAGATATCATTTAGATGATTTTTTATTATGTTTTGTATGACATTTGTGAAGCTAACTTAAAGGCTGATTTTGTATAAGTATGGAGTGTTTTTGTGAAAGCGAGATGATGTGATGACTATGATGAAAGAGTAAGTTTGTGAATATAAGAGTAGAGATCATATGCAAGATCAGTAAGAGGTCAAGCTACAATTGGAACTAAGCAAGATAAGTGCTTTTATTGTTCCCCTTTTGAGAAGTATTTTGAGACAAGTATTGATTATAAGAGTAGTGTGCTCACCACCTTTAACCAGGTGTTTTGTATACCCCTAAAAGGGTTTTGTATTCCTATAACAAGGAAATATACTATGTAACAATCAACTCCTAACAAGGCTAGATCTCCTAATAGGGATATTATACTTTAGTGCATATTTGTGGGTACCATCCCCACCGAGGTTTTCCCTTGACCAGGGTTTCCTCAAGAACAAATCATGGTGTCATGAATAATGTTTTATGCTTATATGTTCTTTTTATCTATCTATTACTTTGGATTATTTGTATTTGTTTAAAGTTGAGATCAAAGTTCTGTAATATTGATTCACCCCCCCTCTCAGTATTACCTAATCCTAACAATTGGTATCAGAGCTATTGGCCCTTGAAGAAAAAGTCTAACAACTTAAGGGAGATCAGAATGGATTCGGAAGTTTTGCAAGAGAACTTTGAAGCTAGACTTGAAGATTTGGACAAGATGAAAGTTGAGAATGGTGAACTAAAATTTAAATTAAGAAGAGAAGAAGGTTTCATGAGGAAACTTAAAGAACAGCTTGAGATTGTAAGAAGTCAGAGACAAGACCTTATGGAGAAGATCAAAGAAGGTTTAGAAAATGATACATCAGATAAAGTAAAGATGTTGGAGCAAGAAAAAGAACAAATCAACCTTTTGATGATCAAAGAGATTCAGCATGAAAAGGATGAAAGAAATAAAGTTGAAGAGTCACTAAAAGAATCTAACTTGCAGATAGGACAAATGAAGACCGAACTTGACCACTACAAGGATAAATATCAAGAACTAGATAAATACAATCAGATCATTAAAGGTGAACTCGCTCAAGCCAAATTACTCATTGAAAATTTACACATGAGCAGTGACAAGATTGATGAACAAAGAGCAAGACAAAAGCCTAAAGGAGATATGAGTGGATTCAATGAAGCTGAAAGTTCAAAAACTCAAGAAGAGCTAAAAGAAGCTAAGAATGAGGAAAGACCTATTCCTGAAGAAAGGCCTACCAATGAAGAACCTAGAGAATAGTTCAGACCCTTCAGAGGTAGATGTTTCGGATGCAACAAAGTTGGACATATGAAAAGAGATTACAAAAGTAAAGGTAACTCTAAGCCCTTTGCCAGCTACTATTTTAATTGCTATGATTATGGACACAAGAAGGAAAATTGTAGAAAACCTTATCAGTCTAGGTATAAGAAATAATATCTAACAGAAGAATCTACAGCCAAGATTACATGTCAGAAATGCAATAACTTTGGGCACACAACAAGGTACTGTAAGTTGCAGACTAATCAAGATAGAAGAAGACTACCTATTTGTTACAAATGTAACAATCTAGGTCACATTGTGAAGTTTTGTAAATATACTAGAGATGACAATAGAAGAGGACCAAGGAGATCTAGTGAACCAGAAGGACCACCTCCTGTGGTTATAAGGAAGAATGTTGGTGACAGTGGTAAAAGCCTAAATGATTACATGAATGAATATGAGAGTCAATTCAAGAAATCTGAGGATGAGAAGATATGGAAAGTAAAAGTTATAAATAAGGAAGTGGCTCAAGGAGAGATAGTTGATGATGTTGTGTCTTCGCATGATGATTTCTTTGAGGTATCAATCTAGAAGGCTTCATGGCCTTATGGGGAACATTGGATACAAATAACATGAATTATCCAGCCCCTTTATTAGTGGAGTAATCTCATGCGATCTTAGGTGTGATGTGTACAAATGTTGTGGAGTCTATGGATGAGACCACAGCACTTAAAGATTCATCTTTTGTGTTCATGAGTTTTGCACCAACTAGACAGCATGCGAAGTTGAGCTACATGTGTTTAATGCACACACTCAACTTGCGATGGATAAAAGACTTGAAAGACTTCATTTCTACACCATTTTTTGATTAGCGACTAAGGAGAGAAAAAGTGTGAAAGTAGAGCAGTGATACAAATTCAAAAGGCATCCATTCAAATCCTATAAGGATGATCTAGAAGGGGCATTTTCTCAAACCCCCGTAGGTGTGTTACACATAGAGGATATTAGGGCATACATACACTGCAAGTATGAGATTATTGGGGAGTTTAACATCTTATATGAATTGAATAGTATGTTAGAAGTAAATAGGTCTTTGGTAGAAGAGTTTAAACACCTAAAAAATCTATCAATACTCAAGTTAACCTGACTCACAAAGTTCACAAAAGTTGAAAGGTTCAAAACCATTCTAAGCAGAGTTCACGATCAGTTCTTGTGGATAGGTGATCAACCTATTAAGATATGTTCTCATTTGATCCATGATATCATAGGCCTTGACAATGAAGGAGCCCTACCTGTTGGTGAGAAGAACCTGAGAAAAGAAGTTGAAACCCTAACACACTCTAAATGGGATAAGAGGGCAATGACAGTAAATGATGTTTATTTACAAGATGTCAGATTGGTAGAAATGTTGATAGGCTACAAGTTGTTTTACAGTTCCAGACTTAATTCTATATTAGCTGGAGTTATAATGATGGCATACAAAATGGTAAATGAGAACAAGAAGTACAATCTTTGTGAAATTATAGCTCAATAATTCATTGAGAATTTAAAAGCTATAAAGAAGGATAAATCTAAGGCTTTTAGGTTTTCTTCATTGTTAGTTCTCATGTACATTCATATCATTCACAACTTTCCTAGCATGCATCCTAGAGCATGGAAAGATAATGAACCCACTGGATTGCAGATCTTAGAATACTATAGAAGACAGAAAAAGGACTAGATTGATGGAGAATTGTTTGGCATGATTAAGATTATGTAGAGGCAAATGAAAGAAAGGTACAGGATTCCAAAAAACTTAGTAGAGAAATATAAGGACACTATCTATTTCATGGTTGAAACTGATTTTCTCTACTTTGAGGCAGTTGAGCCTAGAACCAAATGGTGTTATCCTATGGGATATGAGGAAAGGTGTTGAAGTACTAACTATGAAAGTAGAGCATGTATTGGCAACAGAAAAGGACCCTGCTCAACAAAGATGGGGTACATATAGGGAGAAATATGAGAAAGTCAGAGAAGAATAAGAGAAAGTGACAAGGAAAAGAAAAGTAAGCAAGATTGTTGAAGAAATTACTGCGAAGGTAGGAATGACAAAGAGATGGTATTTATATTTAAAAAATCAGATGGAGGCATCTTCCAGTATGGCCATAGATGCACCTACTCCCTTGGAGATAGAAAAGGCAGCAACTCCCACTGATGACATTGTTGATTTATTAGCCTCTCAAGAGGAAGAAACACAAGAAGTTGTGACTGCAATTATTCCCAGAAGATCAACATGGATAGTTAAGTAGGTCAGTCCAAAGGAAAAGGAGATAGAAGTGAAGAGGAAGAAGAAGGAAGAAAAGACAGGTGTGAAAGAGGAAGAGAAAATAGTTCAAAAGAATCCACAAACCCTGTGGAAACTAGATATGAAATCACTACATAAAAGAGTTATCAAAGATGGAAATCTATTAATAGTGAACATATACTATGAGAGATACAACTCTGAGGACCAAGAAGTCATTGAAGATACTGTTATTGAGCATCTGCTTGTTTTTAAGAAGAATTTTTTGGAAATTGAAGGAAGTATTTCCAAAGCCCTATATGGAAAACGGGAAATCAGAAAATAGTTAGCACATTCAGAGGATGAGAACATAAGAAATAAAATAATCAATGACATGTTTCTAGTTGTGTCAATTTAGGAAAGAGAAAGAATCATAAAGGCACTAAAACCCCTACTAAGGAAAAAGGTCAAACTAGTCAAGATTATGGCTAGGAAGTATGATGAGGTGATTGAGGATACCCAAAAGGCATTGGACCAAGTTCTAATGTATGACATGCCTAATAAGGTTTCACCTCCTAAGGCTTCTAAGCCTATATCTTTGGGTTTAGTAGAGAGTTCAAAGGAAATAGATGAAAGTGCTCAAGTTAGCATGCAACTAGACTTATTTGTCATTAGTGTGCCTGCTAGCCTTGACACTTCGCAGGATGTAAATGATCCATTTATGGAAAATGTGGACAGTGCGATGGAGGTTGAAGATCAAGAATAGATAGAGGAAGGAAAATCAGAAGAGAAACAAGAAGAAAAAGTACAGGAGAAGGAATTACAACAAGAAGAAAAGCAAGAAAGACCACCAAAATCAGAAAAAGTTGTTGAGGTCAGACTGGACACATCCCTATTGTTGGAAAGTGTGGCCAAACCAGTCAGTTATGATGTGGATAGCATGGATGAAGATGAGCTTATGAGACTTTCATTTATGGCTTTTGCTAAAGCTAAGGAGAGATCAGTTTAGAAAGGAGACAAAAGAGCTAAGGTAATGGTCAGGGCTGTAGAAACAGTGAACAAGCTACTCCCTTCACCAGTTATCTTCGAAGACAAGGATGAGGTTGAGAATCTTGGTACAGTATTGGATAGCTTTGATAGTCATTTTGACTTATTGCTAAAGAAAACATAGGAAAAGGTTGAAAAGAACTTCTTGGAGAAGAAGTTGACCGAAGTTTGTAAGTCCATCTCATGGGACTTAGATATTCTTAAGATTACTACTCTTAAAACCAAGATTTTTATAGCACAAGGTAGGAAACTTTACAGCTATTGCATAAACCCATGCAAACATTTAAATAATACTGAGGAGATCGTAACCAAAGACAAGGCTAGCCTTGACAGTATAATGGACAGTTGTGAATCATCTTCACAAACTATGGGAGAGGTAGATAAGGAGACATCCAGGCTATTGGACAAGATAGGAGTACTAGAAATGGAGAAAGGGAGAGTTGCATATAGATTTGGCGTATTAAGAAGCCTATTGACTCCTAAGCTCACAATATTGGAGACTCATCTCTTAGAGATGAGAAAAGTTGAAGGTTCAATGTTAGTATCTACTCTTACTAAGCTTAAGGCAGCAGAGACAGCTTCATATGCACTAAATGGATTAATACATGTCAATGAACTACTGATAAGTTCATGGATTGAAGAAGTTAAGACATTGGAAATATCCTTCCAAGATGTCTTAAATCTGGTGAGTAAGCACTAAACCACTTGTGCTTAAGTTCTACAATTTTGAGAATACCTTTTCCATTGATGTCAAAGGGAGAGGAAGAAAAAAGAAAAATGAGGAAGAGAAAGAAATATGTAGAGTTGTATGTAGAAAAGAAAATAAAAATAAAAAGTTATCGAAAAGAAACAAAAAAATTATTAGAAAAGAAGGAAAGAAAAGCAAAGAAAAAGAAAGTTGTATTATAACACTTTGTCATTTTTATAAGTGTTGCCATCAATGCCAATGGGAGAGATTGTTGGCATGTGATGTTTTGGAATACTAGGAATCACTTAAGGGTTTTCATTTATGGCAATGCTTATGATAGAGTGATCACATGTTGTGGAGATTGCCACTAGAGTCTCAGTCATGAAAATGACTAAGTCCAGAATCAGGATGACAGGGTACAATGGCACAGTTTTGGCAAACGATGAAGATATACAAGGTATTATGGCTTGCAAAGTTAGTTGGAGGTATTTTGGGATGTATGCATGCTTCAGTTAAAAGTGCATAAGTTTTGGTTACCAGGTCTACAAGATACAGTGATCAGTGTGGTGTGTGAATTTTGTACCTAGCTGTAGACACAACACTTTAGTAAAACATTAGAGGTTAGAAAAAACTAAAATCTGCAATGAAATGGAAACTAAACTAACCAGATGATTTACTACCTTCTAGTAGGTGTGAGTATGATACTCTCAGATCAGATCGAGACTAGTGACAATGCAACACCTAAACGAAGGATTTGAATGCAAAAATATGAAAGACTATGAATGTAGATTAAGCTATATTTTTGGATTTTCTATGCAATAGTATGAAATCTGTATGAATATAAGCTATATGAATGAAATGGAATGCAGATTTAATCTAAGAATGTTATGAATGATTATGAAATCTATGATATGAAACTATGCAAAAGATAATGATCAACTATGAAAGATCTCACAAATCGCCTATCGCAAGTGCTCAATCCTTCAATCGCCAATTCGCCAAAGTAATTGTGCAAATTTGAGTGTTGATGAAAATGAAGAGCTAAGCCTTGATTTTATAGAAATCCAGGGCTTTGAGGATGCAAGAGAAAAGCCATAAATCACTCTTGATAAACTCAGGTTGATTTTTAAGTTATCAGGAAATTAGAGATAATTAACTCACAAAAATCATGCAAAAGCAAAGTTTTACTCAATATAGAGTTTAGATCAAATTTCAACTCATCATCAGATGTTGAGTTTCAATTTTAGAATTGATTGTTAATTTCTAGTTGCCTGCTTTTTTGATTGTGCATGATTTATTTATAAATTAATTTAAAAATAAAGTGATTTATTCTCAACTTAACTGATTTTTTGAATTAAAACAATTGATTTATGGTTTAATCAATTATTAAATCAAACTTTATTCAAAATCTATATTATTAAATATTGACAACTGACTTTAATTAATTAAATAAGAATTTAATCAATTAGTCATGAGATTTTAGATTTATTGTCAAAATTAAATAATACAATTTAGGAATAAATGTAATTAAATAATTAAGTGGCAGTACTAAATCTGATTAATTAAATATTCAGAACATTCAATTAATCAAACTTAAGGATAAATAGGATTTATCGCCAAATAATTATTAAATCAAAGATAATTAGGATAAATAAGAATATTGCTAGGAATATTCCCCGATGCAGAATTAAGAATAAAATCAATTAAATTTGATCATGTGTAGATGTGCCTTAGGTTAGGACTTTGATGTCGATTTCATTCGATTTGAAGATGTAGGAGGTTAATGAACCTATAGCCCATTTGTGGGGTATTACAATCAGAAGGTATGCGAAGGCAGTAAAACAGTCTAACAGGGTATATAAACAATTGCAAAGACTAAGGAAAGCACAATGGATATGGTAACATGTTAAGACTAGTGAATAAATTATATTGTCGACTCTTTGGTGATATAAGAGCACCAACTCCATAGAAATCATTTAGATGATTTTTTATTATGTTTTGTATGACATTTGTGAAGCTGACTTGAAGATTGATTTTGTAGAAGTATGGAGTGTTTTTGTGAAAGCGAGATGATGTGATGATTATGATGAAAGAGAAAGTTTGTGAATATAAGAGCAGAGATCAGATGCGAGATCAGTAAGAGGCCGAGCTACAATTAGAACTATCTAAGCAAGATAAGTACTTGTATTGTTCCCCTTTAGAGAACTATTTTGAGACAAGTATTGATTGTAAGAGCAGTGTGCTCACCACCTTTAACCAGGTGTTTTGTATACCCCTAACAGGGTTTTGTATTCCTCTAACAATGAAATGTACTATGTAACAATCAGCTCCTAACAAGGATATTATACTTTAGTGCATATTTGTGGGTACCATCCCCACCGGGGTTTTCCCTTGACCAAGGTTTCCTCGAGAACAAATCATGGTGTCATGAATAATGTGTTATGCTTATATGTTCTTTTCATTTCTGCATTACTTTGGATTATTTTTAATTGTTTAAATTTGAGATCAAATTTATATAATATTGATTCACCCCCCTCTCAGTACTACCTAATCCTAACAAGAACAATTGAAGATGTATCTTCTTTGTGGTAAATATTTTTATATGGCTTCATACCTCACTTATTACTTAGCATGTACTAAAGAACTGGTGGGAATCCCTCATGAACCCTAGATAGATAGCATTACCATCTATGATTATTATCCTATGATACAAGAAGATAAAGTGTTGAAAGATTATAGAAAGGTTTATGATATGTTCACCGCAAACCTATGTTTTGAGTTGACCAAGAGTCTCAACTAAAAGAATGACAGAGGAAGCTCAAAAATTGATTGGTGTATGCGGAAACTACTAAATATAGTATCCCCACTTTACCTATATTTGAGTGAGAGGTTTTGAAGATGAACTAGTAAATTCTCCAAGGTACTCCTTTGACTATTTTGTTTTAGCTAAACTATGTAGACAACTCTCCCAAGTGAATACAAAATTTCTATCAGAAGGAGAATGGGAAAGTATTTTTTCTTTAGTATTGAGATCATTTTCTTGTAAGTCTCTAGCTGATGAAATTAGTATAGGGTATGATCTACGTAGATTTGATTTCAAGTATTACCAAGCTAGACAAGGTTTTGGTAACAAAGGTTTTGCTAGAGAAACCTTGAAGTTGGAAAACCAGTTCTTGCCAATTCCCCATCTAGAAGATTTCTGGGAAGATTGTCCTAACGAATAAGAAGTGAGGAAAAGAGAATGGAGTAGACTATGATTATCACAGATTGTGTCTTTTAGGTTGAAAATGAATATAGGAGTAACATGTGATGATGATTCATAAATTACTGACCCAGAATATGAAGAAGTTCAGAGACAACCTTTACCTGTAGCTGACTAGTGTGGAAAATAAGATGAAGTCATACAATTAAGGAATCTTGATGTAATTCAGAGGAATAATAAATATTTGAGCCAAATGAAAGAAAGGGAACTGCAAATTACATAGACAGGTACTCTTGAAAAGGCCTCTGAAATTACTAGTCCAGTTCGTGTTTCTAGTGCCTCTATTTAAATTGACAATGCAGGTAAAACTAAAACCAAAAACTCTACTCTTTGTCAAACTGCTTTGAAATCTACCACAGTCAACCCATCAATACGTGTGACTAGGTCCATAACCAAAGCCAAAAAGAATAAGGAGATGGCTGACATTGAGGTTGTTGATGTTGAACTAGAAGAGGAGCAAGAGAAAATCCTTAATCCTCGGGATATGGATTCTGAACAACAACAAAAGGATGATATGATAGATTTAGATGGTTCAACCTTAGAAACTTTGTCTACTCCCACAAAATATATAAATATCAAGCCAGTGATAGATGCTACTCCTAGGTGGTTGACAATGTCAATAAATAAGAAACAAAACATTGTCCATGTCTCCATTCCCATAGGATTTATGGTTAGCAAATATACAACAAAGACTCCTACTGTAAAGAAATTGAAAACCACTTCCAGGTTAGATGTAGATTCTAAGGATGGAAAATGGGACACCGAATTGTCATACCTAAAGAAAAAGAGGAATTTCAAACCCCAATGTTGATGATTTTGAAGTGATCAGGGTTGATTTGGGAGTTATGAATAAAGAGTCATACAATCATCACATTGAGGTGTCATCCAAGTGCATGCTAACGCACTCCCAGAAGGACAACAAGGAAAAGGAACTAAAGAAGATGATCAGAGTCATGGCAGAGTATATCAATTGCTTTTAGAAATTTTGGACCTTAGACTCTGGCTTAATCCCCTCAAACTTTCAATCTGACTTCTCCTATGAGAAATAAATTGTTGAACCTGATTCAAAGAGATAAGGCATTAACTTTTGCATTCGATGAATGGTTTGATGAAGTGCTTAAGGAAAAGAGTAAGTTTATTTGAGAGTCCAGGATGGTGTTTAATTATATTAATAACCTGATAGGTGAAGTCCAAACCCAACCTAAAGTATGGGAAGTCGATGAATCAAAATGGGTAGTTGTATCTATGCAGATTCAAGATGTAGAGAAGCACAAAGTCCCTAAATTATTGTCTAGAAAAACCTTTGAAGCTAGTCGATGAATGACTTCTTTTCACCCTAAAGAAAAATATTGATTGGAAAAATGTTGTATTCAGGGTAGCAATATCAGAATCCAAGAAAATAGAAAATGAATTGCACAAGCTAAGTGAAACCATAACAAATGATGTAAGGTGCAGCAATGCTACTTACATTTGGCATGATGACAAGGTTGAACATGACATGGATGTAGTCATAAAATAATTTGAAAGGACATTGGGATCAGTCAAGACAGAGGGAAATACAACTCTAGAGGAATTCACAAAGGTAGCAAGGATAGAATCATTGATCTACCTCTGTAAAGATCAACTTCTGAAGCATGCTTATAAGGTATCAAAGTTGAAGTAGGAGAAAGAATCTTGGAAGATGCAACTTCTTAGAATGAAGAATCCCAATGTCTTGATAGTTTAGGAGTTTGTAAATGCCTACAAATATTGAAATAACACACATGGCATCATTCCAGAAATAGGACAGTGTGTTGGACAAGAGTTAAATTTATCTACTTGATGGTTATCCAGTTTCTTTAAAAAGTTTGCAAATATTTGGGGGACATGTGTCCTAAAATTGTTTTTAGTTTTTATAATTGTTTTAAACTTTAACAAGGGGGTCGGATTTTGATGGAGACTTCGTTTTTTATGCTTGGAAAAACTATATATTGGATTAGCTATATTCATAAGGGGTTCGGAAAAACCTTGGGTTACAAATTATATTTTGATTTATGTTTAAGGATATGTTATATGTTAGTTTTTGAAAAACTTCAACTATTTTTTCATTGAAACAGAAAAGTTTATGGAAATATATGGAAAGGATTTGAATCTTTGTGTTCGAATTCATAGAGTATTTATTTTTATGTGAATTATTTACTATGTGTTGTGTGTAACTATTATTGAATTAGAGGTGAACAAATACATATCAGATTAGGAATTGGAGTAATAATGTTGAGATATCTGAAGATCATTGGTAACATAAAGCTTTGATTTTATGTGTGAGATAAATTTGGATTTTGATTATTACACTATTCATCTATGAATGATTTTGAGTGGCCTTAAATACTTTCTAGTAAAAAGTATGTATGATTTCTAGATTAGAAATAATTCATTGATTATTTTCAAAGGGAGATGCACCTTCTTAAAAATTCAGAGGGAAGTGATCATAGTACGCTTACCCAACTATTGTTTAACTATTTGTTTATCAAGACATGGAGATAGAGTCCTTACAAAAAGTGTGTTACATGTGAGACAAATTTGTAAACCAACATAATCCTAGATTTCATGAGATCATTATCAAGTTGATAAAATCTAATCTCATAGACTTGGTCATACAAACAAAAATTTATCCCATGCCTCCTTGACTATTTTACATTGGCAATATGGAAGATAAGGTCATATGATCCATACTTTCTCAAAGTTCCAAGAGCCATATAATTTTTAACAATCCATTCTATTTGAGCATTAGGATCATCTTTAGGATTAGGTGTTGCAACTATTGTTTCGTCAACATATTGAAGTAAACATTTTTCCATCATCTTACTTCATGCTTTAATTTTCCATGATGCTTAGTTATGTGGAGTTAAAAGTGGAAATTTAGGATAACCCATAATGAAAAAATGAAGAGAGAACAAGAGAAAAAGAAGCATAATAAAAAAAAGACACCTCCCCCCCCCCCTCCCTAAATTCATTCAATCAAAGAAGCCTCACCGCCTCCCTCGAAAAAAAAAAATGATGATTTTGACACTTTATATATAGTGTGTGTACAATTTCCACTTTCCAAACAAGAGCAAAGTGGTCTTCTAATTTT
Organism: Chamaecyparis obtusa; assembly: GCA_027943335.1. NCBI lineage: Eukaryota > Viridiplantae > Streptophyta > Pinopsida > Cupressales > Cupressaceae > Chamaecyparis > Chamaecyparis obtusa. The sequence goes on from BSBK01001546.1 coordinate 443,968, forward strand.
GATTATTACAACTGCCTTGATGAGGCCAAATCAGACTCAAATAAATATAGCTAAGGATCCAACTGAAATCCTAGCATTACAATGATCACAAATGGCAAAAAAAGACCAAAATTTGAAAGTGACAAATCTACCTACAATGGCTACAAACTAATAGGAAATTACATAAGCAAACAAAAATTTATGCACTTCTAAAAAAATGACAACTAAAAATGTGTATGTATGAACCTAAATAGAGTCTTGGTAGTTGAAGAATTGAGGATTGGACATGTATAGTAAAAAAGAAAGAGATTTATGAAATCTTTGTCCACCAAAATCAAAAAATAACACCACCACTATGAAGATCATGATTTTCTACCCCAAATCAAAAAATATGATCGAAAAAAAGAGTTAAAATGAGCAAGTTACGAGCCTTCAAAGTCAGACTACAAAATAAAAAAGATAAATGGTGAAGGAGAAGAAAATTCAACACCTCGCTAACATCAACAAACTACTAAGTTAAATTTGACATTTGTATGGTCATTGTAGAAAAAGCTAGCAACACCAAAAAGATCTGTAAACAAGCATCAAATTTAATATAACAAAATGACATCATGTGTACTCTCAAATCTAGATGATGTTCCACACTAACTCAGTGGATGAATTGGACACTACATGGAATCTTTTTACAACTTGTGTATTCGATGACATGAATGAAACATCACTTGTTGATTGTGAAGTCTATGTGTGCTCGAGTTGTGACGTGTATCTACATGTGTCCTCCTGGACAATGTCGCTAACAATGTCACAGTGGTTGTTGGGAAGCTGGATAGTGGTAAGGATATGTTAGGTGATTCTTTGGGATTTAATCACACATGTATCATGCTACAAATCTTTGTATTAACATGAAAATAAGCATCAATTACTCTAGTTTGGTCAAGGGTGGTGTTGAGGTGGGTTCCACCATCTTTGGTGCATATATAGATCTAATTATTGTGTTGGGTAAAATGTTGAATGTGCAGACAACAAAGTGAGTTAACATCAATAGTTTCTTTTGGGAGTTTCTTTTGGTAATGTAGTTGGAGATAACAATATTTTTCATTCCTTGGATAATATATCCCACATGCGTAGTGTGGCAAGTTTTTTATTTTATATATAAAAGAGTCCACTAGGTTGACACAAGAGACCACTGAGTGAGTGGAGGTTGGCCTTGTTGAGGTGGTAGTGTTTCTTGGGTCACCCCATCTATGTGTTATACCCTCTGACAAAGATGTACAAAGATGTATTGATCTGATGTTTGCGAGCCCTATGTGATCTTGGCAAAAAAATAGAACAAAGGGGCTGATTATGGTCCCTTAACAAAAAATGCTACTCCATATATCTGAAAAATACACTCTCCTTCAAAATTAAGTAAGATCTCTTCAAAATGACAATGCAATGACACTCCATAAGCTCTAATACCATGTACGAATTTGCAAATAGAAACAACAACCCAAGATCTAGAGGCTAATGAATAGCACAAAAACAAGGGATACAATATGGACAAGAATAAGTTGTATTCTCTTCAATGATGCAATGGCTCAACTCAATTAGAATTGATAAACTAATAATGAATACATACTATGTAGATGTGCCTACTTATATAAGAAATGTATGATAACCCAAAGATAAATAAGAGATAACTTATCACCCACAAAAGGTGGAATCACATGTCCACCAAAGGTGGATCATCCTCCATTGTGCAATGAAGTATGTGCAATAATGGATGGTAAGTGATAAGATAAAGGTGGATACAACACATACAAAAGAAATCTGATAACAACTATCACCACCTAAAGTGGAATTTCTCCAACACACTATGCTAATAAAGGTGCAAACTCCTAAGTGTCTCAAATGCAAACTACTATATATGCATTATCCTAAGTAAGCTTAAGTGTAATTAGGTGAATATTTAATTGCACAAACAATAATTATTAGAAAGTGGGGGGAAATGAAAATATAAAATTTGAATTTAGAAAAATGACACTAATTAATTAAATAATAAAGATTATTTAATTAATTAAGATGAACTTTAGTAAAAATGTTGCACGCAAGCGACAGGACAATTTTTAGTGTCTACACCTAGTGGAGAACATACTCAATTCTTAGAGAAGCATGTTGCTCCCTTAACCTCCCCAAATATGATCTATTGAATAAGGAGAAAATTAAACATATTATTTAGATTCATTGTACTCAAATATGCAAGATTATTACTAAGCTGATTTATAGAACATTATGTGACAATGATGTTAATTTTGGTCATTTGAAACAAATTTTGAATTTATCTCTATCTAATAAAGATTGGCAGGTCATTTTTAAAGAAATGTGAAACATTACTATAAAACCAAAGACAGCATGCCTAAAATGACTCTTTCATTATAAAAATTACCTTATAAATTGTTGAATAATGATGTTGATCTTTTTAATATTTGCAAACATCCTAAAACTATTAAGCACATTTTTTTTGATTGTTTCATTGCTAAATAAATATAGAACATGTTTTGATATGATCTTAAAGGGTGGAGAAACAATATTGTTTGGGCTGCAATTTTATTTGGTAATATCAATAAATTATCTAAAGATTATAATCTATTTTGGAACATTCTTTCTACTGAGTTTCTTTGTAAATTTTTGGTTTTTAGGAATGAGAGAAATATCCAAGGGAAAGGGAGGGTGTTTACTATGAACTAAAAGGCTCATATATCTTAATGTTTTCTTGTAGGTAATAGTTACTATGGAAATATCTATATTCAAATTCCTTAAACTACTCGAGAATGTAGTGATGGTCAACTCCTTTGAAATCCTATTTGGACAAACGTGGAAGTACAATAACCAAGAGAGCCAACCCTTTATAAAATGTTTGTTGGAATTCATTAAGAGATAGAATGATGGATACAACCAAGATAAAGAGAAGTAAAATAATTCTACAATGAAGATTAAACAAAGGTTCTTCACCAATGATGTAGATGGAATAGGTTATGAGGAGGTTAGGCCCAATGAGGACATATTCATGGTCATTGCTAGGAACAACATAGATGGGTCAGAATCATTTAGTGAAAGAAGAAACTTTTAAGAGCTCGTAGTGGATTTGATGTTTTTTTGTTATTGATAAAAATCATTTTTTAGATAGCTTTGGTTTTGCTTATGGTTTATTAAACTTAGTTTGATAGTAGATGGTTATTTTTGGGCCTTGAGTTGGGTAGTAACACTCTATTGAAGTATAGTTTATATCTATTATAACTATTGGTTTTACTCTATATTTAATTAAAAAATGACAAAATCTTGAAGCAATAGTTAGAGGCAAAGGTATTATAAAAAAAATTCTTGAGATAATAAAGCATAAGAATATCTAAATATGGAATGAAAATAAAAAGAATGAAATAAAAACAACACTAAAAAATAGTGTAATTGCCCAAACACACAACAAAATAATGAGCAACAATAAACAAAGATATAGAAAAAGAAATGGTTAAAGAAGTGAAAGAAAGTAGTACTTAGGAAATGGAATGCCTAACATATGAATCAAACGTCGATAACAAGTTTGGTCAACACAATGCTAAGAAGGTATGAAAATACAACTAAGAGAAGTGGATGAAAATAACAAAATACACCAAAACAATGATAAGTGAGTATTGGAAAAGTAAAAAGAAAATAAGAGTATTTCAATAATGTAGTAAGAAGGTTAAAATAGCACTGAAATGGTTATAGAAAAATTCTTTAAAATAATCTAAGAGCGAAGAAAAGTTCACACAAGTGTGAAATAAAATAAAATAGACTTGCTTGTAAAGAAACAATCCAAAACAAAATATGCAGATAGATTAAATCTAAAACAAGTACGAAGATCAAAGGTTCTAATGAAAGGCTCAAAATATCTATCACTAATTAAAAGCAAAAAATAAAAACTTCAAAATTTTTGAGAGAGAAACATGAATAATTGGTAACTAGAACTATAGATTTTAGTTTCATGTGAAGATGAAGAGATTTATATTGAAACTAAAAATAGAGGTTAGAATTATAAAATCCTACAAGAAAAGCTAAAGAGTTAAAAAATCTTATTTATTTTTATTTAAATAATTAATAATACAGTGTAAAATTAATAAATTCTGCACAAAGGAGGTTAGAATCAGGTTATAACCTTGCGTAGGGAATGATAAAGGTTAAACAAAAATTATGAAGTTTAAATAAAATTGATGCTTTTAAAATTTTAAAACTTAAAACCTACACAAGAAAAACATGTTAGAATAGAGATCTCCTCTTATTTCCTCAAGAGCATCTCCAATAATGAGTGCTTAAAGAAAATGATAACCTTTCAACAACACAAGCTCAACCAGATTAGTAGCAACTTGCTTTGATACTATGAAAGGAAAATAACATAGAGAATCATATACAACTAATAAAGATCAATGTTTGAAAGTAAATGTTACCATTTGAGAAGCCAAATCAAGATCATGCACACCAAGATCAAAGGAGGTACGTGATTTGTAAGGGGAAAAAATAAAGAAACTCCCTAATATTATGTAGATTGAAAAATCCTAGAGAAAGTACAATTCTAGAAAGAGAGAGGAAGAAAAAGCATAAAAATGCTACATTAGGAGAAATGAGAGACTCACCTCAAATGTATAGAGGTGAGAGAGAAGAGTTACAAAGTAACTCCCAAGTCTAAGGATGTCATCAACGTCCTATGCCACAATCCTCTAAGGAAGAAAATATGTAATACTTCTATGGTTTTCTTCATACACACCCTACTGATAACCTACAGCTAATTGTATATCTTAAAGGAAAGTTTGACAATAGAATGGATAATTGAAAGACAATGATTGATGGTCACCAAGCTACTAAAGTATATGTAAGATAATTAATCAATTAAAGTATTGTCATTGATGTCAACTAGTTTTGATTGTACTTATCATGATGGTTACAAACATATAAATAATGAAAATGGTAAAGGAATGAGATATCTACATGAAGATGAGATGGATAAGAAAGATATGACTATGGTATACATTGAGTAACTTATTGATGAGTCTATGGCATCATGTTGATGACTTGATTGTATTACATGATTCTATTATGTATTGAAGATCAGAACTAAACAAGTTTATGTGGTCGGTAAATGAAAATTTATGTATACATCGAGCAAGTGTAGTGTATAAAGTATAGTATTAACTAAGCTAGTAATCACTGATGCATTCAGGTATTGACCAAGTGAAAGAAATAAATGGAATTTGCAAAAACTGACTAAAATGATGAGCTAGAAAATTGCTTATGATTCCAAGGTAGAAGATAATGTTTTCTATGATGATCTAATGGATGAAAAAATTCAAGATTGATCAAATGAAGGAAAATGAAACATGTTAATGATGCAACTACCGAGGAAGGTTAAAGTGGCAAAATGAAAGGTGAAGATTAAGAGGGAAAATATATGGATGAAAAGAAAATGGTTTATGATGTCTATATAAGGAGACATGAGATTCATTATTGAGTATGGGATACTAAATAATGTAGGAGAATTCATGTGAAAATGAGTGTTTTCATGTAACACTGATCAAACTGGTTGAAGACAGAACCAAGAAAAATTGCAGGCAACACCGAGCGTTAGAGAAATTATATACTGAGCAAAATAGAGTTGGAAGAAATGAAGATGTTGAATTGATTACTGATCAGAGGTATTTTGAGCTTAGCATAGATCTGAAAATTTGAAAATCAAAGTTGTATTTGAATTAGATCATTACTATATTAGTTTAACCATTGCTATAGATAAATCTCTTAACCAAGTGGGACTTAACAATCTTTATATTTCAATATGACATTCAATGAATGTTGATTGTTTTCTTGTTGACCCCATAGTGAATGTTTGGTCAAAGGAGAACTGTTAATGATAAATCCTCTAACCAGGTCACACCTCACAATGTGTTTTGTAACCTTTAACAAGGTTGGCTCCTAACCGTGCTCACTTCAAAGAGTGAATTATTTTGGGTTACCAGTCTCAGGTGGTTTTCCTCTAACAGGGTTTCCATGTTAAAAATCTATGTTATATGTGTATGATGTGTTGAACTGTTATTTTACTTTACACACTTCTATAACTAGATAGATCGGTGAACATAGTACTTAATTTACTGGTAATTGATAGATGAAGAGAAAGACACAGTTGATATCTTACCAAGTTGATTATTTGACTAAAAAGTTTTAATATATACATTTGGGAGATTTGGGACTGTAGGATAACTGGACTTAACTAATTCACCCCCCCTCTCAATTATCTAACAATTGGTATTAGAGTGTGGAGTGCTTGGAAAGAAAATTTTGAAGGACTTAAGCTAAAGATCACAAGATGTATAAGAGAGAGGTGCCAAAGATGAACAAAGATAACTTCTCGACATGGCAAAGCAGAATGAGATTGCATCTATCTAGAATTGGAGAATCTTCTATATACTACTTGGATAATGAATTTATCCAACCTACTGGAGCCTTGACTATTGATCATATGAGAGATAGACATGAACACAATGTTTCAATGATAGAGATTGTTGCTTCCTTACCAAATGCCGAATTTGAAGATGTCAAGACATGTACTTCTGCTAAACAGATGTGGGACAAGCTTGCACTAGTTCATGGAGGAGATGCAAATGTGCTAAGGGCCAAAGCTGAAAGTCTTAGAGGAAATTTTGATGACATGAAAATGAAAGGAGAAAACATTTCACAATACAACAACTAAATTAAGGATATTGTCAATGCTATCCGAGGAGCAGGAGGTATTATTGAAGAATACATTATTGTAAGTAATATTCTTACAACCTTGCTACCTACTTATTCTATTAGAACCTCTGCAATCCATGAGATGAGATCAGCTCTAAGAAATCATCTTACACTTGATAGTCTAATCGGTAGACTGGCTACTTTTGAGTTGAGTAACTTTAATAACAGTATTGTTCCTACTGTTGAGTCTGCATTTATGTCATCCTTGAAAATTGGTAAATCAAATAGTAAACACATGATAAGAAATGAGAGTGATAGTGAAATTGATGAGGATGAGCTTGAAGCATTAATGGCTAGAAGACTATAGAAAGGTAAAGGAAGATATACAGGAAAACTACCTTTGGTATGTTTTAATTGTAAAGAAATTGGCCACATTGTAGCTAGATTTCCTAACAAGAAAGAAGATGATAAAGACATTAAAAGATCTGGTGAAAGAAAATTTGATAGGAGCGATAATTGAGAACACAGAGGCAACTGACAATATGACAAAAGAAGTAACTGAGATTACAAAGACAAAGGAAAGAAGGCAAGTTACCTTGTTGAAGATGATGATGATGACACTGAAACCGACACTGATGAAGATATTGAGCTGGTATTTGTAGCTTTGAAAGAATATTCAGAGGAAGAAGAAAGGTATGTTGAAACAACACTTATTTTTAAAGTTAGCAAGAATGATACTTGGATTATTGATAGTGGTTGTACACATCATATGACTGGTGATGAAGAAAAATTTGAATACCTTGAACATTATAATGGTGGATCTGTTAAAATGGGAAATGATACACCTTGTCTAGTAAAAGGAAAAGGATCTATATCTTTGAACAATAAGATCATATGTGAGAATGCATATTGGGTGAAGGGACTTAATTATAATTTGTTGAGTGTAGCACAGCTGAATAACATAGTTCATCGAGTTGCATTTGAGAATAGAAAGGTAAAAATCTATGATGAGACTGGAAAGTTGGTCGGTACTGGTGAGCAATATAAAGGTAATTTATTTTATCTTAATAATGCTGAAACTTCTTGTTTATTGCCTAGAACTGAAAATGTGTGGTTATGGCATAAGAGGCTATGTCATGTGAATTTTGACAACATGGTTCAAATTAGTAAGAAAAGGAGAGTTAGAGGTTTACCGAGCTTATCTAAAGCTGACCATGTCATGTGTAAACAATGTCAAATGGGAAAAATGTCAAAATCTAGTTTTAAGAGCAAAAAATATTCATCTAATGCTATTTTAGAGTTGGTTCATACCAACTTGTGTGGTCCTATGAGAACTCAGAGTTATTATGGAGACATAGATTTTATCTTGTTTGTTGATAACTACTCTAGGATGATGATTGTCATGTTCTTAAAAGAAAAATCTGAAGCTTTTAAGATGTTTCAATGGTTTAAAGCTAAAGTGGAAAAAGAAATTGGAAAAGAGTTAAAATGCTTGATATCTAATAGAGGTGGTGCATTTATTTCTGATGAGTTCACTAACTTTTGTAATGAGCATGGAATTAAGAGACAAGTTTCTACAATGAGGACACCATAGCAGAATGAGATTGTTGAAAGGAGGAATAGATCTATTGTTGATTATGCTAGAGCACTAATGATTGAAAAGGATGTTGTACAAGTATACTAGAGAGAAGTTGTTAGTACTATTGTATACACATTGAACAAAGTATAACTGAAGAAAGATTCAAACAAAACACCTTATGAGTTATGGTATGGTTACACACTGAATGTAAGTTATTTCAAAATATTTGGAAGTAGATGTTACATTCTGAAAGATGATAGAAATGGGAAATTTGATTCAAAAGGTGATGAAGGAATATTCTTAGGATATTCTACTAAAAGAAAAGTTTACAAATGTTTGAATAAGGCTACTAGCAAAATGATTGAAAGTGCAAATGTGAGAGATGATGAATTTACTGAGAAAAATGATAAAAAAAAAGAAAAAAGGAACCAGAAGATTATGGTAGATTTGCATACATTGAGAAACCTGACACTCTACCCAAGCAACAACCTAGCATTATCGAGCAACAGGGTAATGATAACGAGCATCAGCCTATATAGACCGAGAATCAGGAAATAATTACCGATGAAGATCATGATCCTACACTGAGTGAAGAACACAATGAAGAACAAAGAATTGAACCAATACTTGTAAAATTTGTGAGGAGATATCATCCACAAAATCAAATTATTAGAGATAAGAAAGTTGGCATGATGACACGAAGTAAGTTGAGAAACACAACATGCTTAGTTTGTGAATTTGAACCTAAAATTTTAGAGATGCACTTGAAAATGATGAATGGATTAAAGCCATGAATGGAGAAATAGAGCAGATACTGAAAAACAAAACATGGACATTGGTACCAAGACCGAATGATAAGAATGTAATTGGAACCAAATGGATATTTAGAAACAAGTTGAATGAAAATGGAGAAATCACTAGGAATAAAGCAAGAATTTTATGAAAAGGATATGCACAAGAAGAAGGTATTGATTGTGGTGAGACTTTTGCACCAGTTTCTAGACTTGGAGGAGTTAGAATATTGCTTGCATATGTTGCCTACAAAGGATTTAAGGTTTATCAAATGAATGTCAAATCTATATTTCTAAATGGAATACTTGAGGAAGAGATATACATTGAACAACCTAAAGGTTTTGTTGATCCGAATCAGAATAACATGGTATGTAAGTTGCACAATGAACTATATGGATTTAAAAAAGCACCGAGAGCATGGTATGAAAGACTACATTCCTATCTTATTAGTATTGGATTTGTTAGAACAAGTGACAACAATCATTTATACTTGAAAGGTGAAACTAATGATAAGATTCTTATTACTGAAATTTTTGTTGATGATATCATATTTAGAGGACATGATAATATATGAAAATCATTTGCAGATGAAATGAAAAAAGAATTTGAAATGTCAATGTTTGGAGAGATTAAATTCTTTCTTGGTTTGAAAATTTTACAACAAAGTGAAGGCATGTATATCACTCAATCAAGGTACATAAAAGAAGTGTTGAAGACCTTTGGTATGGAAGATTCAGAACCGGTCAGTACAACTATGATCACTGGATGCAAATTAACAAAGGATGATCAATCAACCGAGATAAATCAAACATTATATAGATCAATGATTGGTAAGCTAATGTATGTTGTGCATAGTAGACCAGATATTGCAAATGTAGTTGTAATTGTAGCAAGATTTTCTGCTAATCCTAAGGAATCACATATGACAATTGTAAAAAGAATTTTGAGATACTTTGGCAACATTGTAAAATATGGTTTATGGTACAAGAAAGAGGGCAATTTAGAACTAAAAGTTTACACATATGTAGATTGGGCTGGAAACATTGATAATAGAAAGAGCACTACTGGTGGAGCATTCTATTTGGGAGAAAGACTAGTTACTTGGATAAGTAAAAAACAAGGATGCATTTCTCAGTCCACTATCAAAGTAGAATATTTTTCTTCTACTGAGAAATGTTTAAACATTGCATGGATAAAATAACTTTTGAAAGGTATGAATGAAGAGATCACTGACCCTATGATAATATATTGTGATAACACAAGTGATATAAAATTTTCTAAGAATATGGTGATGCATGCCAAGACAAAGCATATATCTATATAGTATCACTACTTGAGGGAACATGTACAAGAAAAGAAAGTGAAATTGGAGTTTATGAAATCAAAAGAATAACTTGTAGATATAGTTACTAAACTCTTACCTAAGAATACATTTGAGTACTTGAGGACTAGACTAGGGGTCCATCCCCTATCTATCGGTCACTAAGGTGATTAGGAGGTTGCATCAACCTATACTTTATTAGAATATCAAATGATGTTGATGCATATTGTTCACACTTTAGGTTTCATAAGGTTGTGAAAGCTAGAAGAGAAACAAATTGAAACTACATATCAGTGTAATCATCTAAAATTGGGCTAATAGAACCTAAGGCCCTATTTGCCCTTAATTCAGCATATAACCTTAATTGTTTTAATTCAATCTTTGATTATTAGCATGAACTCTCAAAAATTCAATAAACCCCATCAAATCCTAAATCAAGCACCAAGCAAAAATCAAAGCTATTAACTCTAGGCCTATTTAATTAATCCAATCCCACTAAAATGCAAAGGCTAGAGTTATTAATTAAAACAAATGCATAAATACCTCCTAAATCAAACAAACACAACAATCACACTTTATGATTAGGAGGCTTGCACATGGATCAAGGATCAAGCCAAGATGCATCTCAACCACTCCTCATGGATGAATCTCAACCGTCGATTCTCTTCCAAATCCTATAAAATAGAATTTTCAAAAGGCTTTTCTTCTTCTTCCACATACACCTACATGCTTTTAATTTTGATGCTTAGACTCCTATTTTGCTCATGAATTTGAGGCTTCATAATCCATGATTATGGACTCTCATGCTTTGGAGAATTTGCTAGCTAATGCTTAGATTGATAGTTGTTTTTCATGCTTTCAAGCTTTTATTAAGTAGAAAACACTTCAATTTGGGTTATAATGGAAGGAATTGGGATTTCATGCTTTCATTCTTAGTTGTTTACATACACTTTTGAATCTCTCATTTTAGTGTAGATTGTCACTATTTTAAGGGTCAAATATGAGAGCAACTAACCCCTATTTCATACTCACACTAACTAGAGAGCAATAGGATGTTTTTTACTTGTTAGTTTTTGCAATTAAATCTTTATTTTTCACTAACAAGTGATGTTATTATCCTATTGAAGTGTTGTGTTGTAGGTCACAAACTCACACACACATTTATGGTGCCCACCGTGGGGCTGAGCCCCATATTTTTAATTTTTCTTGCATTTTCAACTAACTATCGTCATACCAAAATTTGCCAGAGGATCGCATATGGGAAGAATATCTGCATTTGGTTAATCTAGGGTCGCATCCTGAATTCACAGATCACATCCAGTTACAAGGTTGCACCTATTTGAAATACAAGATCACATCTTGTAGATCTGGATCACGTTTGGGAAATTGAGTCACATTTGGGAAATAGGGTCATTTCTAGGAATTTGGGGGGGAAAATCTAGGTTCGCATCTGGTGATTTTTATTGATTTCTCAAGTTTTCTGATTGCTAACAAATTGTGCGATTGATGTCTCTAGTTTTTGACAGTCTAACTGTGGTTTGCAGGTTTGAAAAAATAGAAAATTCAAATGCTAACTTATGATTTTGATTTACTTTAAGGATAAAATGAACCTTTATGCATTTTGTTTTGAGCAACTAATGGAAGTTTGATTTCACCGCATAAATCAGTTAGAGGATTATGCTCTTTTCTCCTTGAGAGAAAATCAAAAACTCAAAAATTGACTTATGTTTTGAAATTAGATTGAGAAATGAATGCTAACAATTTGCTTATGTAATTTTCCTTAAAGTTTTATCTTCAAATTTTGGATTTTCTAACCCACTAACAAGCTAATGGGTGAACTTGGCATTCTTGATTGATTTTGATAGCCTAACAATTGTTTGTAGGACGTTTTGCCCAAGATCAAAAATCAAAAAGATTACTAATGCTCGTTATGCAAGTTGCCTCTAAAGAAAAATTGACAAAAGAAGTTCATGCTTGTTTTGTAGGAATTTAAAACAATTTGAGATCAAGTTTCAAACCAACTAGAGGATTATGCTCTTTCCCCTTGAGGGAAAAATAGAAACTCAAACATTGGTTTGCTATTTGGCATCAAATTGGAGTAATTGAACTCTTACTGTGCATGATAGGTTTGAGACTTGTGATATAAGTTATGAGATTATGCTCTTCTCCTTCTTGGAGAACCAAAAATCTAGAGCTTACTATCCCTTGTCTATTTTCTTTATTGAACACCTTTAGAGGGCCTTTTGGTTGAGGAAAAAATCTCCCAGGAATGACCCAAGTGGGAACAAGTCTTTTGCCAACTCTTCCACCCCACTATAAAATTTGACACTCCTTTGAGGCTAAAGCCTTGGGAGCCATGATTTATCTTGTCTTGGGAGATTGATGATCAATCCTAATGAATGACTTGGATTTTATGTAGAGCAGAGCCTCTTTAATCTCCCTTCTCGAGACTACTTTTAGGTTCCTATAGGGTTAACAGCCTCAATCCTACTTGTGGGACTATGGGAGATAATCGTGAACAGATGCCTTCATTAAAAGCTCTATGTTAGATGCCACCCGAATCACCCCCGAAAGGTTGTTATCACTTGTGCGAGGCAAATAGTAATTGCCCCAAGACATTCACCATATCGAGCCCCCATTGATGTTACTACTCAGATAATATGGGCTCCAATATCCATTGTGTGTTATTGGACTACCATATTCTGAGGAGTCTTTGGGTGTGTTCCTAAGTCAGTGACCAAGTGGTTTCAATCTCTCCCTAGTATAAGGAAGGTTGGGTGTGTTTTCTCTAAAAATGATTGCTTGGTATGTCTTAAATATAAAATCAGTTAATTTCCCCCAAATGAACAAGCACACTGCATTTTCAAGCATTTACAAACACCTGATAGTCACTGCAATCTGACAGACATGGTACATTTTCTGAGAAACACTGAAATTGCAAATTCCTGGTCATCATAAGATCTCATCCGGTATTCTAGAGTCGCACCCCATATCTCGGATCGCATCTATTCAAACTTGGATCATATTTGGTATTCACACCATTTCCCAAGTCACATCCGGTGCACATTCCATTTCCTGGGTCGCATATTGTATTTCTTGGGTCGCATCCGGGGTTCCAATTTGTTCACTAGTCACTGTTTAGGATTGCATTTGGGACATAGATCATTTTTGTACATCCCAAAAGAAAAATTTTCACATTTCCAAATACCCATTTGGCCAATTAGTAGGTTCCTGTTGCTAAAACATAGTCATCTGATACCCAAAAAGAGTCATTGTTGAGAATGTCTTGTCATCTTGCATTATCCAAAACTACATTGTCCAATTGTAGAATCATTTTACCCAATCAGTTACAAACAAGTTCTCAGCTCATAAATAGAGCACTTTGACACCCTTTGACATTGAAACTTTCACTTTCAAACCCACTTGCACTTTTGGTTCCCAACTCATAAGCAGGGCATTCTAACCCCATTTGACGTTGGATCCATCAAAACATTTCAAACCCACTCTTGCATCCTTGGATTCACAATCAGACATTGCAAACTATTAGACCCACTCTTAAACACAAGACACTCATTGGTTACTCAATCCAGATTTCATGGTTGTTACCAAGAACAAAACTTACAATTTTGAAACAAACCCGTTCTCAGATAGACAACCCATATTTACATTGGAAATAGGAGAAACTTCAAGACTCAATCCCTTGTATGGTGCTACACCTAGTACTACTTATACAACAACACCTAAACAAATAAACATGAATGATCAAAGTGAATACCGATGGGATAAAAGATTCCATGCACAAAATGAAGAAGCAAAACATGAGAGACAAAAACAAAAGGCCCAATATGATGAAGATGAAGATGATATTAATGATGACACAGACCCTACTAAACAAGAATACAATAGAGCTTTAAGCAGCAAACAATTTCACAAAATCCTTAACAAAGAAAAGTACTTCTTAGAACTTGCTTCCCGAGGTGTGAAATTACCTAAGGACTATGATGTGGAGCAACTCAAACAAAAGGTGGATATTAGTCCCATGTCAATTCTAAATAGACAATTCCTTCTCATGAAAGTAGAAATTCAAGAACTCAAGGAATCAAAGGACAAACCAAAGCAGCAATATTCTCTAGAGCACATATGTCCTTTCCCTTTTGATAAGGGACTCACAATGGTTCCATTTCCTAAAAATGTTACAATACCAAAGTATGACAAATACATGGGAGATTCTGACCCTCAAGATCATGTGAGGGAGTTTTGTACAAGTAGTATGGAGTTCATGCATGAATAAACATACCTCATGAGGCTATTTCCATGAAGCCTAGGTGGACAATCTGTAGAGTGGTTCTCCAAATTACCTATTGGAATCAAAACATTTGATGAATTAGGGCAAAAATTCATACAAAATTACTCCTACAACATCCAACACACAGTCATAATGTTGGATTTATGCAATACCAAACAGAAGACAGGAGAATCATTCTTGAGTTTCCTATAGAGATGGAGAAAAATATTTGCATGATATGATAGAGAAATACCTGAAAATGAAAAAATGGATATTTTCATTAACAACTTGGTTCCAGAAATTAATTTCCCAATTCAATTACAAGGACCACCTAGCTTTGACAAAATTATTGATAATGCTCTCAAGATAGAGGAAGTTCTAATCAAGAAAGGTGACATTACCATTCACAAGGAACATAAAGACAAGTCCTATCCCACTAAGGAAAAGTACAAATATGTAAACAAGAACAAACATGTGGTTAATGATGGAGTGGTTGATACTCCTAATCCAAAACCCAAACTAGATGTTTTCAATTTGACAACAAGTATTCAAACAAACAAGAGTTTGAATCCTACTAAGACTCTGAAGATGAACAATAATTTCAACAAACCTCGAAGAGAACCTTGGGCACCATGACCTAAGAGAACATTCACACCATTGGGAGACACCTTGGAAGTGGTTATGAAATTACTTGTGGAAAACAACATTATTACAATCCCTGAGCCCGAAAAGCCTTGGGATCTAGAAGACAAACCCAAGTGGTGGAATGATAATGAATATTGTGATTACCATCATAATAAAGGACACACCACTAATAATTTCTTGAAATTAAGACATGTTATACAGGATCTTATTGAACAAGGTAAATTCAAGGTAGATGGACACCACACAAACAATGATCACAAAGCATTTCAAACTCCATTACCTAACTATGAAAAAGGAGAAGCTTCTAAAAGAAATAAGATTAATTACATGTACACTAATGGTGACAACGTAATTAACATGATGGAACCTTGTGAATATTCTATCAACATGATCACTCTCAAAGGAGTGAAAAATAAATCTGAATCTTCAAACATTGTAAATGAAGCCAAGCAAAGCTTACTCTTAAAGGAGTCTCAGCATCTAACACACCACCTACAACAACAACATCTAAACAAGTGGTGACATCTCCAAAGTTCAATCTTGTGGAACAATTGCAAAAGACACCTGCACAGATATCTATTCTAGAGTTGTTGAAATTATCCCCTAGTCATAGGGAGGTTCTTGATCATGCCCTATTGAGCACCAATGTACCAAAAGACTTAGATGTGGATAGATTCCAGGCCATGGTTGGTCACATGGGTTCCCCACATTACCTATCTTTTTCAAAAGAGGATGATAAATCATCAAACCAACCCCATAATCAGCCCCTTCATTTAGAGGTTCTTATTCATAAACACCAAGTCAAGTGTTTCTTGATGGATGGAGGTGCCAGTTTGAACATTTGTACTTATAATTTGGTAAAACAACTGGGTTTCTCAGAGCATGGAATAGATCCTAGGAGAAAATAAACAATCAAGGCATATGATGAGGAAGAGAGATCCTCCAAAGGATTGGTTGTCTTACCCATCAGAGTAGGGCCTATAGAGAAAGATGTTCTTTTTCAAGTTCTTGATTTACCCCTTTCTTACAACATTCTTCTTGGGAGACCATGGATACATTCAATGCAAGCAGTGCCTTCCACATATCATCAATGCCTAAAGTTTCCTCATAATGGAGTGGAGGTGACTATTCTCACAGATACCACATATACTTGTAATAACCTCAAACAAACTGAAATCATGGTTCCTCATAACAAAGAAGGGTCCACCAAAGTAGAGACATCTAAAGAAATGGTCTTGAGGAGCTTTTCTCAGAAGATCAATATCCAAGAAATAAACATGGGAGAGTACAATCTAGATCCTGCATCATCTTTGAGTGATCTTCCTATATCTCCTAGGACATAAGGAATGCCCTCATCTACATTTACACCTTCTAATGGTAGTGCTTTGACTATACATGAGGGAACCAGAATGGTGAAAGCAAAGGTATCCCTAGAGGAAGAGAATGAAGAAAAAGCTATTTTACAATGGCTTTATAAAGAACCCAAAGAAGATGGGAATGTTAAACATGTTGAAATCTCTTCAATAAAATATGGGAAAGGATATGATCTTATGAAACGAATGGGATACAAAGGAAAAGGACCATTGGGACAAAACAACAAAGGACTAGTGGAACCCTTACACATGGATTTTAGAAATCCTAAGGATAAGACTGGACTAGGTTTCAGAGAGGCTAGATTTCATCCCACGGCAAGAAAAGGTCATGTATTTGATAGATCAAGAGATTCAGATGATGAAGAAGTGGAAGGACAGCCCATTCCTTATGAAAGATTGTTACTATTACAAGGGGACCCAGATGTTACATTCCTTGGCACAAATCTTGAACAAGAATCAGAAAGAGAACAAGCAGATGAACCTAATGAAGAACAAGAACAAGAACCCCTTATCTTTGATACACCACACTTTGATGAAGAACCTAAAGAAATGAATCCACAAGAACCATTGCAAGAAGAAGAGAACCGTGCTAATGAAGAAAATGAGGTACCTATGACTGTTGCTCACTTTTTGGGGTTTTAGATTATAGTCAGGTGGATTCACATGAGTATGAGTGGGATGTTCTTTTTGATGCAACCATGGACATAGAAATAGATGTGATACACAAGTTTTCTCCTAGGATCTTGATTGAAGAAGGAGAAAGTTATAATGTTAGATCACTAGAGTCAAATCCGCATAACATTAACATGAACTCTAATAATAATGAATCTGACTCTAATAATCCTAACACTTATCTAGAGGCAAACTTAATAGATGATATCTTGCAATGTATGAATGGTGATAACAATGTGGTGCTATCTCTTGAACCTATTGAATCTTTTCCCTTGAAATGCCCTGACTTGATAGACTAGGATGAACCTACAAACACAAGCTTGCTATCCTTTGACAATGACTATCCCATAGCCTATTATCTTAATGCTTGTGAACCATTCCATTCTTCCACCAGCATAATGAGTGAAATCATGATTGAGGAGGATATCAAGTTTCTTAGTCTTAAAAAGAAAAACAAAAAGAACAAGAGGTCTAATGGTGAAAACCACTTAGTGGCAGTATCAGATCCTAAAAGAGAAAAAGAAAAAGATGTATCTAATGGTGAAAACCTCCTTGAGGCACCAAAGGATGGGATGCTTGATATCCTCCCAAATCATTTCCAAGAAAGGTCCTCAGTTTTGATTGAACCAACACAACCCATTAATTTTGGAATAGCAAAAGCTCCTCAGCTAGTCCGCATAGCCCAATCATTGACAGAAGATGAGAAAATCCAATTCATCGATTTCTTCAAAGAAAAGAAGATCAACTTCGCTTGGTCTTACTCTGATTTGCCCGGATTGGATACAGATTTGATTATGCACCATTTGTCTATTTCACCAGATGTAAAACCTATCAAGAAAAAACTTAGAAAAATGAATCCACATGTGGCATTGCTAGTAAAGCAAAACTAGAAAAACTATTGAAAGCAGGATTCATTAGAGCAATTGATTATGCAGAGTGGATCTCCAATATAGTTCCCATTTCTAAGGTGGAAAAATCAATAAGAGTATGCATAGACTTTAGGGATCTCAATAAGGCTTTTCCTAAAGATGATTTTCCACTCCCAAACATAGACATGATTATGGACTTAACAGCAGGTTATGAGATGTACGCCCTAATGGATGGATTTTTAGGATATAACTAGATCAAAATTGCTCCTGAAGACCAAGAGAAAATAGCATGGGGAACCTATTGTTGGAATGTGATGCCATTTGGTCTCAAAAATGCAGGTGCCACATATCAAAGGGCTATGACCAAAATCTTCCACAATATGATGCACAAGAACATGGAAGACTATGTTGATGACACTTTGGCAAAATCAAGAATAAGGACTACACACATAGAGGATCTGAGGAGGATCTTTGACAGAATGGAACAATTCCAATTAAGGCTTAATCCTAAGAAGTGTGCATTTGGCGTGTCATCTGGAAAACTCTTAGGTTTCATAGTTTCAACTAAGGGAATTGAGGTGGATCCGGCAAAGGTGAAGGCAATTCTAGAAATGAAACCACCAAAGAACATTAGTCAAGTGAGAACCTTACAGGGCAAGCTACAATTAATAAGAAGGTTCATATCTTAGTTGGCTGATAAAGGACAACCTTTCACAAAGTTGATGATGAAGGGAACCACATTCACTTGGGATGCACAGTGTGAGGAGAATTTTACCCAAGTCAAGAATTATCTGATGAATCCTCCAATCTTAATGGCACCAATTTATGGAAAACCCTTGTTGCTCTACATATCAACAATAGATACATCACTAGGAGTATTGCTTGCACAAGAGGATGAGGCCAAGAAAGAAAGAGCCATATATTATATCAGTAGGACTTTGGTCACATATGAGCTAAACTATTCAATGATTGAGAAGGCATGCTTAGCAGTGGTGTTTGCATCCTAGAAGCTGAGGCACTATATGCTAGCACACAAGGTGAAACTAATGGCTAAAATTGATCCACTTAAGTACTTATTGAACAAAGCAATGTTGACAGGAAGACTTGCTAAGTGGGTCCTGATTCTAAGTGAATTCGACATTGAGTGTGTGGACAGGAAATCCATTAAAGGGTAGGTGATTGCTAATCAACTTGCAGAGATGCCATTAACTAATGATAAGCCATTACTTGTGGAATTTCCAGATGAATCTATCATGCATCTAACAGAACATCCCTGGAAAATGTACTTTGATGGATCCTTCACACAAAAAGGATCAGGAGTTGGATGCTTATTCATTACACCACAAGGATATAAGATCCCAAAAGCTTATAAGATTATCTTTCCATGTACCAACAATATGGCAAAATATGAAGCTCTTGTGAATGGGCTCAAGCTTGCAATAGAGTGGAAAAACATTGAATTACAAATCTATGGGGATTCACAACTTATTATCAACCAAGTGAATGGTGATTATCAGACTAAGGATGAAAAGCTAATGCCCTATAGAACAATCGTGGATGACTTGAAAAAGTACTTTGTCTTCATCACGTTTCAACAAATTCCCAGGTTAGAAAATAAAGTAGTTGATGTGATGGCTACTTTAGCATCTATGTTACAATTGGAAGAACACCGATTTCGCTATGACTTCCTGGTGGAAGAACTCCCTTTCCTAGCTTATGACTCTCCTGAATGCCAAATTGTTTGTGCCCTTGAAACTCAAGTGTTGTCCAAATATGCCTCTATCTACTCCTATCTCAAAGACCAAATCATTTTTGAAGGCTATTCTAGAAATGAAAAGAGATCCCTCATAAGAGTAGCATCCCACTACGTGATCATCGCTAATGACTTGTTTAGACGTAGTCTAGATGGCATGCTTCTTAGGTGTTTAAAACATGAAGAGTCTAATTGTGTATTAAAATAAGTTCACAAAGGTGTGTGTGGATCACACTCGAATGGTTTTTCGTTAGCCAAGAAACTCCTAAGGGTTGGATACTATTGGCCCACTATGGAGAAAGATGCTATTCACTTTGCAAAAACTTGTAAGAAATGCCAGATCCATGGAAATCTCATACATGCACCAGCTAGAGAGTTGATGCCTTTTATAACACACTAGCCATTTCAACAAT
The DNA here is from genome assembly GCA_027943335.1 of Chamaecyparis obtusa. Taxonomy (NCBI): domain Eukaryota; kingdom Viridiplantae; phylum Streptophyta; class Pinopsida; order Cupressales; family Cupressaceae; genus Chamaecyparis; species Chamaecyparis obtusa. The sequence continues at coordinate 464,381 of BSBK01001546.1, forward strand.
GGGCCTTTGATTTGGTTGGTCAGATCTACCCCAATTCATCAAGCGGGCACAAATATATCATCACCGCAACTAAATATTTCATGAAATGGGTGGAAGTTGTCCCACTGTCCAATGCAACAGGAAAAAAAGTTTCAATGTTCATCTTGAATTACATCATTTGTCATTATGGCATACCCTTGTCAATTGTGACTGACAATGGGGGACAATTCAAGAGAAAAGACATAAATGATTTGTGTTTGCAATTTAAAATCACTCAGCACTATTCTTCAATCTATTACCCTCAAGGTAATGGACAGGTTGAGGCATCAAACAAAAATATTCTAAAAATATTGCATAGGATAGTAAACAAATTAGGAAGGGATTGGAACTTGCAAATCAATCTAGCATTGTGGGCTTACAAAACAAGCATAAGAACTCCAAGTGGTGCAACTCCATTCACACTAGTCTATGGATCAAAGGTAGTCTTACCAGTTGAGGTAGAGATTCTATCACTGAGAGTATCACTGAAACATCTAGTCATTGATGAAGACTATAGAATCTCTAGACTGCAAGAGCTTGAATTGTTAGATGAGCATAGACAATAGGCATTTGATCATCTCAAAGCTTACCAAAAAAGGATGTCAAGAGGATACAACAAGAAGGTAAAACCTAGAAGCTTTCAGATAGGAGATCTAGTTCTCAAAGAAAATCCTAAAAACCAACAACATCGAGAACAAAAGGGAAAATTTGAACCCAACTGGCTGGGTCCCTTTGTCATTATAGCAGCATTTGGATCAGGAGCCTATCAATTGGCTATGCCTGAAGGAGATGTTTTGCTAGATCCAATCAATACCCTACATCTGAAAAGGTTTTATGCTTGATATTCTGGAGGAAGCTCTTATATAGTGAAAAGAGTCCTAAAAAAAGGTTCAAAAAAAGCAAATATGGATCCTGAAAAAAATCAAAAACATTGAAAAAGTCCTGAAAAATGACTATCCTAGTGAAAACCTAGCAATAGGCACCTTGATGTGTCAACAAAAAAATCAAAAAAGAGAAAAATACAAAAAAAATGGAAAAGCAAAAAGAACAAAAAAATTGAAAAAGGAAAAAGTGTCTTGGTGAAAACCTGGTAAACAAGTGCCATGATAGAAAAAATAGAATGAAACTTTGGCCAAGTGGTGAAAACCTGGTAAAGAGGTGCTACTTGTAATCGACGCTCTATCTATCAAGACAATGCTTGCACATTTGGCCTATGTAAATATCAGTTTGTAAATACCCTTTACTTACTTTCGTGACATGCCAAGTCCTAAGAGAACTTTCAAAGAATTGTACCTTCCTAAAAACTGGAATCTGTCCACATTAGGGTCCTAGGTAAACTATTTTTCCCTAGGGGGCATTGATCAAATCACATTTGTTGACAAGATGATGCATCTGCAATGACAATAAACTATGAACAATAGTATTTCTCAATACCACCTTTGTCCGCAATTGACTATAAACTACGAAAAATGGTGTTTTTCAACACCAATTAGTTGGATCTAAAAATGTGTTTATCAACACAACATCATGATAAAAATTGTATTTCTAAACACTAAAATAGGTGAGACACTTATGGATGAAGAAATGGATCTTTGATTGATAATAATGCCTAAGTGTGTGTTTGAAAGGATGAATCAAGAGTGTTTCTCAACACTATAATCACAACTGTCTATATTTTGTACATACAATGACCATGCTAAAGGATAAAGAACTTTCTTTTTCTTATTATCAATTGTTGATAGTTATGCTTCCACAAGTAACTCGATGATGTCTATGGACTAAGAGAAATAAAGACTGGGGGCATAACATTTTCTTGGTTTTCTATTTGTGGTAATAAATCCAATGATCTTAGGTGATCATGGGGAATGGGTGTCTACTTATAAGTACCTCCACCTTGTAGTGGAATGCCATGTATACCTTGACCTGTTTCCTATGAAAACCTTAGTGAGGTTGGATCTATTTCCTTGCCTGTTTAAAAACTAACAAAGATAAACTATTTCCTAAAAAGTGCATAGTAAATCAGATTATACCCTAGGATATGAATATAAAATGAAAGGTCATTGTGGGTATACATTTACACATTATACACTAGAAAAGAAATGGTTTATATCAAACAAGAAGTAACTGACAAGACATTTATAGCTGGGTGCTTTAATGTTTAGGTTGTCTTCCAACATGACGAAATAAAAAGGATTTATTCATATTTTCAAGATTGCCAAATCTATTCGTGAAAATTGTACTATCCTAATGAGGTCCTGCTCACAAAGGCTCTATGATGAAAAACAACCCACTTTGAATAAATAGTGACTGTCCTAGGTGTCTGAGGTGCATTTCATTGGTTAATTGCATTAGATTTCATTTTAGTTGCATATCATATTAATTTGCATTAAAATCATTTAGATGCATTTCATTGTCTTTAGGTTGCATTGAAGTTCATTTTAAAATTGCATTCATTTTAACTTAGTTGCATAAGCATGAAAATGTGGATTCAACCATCTGAAGCAATGATATAAACTGAGATTTATTCAAAGCATTTATGACATCAACTAAAAATTCTAAAACATTAAGCATTAACCATTTGACATGTGTGACCAAGTACATCATGGAATCATAAGCAACTAAACTAAAATGATCAAGTATAAGTCACTGATATCCATTTACCTTCATACATTCATTTCGTATCATAAAACCACTTGCATTTTGCATTCATATTGATCCATACAGAAATAAAATTGAGATGTCCATACATCGTATCGCAATACATCTCATACATCCATACATTCATGAAGCTTTGAAAATAACAAAAACATCAGCATATAGCACTGAAATATATTATGACATCATTTTATCATCACCTAATCTGAATCATGACCAAGTATGACTATCACATCAATATCTCGAGCATAAAATTAAATATCATATATCACATATGTAGAAATTGAAACCATCAAGGATCAGACATCAGAAATGACAACACATGAAGCATCAAATAAAGAGTATCAATAGCAGAATCAGTATGAGCATCAATAAATGATCATAAATGTTCATGAGCAAGAATGTCTATCAGAAATCAATCAGTAAATCAAAGTAGCAATATATCAAAGCAAAGATGAAAACAATGAGATAATGTAGCAGTACAAGGTCCCATGGACATGAAAAGTACATCGATCAAAAATGGTACAGATACAAGATATATAATGAGTCCAAAGATACAAAATATGAACATCAAAGAGGTCCACACCTCACTAGCCCCCTCATCCTCAACATGAGAATCGAGAGGGGGTGCATATGCTCTGCTAGGTGGTGGCAGCGGTGGCATGGCACCCTCTGACTGCTAAGCACCAACTAAATACAATGGAGCCCTCTGATGGGCAGGAACAACACCGCAATATAAAGTGAAGTAATAGGTAGCCTGTTGTCCCTAATGGGTAGTTGTGTGAACATACCTATCACACTCAACTCTCAAATGTGCAAGTTGTGTGTCCTTGCATGCCCTCAGCTGAGCTATCTATGTCTCACTGGCTGTCCTTAGCTATGCTATCTAAGCATCCCTATCCGCTCTTAGTTGTGACATATGTGTGTCCCTCTCTACTCTCAAAAGTACCAGTTGTACATCACGCTCTAATAACTATGCGATGAGGGTAGCTACCTTTAGTCTCAATACAACTCGCTCCTGCTCACACTGTGAAAACCTATCATGGTCACCATCTGCGGGGGAATCCTGTTGTGCCTGCTGCTGCTGTGGATCCTGATCTCCCCCTATAGGTCTTTGCACATGCTGATCTCTATGAAATAATGGCCCTAAATCTCTCTGAGGAGGAGTGATCTGTACCTTGTGCTGCCTATGACTAGTGTCACCTCCAGAGGCTCATCGCTTGCTACCACCTACTACAACACCTCTACCACCTCTATCATCCCCTCTGTCTCCTCCATCTCCTCTGCCTCCATAGGCTCCATCTCCATCTCTACCTCCACCTCTCCCTGCATCTCTCCCTCTACCCCTCTCACCACCACGTCCACTATGAGCCTAACCAACAAGATCTTAATCAGGATCATAGTTGAGTGCATCCTCAATGTGTGGCATGGCATCATCTGGAGAAGTGAACCTTGGATATGGAAATCTCAAATAGTGTGCATGGTACTCATCAGTAACCCCTATGTCATGAATATCTACCTAATAATCCTAATCAACAGCCTGCATGTTTGTGATATCATGGATTGTTGTCTCAAATATAAGCCGAGGTCCCCACTAGGCCTCCTCAGTATGAATTCGGGCATAAAGGCATGTCTTCGGGGACATACCCTAAACTCTCCCAAACTATCTACAAACTCATGTAATCAAAAATTGCTCAACAATATACTGGGTCCGCTCAACTAGATACCTCGTCTAAAAGAAGAATGGCATCTGTCTCACATCTGAAGGCCAAGCCTCACAACCCAAGTAAGGTTGCCACTCTACATCTGTAACATCATCCAGGAGATGTCTCCAATACTCCAACTTGCCCAGCTGGGGCTTCTATATAAATCCTAAATACATATAAATATATGGCAGTCCGGTGTCACGGTGCCTCTGACCAATGGGACGGATCATGGGGATATGCTCCCATGCCTAGATCTGTAAAATTATGCTACCTACAGTCATTGATCATGAATGTTGGTACACGATCTCATGTAGCTCCCGGTACATGTGTGCTAAGATACAACTCCCCTAAGCAAATCTCCCTGGAGTCTGAATCATCTGCCCAATGACTCTAGACCAACCACACATGAATCCATGCTGACCCCTATCAGGCATCATAATGTGACCTATCAAACCAACCAAATATGGAGGAAGAGGGACATAGTGGGAAATCATGTGGTCCCAACTCAAGTAATGGGTGGCAATCATATCATCTTGGAATACTCTCTGGGCATCTGCAATGGCTGGAGGCACAGATGCTTCATACTCAATCCGACGACCTATGACATAAATATGCAAGATCCTCCACATGTCCTCTAGTGTCACTGTCATCTCACCAGTTAGTAGATGGAAGGTGCTATGCTTAGAATGCCATATCTTGACTAGTGTTGTCAGTAATCCGCGGTTTACCGGAATATGTGGTAACTACACAAGACTCCATAGACCACAACAGCGAACCACATGTTGATCCTCAAGGCTCAACTGGTCAAATAATGTTAATACCTAGGTAGGTCTGGGTGACCTAAATGACATGATAGGGAAATCAATCTACACAATAGAAAATAGGGGCACTATGTCAGAGTTAGACAAAGGAAATTGATGAATAATTGCTCAAAAAGTTTTAAAAAATCAAGTGTACTTGGCTCAAAAATCTAGAAAACCATATGTGATTCAGAATCTCGGAGACAGACCAAGAAATCCAAGATGCGACCCTAAAACTGGATGCGATCCTATAAATCCCAGATGCAGACCACAAAATCTGGGATGCGATCCGGTATACTAGATGTGGACCTGTTTTCAAAATGGACTTAAAAAGCTAAAAGAAATTCAAATTTGATCAGACGCGACCCGAAGGGGTGCGATCCCCAAAATCCAAGATGTGATCCAAAATTTGGGAGGCAACACGGGTTGGACTGAATGTGATCCTGTATCCAGGATGCAACTCAAAACAAAATTGCTTCTAAAATGCCTAGAAATGTGTAAAATTTCAAATTTTTCAAATTGACAAGTTGTGTTATCGAATACTCACAGGTGCATCATAATGTCACGGTCTCCCGTGTCACCTAGCCATCTTGAATCTATGCTTCTCCATGGGGAACACCATTTTTTCTCAGAGCTCAGTGAATTTCTAAGGGGTAAAAGTGAAAATGAATAGTTAAAAGTCACTTTTTGACCTATTTAAGCCTCCCGGGGGCCCTGGAACCCTAAGGGACATTTATTTATATGACATCATAAAGGCTTAATATTGAGACCAAAATTGAAGTAGGTGATCTATATCATCTAGGCACCGTAAAAACAAAGTTACAAAGCAAAGTCAACATTCAAAAGGAAAAAGTCAAAATGGTCAAATTATAGTCAAACAGGGGCAAAAGTGAGCAGAAAGTAGTTCTCTCAGTACAACATCAGATTCATATGTTGGGATATCATTTCAACACAAGTCAAACTTTGTCAACTCTCTCAAATTCTTGGTCAAAATTGGTCAAATAGTGCTTCTGGGGCACTTTAAATCGATATAAATGGCTTGAAAATTCTTTCCAAATTGATCTAGGCTTGATCCCAAATCAATTCAATCATTGCAAATCTTTCTAAATGCTTGAAACTAATGATTTTATTCGAATTTGTTCCAATTTCGGTCCCAAGGGGGCATAATCATACCAAATCTAGTGCTTTGAATCAATTTCTTTCACACCAGGGGCATGACAGTTCTCTTCAATCACGCTGAGACTATTATTTTCAACTGAAAATTCTTTTCAAAATCTCATATTGACCTTTGTTCAATCAAACTTGGAGTCAGTATCATCAATTCCTGTCCAATAAAGTTTAGAATTGATATTTTCAAATCAAGCAGAATTTCATTCGATCAAGCTCGAGATTCTTTTATCAGTCTTCGTTCAATCAAGCTCAAAATTGGTAACATCAATTTGCGTTCAATCAAGTTCAAAATTGACATCTTTTAAATCAAGTAGGATTTCGTTCAATCAAGCTTGGAATTATCAACTTTAGAGTAGTTCTCATTGCTCTATAAATCTCCTGCATCATGTCTTGAATTTTCTTTGAATCCCTATGTTGTTCGCAAAGCAAGTCAAAGAGGAGCAAATGTAATCATCTAAAATTGGGCTAATATAACCTAAGGCCCTATTTGCCCTTAATTCGGCATATAACCTTAATTGTGTTAATTTGATCTTTGATTATTAGCATGAACTCTCAAAAATTCAATAAACCCCGTCAAATCCTAAATCAAGCATTAATTACTAAGGTCCAAGCAAAAATCAAAGCTATTAACTCTAGGCCTATTTAATTAATCCAATCCCACTAAAATGCAAAGGCTAGAGTTATTAATTAAAACAAATGCATAAATACCTCCTAAATCAAACAAACACAACAATCACACTTTATGATTAGGAGGCTTGCACATGGATCAAGGATCAAGCCAAGATGCATCTCAACCACTCCTCATGGATGCATCTCAACTGTCTATTCTCTTCCAAATCCTATAAAATAGAATTTTCAAAAGGATTTTCTTCTTCTTCCACATACACCTACATGCTTTTAATTTTGATGCTTAGACTCCTATTTTGCTCATGAATTTGAGGCTTCATAATCCATGATTATGGACTCTCATGCTTTGGAGAATTTTCTAGCTAATGCTTAGATTGATAGTTGTTTTCCATGCTTTCAAGCTTTTATTAAGTAGAAAACACTTCAATTTGGGTTATAATGGAAGGAATTGGGATTTCATGCTTTCATTCTTAGTTGTTTACATGCACTTTTGAATCTCTCATTTTAGTGTAGATTGTCACTATTTTAAGGGTCAAATATGAGAGCAACTAACCCCTATTTCATACTCACACTAACTAGAGAGCAATAGGATGTTTTTTGCTTGTTAGTTTTTGGAATTAAATCTTTATTTTTCACTAACAAGTGATGTTATTATCCTATTGAAGTGTTGTGTCGCAAATCACAAACTCACACACACAATCGGTACATGAAAGGTACTTGATCTGAACCGAACACTAGAGATAATATTTTGGCTACTGAAGATTTGTTTATTCTTTTTGGCATTGTTGTCAAATGGAGAGAAGAATCTGTTGGTGCCCAAAAATGATGGACCATTTTTGGCCAACTAACAGGCACACACTAGTACCTCTGCAATTCTAGCTTGATCAAGCCAAGTCTAGTAGGCCTAAATTCACCTTAGATTATCAAGTTCCCTACACTGCACAAATGTATGCACATAAAAATGAAATTCCTTTCAAAGGGGTAAATGATCCTTGGAGGGAAATGATACAATCTCCTGATAGCTTTAATCTATAAAATCTAAACTAAAATTGAATTATCACTAAGAAACCTAATTGCAAATGCTTTTAGAAAAGTAATCAGATCTATTTATAAACTTAAAAAGAAGAACCAAATAACAATTTTCAAACGATAATAAGATCAGTGCCTAATGAACATTTGGGTTATAGAGTCATAAATTTCCAATCCTACGTATAATCAGAGACAGTTTTAAGAAAAATTACTTTTAATAAAGCAAGACTATCATTCCACAAGCTTCCGCTTGATTCACAATTCAAATCAATTTATACAACTAATCCTATTGAATTTAACTCAAATTAAGAGACCGATAAGAACAATGGTAGATACACAGACCATACAATTGATACTCAAGTTGTATATATTAACTTTGAATTACAATATTCAGGGAATAGAACATAGTGGAAGACTCTAATACATAGAGTATCCGAAAAACTAATTGAAAATAATCACATATAACTTCAAATAAACATTAGACAACTTATCTCATTTGGTATTTGAAAAATTTGTATATAATGGTTCAAAATTCGTAGTTGCTGGAGTTTTTTCCCCTATTGTCATGTTATTTATTTATTTCAAATGATTCAGTATAAATATCCTATTCAAAGGTTTCACGTGAAAAGACACACCTTTTCACAAAAACCTAATCCTATAACTAACCCTAAAAATTACAAAATTAACCATATAAATGGTTTGTGGGAAAAAACATTTCCCATATTACAAATATAATTTGTCATATCTTTGGATAATTGGCTCGAGAATTCATATGTTTATAATGTAAAACTCCTGCACACCAAATCCAATATTAGATAACTTTTAGTAAATTTTAAATTTAGGGTTCATTTTAAGTTAATAATGTTTTCAAATTTCTAAAATGATCCCTATTTAAAATTTACTGATTTTAATAAATAATAACATATCAAAACAAATAATCAATAAAACCATGACATAGGAACATTCTTTGTAATGCATATAAATGTATTTGATAATATAAGAAAAATACCAATAAGTTTTAAACATTTAATCAAAGGTATCCTCTTCTAATTATCAAAGTACAAAAATCCAATTAGTAAGATAAAACCTAAAATTCATTAATAGGAATATAATTTTACATTTTAATTGAGAGATTTTACTTTCAAATTTTAAACATAATGTATTTCCTTTTCAAAATACCTTTTCCAAAATATGAAACAATATTAATCTCATATAAATATATTTTAGAATCTAGAGTGCAATAATTGTAAATATTATAACTCACCCTAGAAAATAAAAGGAGAATACTTACCCTAAAATGATATTTTAAATAATTTACATAGGGTAAGGTTATTAATATTTTAGAAAGAGGATAAATAAAAAATAACCCTAATACCATGTAATTCACTCCAATGTAAAAATAGAAATACATTTTCACAACTTACTTTATGAAAATAAAAATGCATTTTGATTTGAGGGCAAATAAATAGTTTTACATTCTTTAAAATACAACCCTAATTATGCACCTTTATAATAAATTTTAAGACATAGTAAAAGGAGTTTAAGTATTTAAGTCACCTAGTTAATATTTGCAACAACAAAAAAGGTGAAAAACACAAATCAAATAAGGTAAAATAAAATCTATTACAACCTTTTACCCTAATAATTTGATTTTTAAAATTACTATAGTGTAGAGTAAGAGATTATATTTAAGTATTTTGAAAACTTAAATTTATGCCAAAGATATTAAAATACTTTTGGAATTTTGGAATTTTATTTAATACTTTGCTAAACCTTTTGTTAAATTCTTTCACTGTCTCATTCACATTCTTCTTCATACTAGTTAATTCATGAGATGCAAATGATGGATCTCTATGATCCCCAAATTCTTCCAAAAATTGATCCATAAAACTTTGCCAACAATTAATAGACCCGTCAGGAAAATTCCTATACCATTCATCTGCACCATCTTTGAGCGACTGCACAAACATCTTCATATGCACATCTTTGTAGGTTATGTCAAATTCATACACAACATTTTTTACATTTATTACATGTTGTTCTGCTAACTGTGACCCATCACCAGTAAATTTAGGGATAGCTGATTTTAACTTATTCAGTATTGCGTCAGGAGAACAAATAAAATTTGAAAGATCTAATTGTCTATATCTCTCATTAACCTCTTGAAATCTGACATCAACTAGATTTCTAATTTGATTATTATTTTGAAAATGTTGATTTTGAAAAATAGGGTTACCTCTTTGATTTTGACCTCCTTGATTAACATATTGGTGTGTATGAGGTTGCATCATACCTCTAGGTTGTTGACGTTGCTGTTGTCCAGAATACCCAAATTATTGATTTTTGCCCATATCATACTGTTGTGCATGGTTTTGAACCCCACTCGAATGAATTGAACCTTGCATTTGTTGTGCATATTAGGATTGTGTAGGATTTCTCTGGTGTTGCGCATTGTGATTATGTTGGTTGCTAGAACTTAGAGCCTGTGTATAATTCTCATATGTCTGCTGATTATGCAGCCTATTATTAGGTTGTGTATAAAAATAAATACAATCTCCTTGGCTCTGCGCATTATTTCCTGAGTACATGTGATCCTCAACACTTCGAACATGATTATTATTTAAATAATCATATTTCTTTCCATCCTCAATATGTTGGTCATGTGCATCTCTCTATTGATGCATGTTATCCCAACCTTACTTAGTCTCGTTAGGGCACATATAAACTCCAAAATTTCTCCCATAACTATTTTCATCATAATTCTTGTCCCTATTCTGCAACTCACGTGCATATTCATATTGTTGAGCTAGTTTATTCTCTCAGTTATTACCATCAGGCTGTGTATGCTTGTCATGCCTATGAAAATTCTGATATGGCACATCATATATTTGATGATACATTTCCTTATTTTGCACATTATGTAAATATTTATCTCCATAGTTCATGCCAATTTTGACATGCTAGTCATGTGAATCACAATCCAACTCTAGATCTTTGTAATTTGCATTAGTATATTCATCCTCAACCTACAGCTTGTGCATTTATGAATCTTGATGATGTGCATTATGTCTTTGATAGTGCATGTTCTCATTTGGTAGGTTACATAAATATTCATCTCTAGATTTTGCTCCAGCATTAATGTGTTGGCCGCTCGCAAAATTGCTTGGCTGCATATAAAAATTATCGTTACCTTGCTCTTTGTGAATGTTCTCTTCCACATATTTATCATCATGTACATGTAAATAATTCTACGTAGGATGGTCTCTTTGATTAATATTACTTAACTGTACATTCACACAGTGCATGCTATGCACCTGTAAATTAGGGTGTTGCTTATTGTATTTTTGATAATATATTGTTTTGCTTAAGGCACATGCATTTTCACTTGGTTGCTCACCCCAAAAAAATTCTCCATTTTTAACGTGCCCATCTTGTGTTTTAACTTTCAATGGCATGTAGTAATTATTTTCACCTTGCATGTGGATCCTGGGGTGTGTGTGGTTGAGCTGTTGATGTTGCATATGATGTGCACTGTGAGGTTACACGTGGACTCCATAATATTGCCAATCATAGTCCCCCTTATCATTAACATTATTCTTACCCATCATATTTTCTTCATAAGGCTATGCATCACTATTAATCTATTGTAAATCATTATGCAGGTCATATTGTTGATAATTGACTTTCTTTGCGTGGTTGGCATCCTACATGTTCTTATCGCCCATGCCTTGCGCATATAAATTCAGATGTTGCGTAGAATACTCATAACAATTAGTGTTCTTCCCATGTAAACCATCATTGACATGCTAGCCACGTAGATCCTTATTTGATGGCAGGTAAAGATCATTTTTATCCTACGTGTTAATTCTTGGATGCACATTGTGAATCCGTTAACTATAATCATTACTTTGCATATTACCTTTTGTATAATCTTCATATTTCTACAAATGATTTTTCTATATCAAACTATCCCCCTTTTCATATTTTTAATGATCCCCATCACTATTACGTTGCTGGGTATTTAAATTTACTCCAGCATTAATGTGCAAGCCACATTTTTTCTTATTTGGTTGTATGTAGAATAAGTGTAAATTATCTCGCCTAGGTACTATATCAAAATGATTTTCCATTTTATCAAACTTGTCTACCTTCCGGGCATGAATGTTCTGATGATGCTTATCACCATTTGATAAACCACAGAGATTCATTTCATTATCATGATCATGTTGTTCTTTGTCACTTCTTTGTCTCCAATGATCTTCTTCTCCCTGATCATTGCTATTTCTTGTAGTCCTTCCTCAAGAATCTAGCTCGAACAAGTGATTGATATGATTATCGAAGAGATTTCCACCATTTTTCTAATGGGGAGAAGTGTAAACTTCATTTCTATCAGCCTTAAGAGCCCTTATGTCTCTAGGGGATCTGATTTTATCTCTTTCTATTCCTATTATTTCTAATATCTCATCTGGTTGTCTCTCAAGGGCTACAAGGATTTCCTTGTCTCCAGTTTCAACCATTTCATGAAATATAGACACCCATTTATTAATTATTTCTTCTCTCTGAGTCATTTCTTGATTTGGATCATCCTGGGGCTCACGTATCCAATTATTATTTTGAGAGAATGGGTTACAATTTTCATCACCGCCTTCTCAGCTATGATGGCTTGAATTAGGAAATTGTTCACAAGAAAACTCCTGATCATCCTTGTCAGGCTGTGTTTCCAGTGGCACATACAACATTTTCTTTTCTGACTTCTTATTTCTCCTTATTGGTTCTAATTTAATGAATAAATTATTCTTTACAGATCTTCTCCCTAACATAAGTTTTTCCTGATCTTTCTGAAATTGAGTTTTAGAGTCACCACCTCACCTTCTGTGAGGAAATAAACTATTATGAATCCTTTATCACAATCGAGTCTCACAACTATAACCAAAGATTCTGTAAATGTCTTTCACTGATAGCATCCCCAGTGGAGTCGCCAATTTGTTGGTGCCCAAAAATGATGGACCATTTTTTGCCAACTGACAAGCACACACTAGTATCTCTGCAATTCTGGCTTGATCAAGCCAAGGCTGGTAGGCCTAAATTCACCTTAGATTATCAAGTTCCCTATGCTACACAAATGCATTCACAGACAAACAAAATTCCTTCTAAACGGGTAAATGATCTTTGGAGGGTAACGATACAATCTCCTGATAGCTTTAACTATAAAATCTAAACTAAAATTGAATTATCACTAAGAAACCTAATTGCAAATGCTTTTAGAAAAGTAATCAGATCTATTTATAAACTAATAAAGAAGAACCAAATAACAATTTTCAAACGATAATAAGATCAATGCCTAATGAACATTTGGGTTATAAACTCAGAAATTTCCAATCCTACGTATAATTAGAGATAGTTTTAAGAAAACTTACTTTTAATAAAGCAAGACTATCATTCCATAGGCTTCCACTTGATTCACAATTCAAATCAATTTACACAACTAATCTTATCGAATTTAACTCAAATTAAGAGACCAATAAGAACAATGGTAGATACACAGACCATACAATTGATACTCAAGTTGTATATATTAACTTTGAATTACAATATTCAGGGAATAGAACATAGTAGGACACTCTAATACACAAAGTATCTGAAAAACTAATTGAAAATAATATCATATAACTTCAAATAAACATAAGACAACTTATCTCATTTGGTATTTGAAAAATTTGTATATAATGGTTCAAAATTCGTAGTTGTTGGAGTTATTTCCCCTATTGCCATGTTATTTTTTGATTTCAAATGATTCAGTATAAATATCCTATTCAAAGGTTTCCTGTGAAAAGACACGCCTTTTCACAAAAACCTAATCCTATAACTAACCCTAAAAATTACAAAATTAACCATATAAATGGTTTGAGGGAAAAAAACATTTTCCATATTACAAATATAATTTGTCATATCTTCGGATAATTGGCTCGAGAATCCATATGTTTATAATGTAAAACACCTGCACACCAAATCCAATATTAGATAACTTTTAGTAAATTTTAAATTTAGGGTTCATTATAATATAATAATATTTTCAAATTTCCAAAATGATCCCTATTTAAAATTTATTGATTTTAATAACTAATAACGTATGAAAATAAATAATCAATAAAACCATGACATAGGAACATTCTTTGTAATGCATATAAATGTATTTGATAATATAAGAAAAATACCAATAAGTTTTAAACATTTAATCAAAGGTATCCTCTTTTAATTATCAAAGTACAAAAATAAAATTAGTAATATAAAACCTAAAATTCATTAATAGGAATATAATTTTACATTTTAATTGAGAGTTTTTACTTTCAAATTTTAAACAAAATGTATTTCCTTTTCAAAATACCTTTTCCAAAATATGAAACAATATTAATTTCATATAAATATATTTTTAGAATCTAGGGTGCAATAATTGTAAATATTATAACTCACCCTAGAAAATAAAAGGGGAATACTTACCCTAAACTGATATTTTAAATAATTTGCATAGGGTAAGGTTATTATATTTTAGAAAGAGGATAAATAAAAAATAACCCGGATACCATGTAATTCACTCCAATGTAAAAATAGAAATACATTTTCACAACTTATTTTATGAAAATAAAAATGCATTTTGATTTTAGGGCAACTAAATAGGTTTACATTCTTTAAAATACAATCATAATTATGCACCTTTATAATAAATTTTAAGACATAATAAAAGGAGCGTAAGTATTTAAGTCACCTAGTTAATATTTGCAATAACAAAAAAGGTGAAAAACACAAATCAAGTAAGGTAAAATAAAATCTATTACACCCTTTTACCCTAATAATTTGATTATTAAAATTACTATAGGGTAGAGTAAGAGATTATATTTAAGTATTTTGAAAACTTAAATTTATGCCAGAGATATTAAAATAATTTCAAAACACATATATATAATAACACTTTCTAAAATGAATTACCTTATTACGTTATTTCACTTTAGTAATTTAGGGTAAATTAAAATAAGACCTAAAAAGGATTACATTAGTGAAAATCTAAATCTCATCAAAATGTAAAATCTTTTAAAACACATAATATAAAAGAAATTCAATTACATTTTCTTACCCTAATAATTTATTCCTAAATTTACTAAAGGGTAGAAAATAATCTTAAATTTATCCCTTTTCTTCTACCCATATTCCCAAGGAATGCAATAGGACAATCGGTTAGGGTAGGATGGGTAGTTAGGATAAGAAAAAAGGGTGGGTCGAGAGGTCGGGTGTTCAACTTCCTCTCGCCACTCTTTTTCTTGAAATTGATTCAGTAAATAATATACAACCAAAGAATATTCATATTTGATAATTAAAATTATTTTGATAAGATATACTCCATGTGTGAGAATTTTGTCTTGATTTTCTCACATGCACACGAAAATGTAAATAAATTAATTCCACTTCCAAAGCCTCTTAAAGAATAACAATAGATTAACTAGTTAGAGGGCAGAAGGGTAGGTAGGTAGGAAAAAGGGTTGGCTTGAGAGGTCGAGTGTTCAACTCCCTCTTGCCACCTTTTTCACCCAACCATCTTATTATCTTTTATAATTATTTTTATTTCAAAATATACATGCATTAAATTCATTGAAATAAAATAACTAAAAGCTTATTCTACAAACATAAGAATAAAATAATGATAATTATTTAGGCCTTTTCAATTGTTTAATTTTTTAACATAGGGAAATAACAGAAAATGAAAATAAATATTATACTTCCCTGATATTTTGCATATTTAGGACTTGAATTTTCGGGTGTCAACAGTGGCTCTTATTGGGGATGTGCATTCATGCTTGGTTGCAGTGAGAGTCCAGTTATCTCTGAGATAATGCTTGAGACATGAATGAAGTATAGTTAGAAATTTGCTTACCACTGGTTTGCTTATCCACTGGTTTTCTTATCTTTAATATTTCATCAACTTTCCTTTTGGAGATAATTGCCTTTACTATCTTTATCTCACCAGTCTTGTTTGAAATTTTGAACATTCATTCTACTTGTTCATTACCTGAGTTTACAGTCTTATTCCTTAGGCGATAATTGCTATGAACCTGTTCCATTGCTTCCACAGTATATGCCTCTTTCTCTTCTTTTGTTGTCCTTCTAATATCCAGGTTTTCATCACTATCTGAAAAAAGTTGCTACTCCTATTGGTAGCCTAACCTCCTATAACCTTCATCTTGCATATAATTGTTACTCAAAAATACAGCATACAATACAATAAGCATAAGTAGGAAAAGGTTGCATTTGTTTGTCTAGTTAACACTACCTTGCAGGTTTTGTTAGTTTACATGTCATTATTGCATTCATTCTAGATGTCATCATTGTACTCTAAGTATTGATTATTATTCCAAAGATTCCAAAATTCATAAATAATCATTACATTGTGCATTCAAACTGAATGTGATATACAAATGTCCTTTCTTGTTTCATATTTCATATCAATAAGTAGAGTGTTACAAGTAGTGGTTGTCGTTGCACCAAAAGATCAACATGTTAATGCCCGATACAACCACTAGACTTATAGAAGACACAAGAGGCGGTTAAGCCATGTCATGAATCCTGACGGGAGCGCTAACCATTATGTCAAAAATCTCCCCCTCAGCGTTATTCGAGGGGATTCAAACCTGTGACCAAGCTCTGATACCACTTGTTACAAGTAGTGGTTGTTGTTGCACCAAAAGATCGACCTGTTAATGCCCAATACAACCACTAGACTTATAGAAGACATAGGAGGCAGTTAAGCCATGTCATGAATCCCGAGGGGAGTACTAACCATTATGCCAACATAGAGTACATTACAAAATTAAAATTAGATTAAAGTATGGAATAGGGGTCCCATGTATTGCCTTTGTGTTGGTTTGTTGTTAGCTGGTTGTCTGCTAGGTCTATGCATTTAGGTCTTCGTACTTTGGGTCTTCATCTACATCTAGGTCTTTAGGGTTCATTTTTGCATGAGAGAGAGAAAATATGGTTAGATCCTAATTGGATCTAAGCAATACATGAGAAAACAAATAACATACTATAGCAATCAAGTTTTCAATACTGCATATCAATCTGGAAAACTAAATGTAATAAGGAAATGTACACTGAGACTCACTGCAAGGTAGTGTTAAAGGGACTTGTTTCTGACATGAAACCTTTTACTACTTATGATCATTGTGGTGTATGTTGTCCTTTTTATTAACTAGGTGTCTAAATTCAAGGGACTTAGTATGTTTCAAACTGAGAAACCTTTTTTCAGATAATGCATTTTATAATAATGTTATTTGAGAGCTTAACAAAAAAAATTTGTAGAAAATAATTGACTGGTTTTCACATTCAGTCATTGTCAAAGATGCATATCAAGTTGGATTCCCATGATAAGAGTGCTACAGGAAGTGCAAATGATTGCCAATATTCAAAGTTCAAATTACAAATGCAGCTGCAAAAATACTGGTATAACATGTCCTTGCTACTTCAAAGGTACATTTTCAACTAATAACATTATTGTTGTTGAATACAAAAAAGAGTGCTTCAAGATTGAGCCATAAAATTATAAAATGTTTACAGTTTGTTTTTATTGAGTGTCACAAACCCGTGTTTGAACCTCATTAATTAACATTCTGGTGTTTTTGAGTGTCACAAGCCCGTGCTCGAACTTCATTAACAATGAACAAACATTTTCATCTTGTTGTACTTCTCATATACTAAGTGCAAATTCAGCATCAATAAGAATTATATACACTGGACAATGCTACATGAGTTATAATGCTTAAAAGCTAAGTTACAAATCAAGTGGAATTCAAGCTGTAAAGTAACAGTGAAAATAGAAAGTACAGGAAATTGCACATCTATCAGTAAAGAAGGACTAAAGTACTTATCTATTATGGGCATAGTGACTTTTATTCCTTGATGTTTTTCAGCCATTTTTAGTTAGTTCCCAAAGTTTTTAAAGCTTATGATTGAAGGATGTCATAATAAAATGGAATACATATGTCACATCTTCCAGTCACAAGCTCACAACTTTGATGAAATAACCAGAAAATAGTGAAATAGTTTGAATGCTGATGGTTTTTCATTCATCTTAGAAGGGTTTTGTAGTTTCAGCTTGAACCATTTTCAAAATGGCTCAGTTTCATTGCTCTGTCAGAATGAGTTCACCAGCTCATCAAGTTCACTGATGATATTACATAGATTCATTCATGTCAGCAGAATGAAACAGTTTGAATGCTATATGCTATAATCACAGTTTATGTACAAACTGTAAAAAGCTTTTGAAATCAATTTTTAGTAACTCTCTATTTTCTACAGAGTGTTTTATGAAGCTAATCAGAAAAGAGCAATTATCTATTATGTTCAAAATTTCCAGTCAAGGTATTCGGGCTTCATGTTATGTTGTCACAGTCATATGCTGAAGAAAGAGATTGAATTTAATGAAGTCACTGCTGACAGTAAATTTCAAATGTCCATGCAAGTGTGGAATGAATGGATAAATGTGCAAAGAAAGCTTCATGTTACAATAGAGGGTATTATATGTCTACCAGTCAAAGGCTCTAACAAGGTCAAGCTGAGTTCTTAGTTGAGCCAAACTCTTAGTTGAGTCGACTTCATTTTTAGTTGAACCGAGTTCATTTTTAGTCAAGATGTGAAGTCAAGCTTCACTTATAAGCACATGGGATAAGAACATCATTTGTTAAAAAATTCAAGAGCCTATGACTTAATAACAGTCATGACTTTATATTTGAAATAAAGGAAATCAATAGTCAAACAATCTATGATTGTTAGTAGGTCACGATGTAAAGACTCACGGTTCTATGCCAGTTACAAATGATCAAGAATCATAAGATATATTCACCACTGTATTCATAAGGAAAGCATCAGTCTCAGTTTGGTATACCCAAATTTCTTCATACAAAGTCATGACTACTACTAAAAGTGGATTGAACAATTTCTGGTTCATAAGCTTCGAACCCATAGCAACAACAAAGGAATAAAACAACAGTAGAGGCCGAGAATCACAATGTGGAGCTCGCGGAAACAAAGAGCAGTTCAATAGCATAAACAGTGAATCAAATATATGGTGCAAGGTTTGAGTCACAGCTTGTAATCTACAAATGGAAATAAACTACAAAGCTAACACCAGTTGTATGATTATTAATACAAAGTCATAGTGAAGCTTGTGGCTTGCAAATAAATGAAGAGAAAACTCTTAGGAAAGCATGACCAAGTTTGTGCATGATATATACCAGTCGACTATGACATATTCATAGTCTCATATTATCAAAACAATAGTCACATTTTAAAAATACCAGTGAAGGAATATATAACAGAAAGAGAGGCCACAACTTATGCTAGAAATTATACCATTTCATGGTATTCATTACCAGAAAATAAATCTACAAGAGAGGGACCGAGCTTGAAGATAACTTACAGTTGAATGCCAAGTCATATTTTGTTATCGATGAGGAATATCAGTGATCTTTAGTCACAGTAAGCTCGAGTTCAACAGAAGGATGCAGTCAGAGTCAACATGTCGAGCTCCTTCACAAATTTTCAAAAAATTTCATACAAGTTAGGGTTTCATCTTCCCTATTCTTCTGCAGGAAGAATGAGATAAGCACAACTACCGAGAGTGAAAAATGAACATAACAATTTGGAGTTCGCAAGAAGAATGACAATCAATGCCATTAATGCAGATGTCATATTCCTACAAAGTCTTGAAAACTGCAACATGCCACCTCACACTTTCATCTCATTTTTTAAAAATTGAATTGCAAGTGGATGGAACAATCATGTTGACTTTCTCCACTTTGTATATATTTCACACTTAGAGTTTTTTATCTAAGTTAGGAATTGAGAGTTAGATTATTTGATATTAGATTTTATCTAATATTAAGTAAATATTAATATTGGCTAGAAATTGTAAAAGGGTAAATTCCTTATTATAAGCCAGTATTAAGGGGCACTTAGACATGAGCTTTGATAGGCTTAATTATTGGCATGATTTTGGCCAATTTTAGGGCATTTTGTGGGGTTTAGATTTTCGAATTTGAGGCATAGGCAGGCTATAAAATTGATTTTTTATGATCAATTTAGGGGTTGCAGATTTTGGAGAGAGGGCATATAGTGAACTCATTGTTCCTAGGTGCTTTGTAGGCCATTTTTGTAATCACTTTTGTCAAATTTTGGAGGAAATAAAGCAAAGATTTCGATTCATATTTGTGGAGTTGTTTTGATATTGAATCATGTCTTCATCTTTTCTAACAAGTGCTAAATTCATTTTTGTCCAAAGGAAGTGAGTAGATTTATGTTCCTTCTTAGGGTAATCAATTACTTCAAGGCCTTGTGTGAGAAATGTATGTATGTTGACTATCCAGGCTATTTGTGGTAAAACCCTAATAGTAAGTTTTGTAAACCTATATGTTGAGCAAAGATTCAAAGTGTTGAGGTCTTCATTTATGAGTTAGAATTGATGTTTTATCTTTTCTGCAAAGTCTGAAATATTTCTTGGTGTATCACCCTAATCTAGTTTCAGTTAAAAGTATTATTTTCCCTTTTCCCAACAAGTTATAGATTGGGAAGTGTTATTCCATATTTAAAAGGAACTAGCCTAGAATCTGGAGATTCCTCCTTATTCAGAGTCTACCCATATCTTGAGGAGGTTTCCATTATCAAGATAGAATTGTTGTATAGCCCTAATGCCTGAGTTAGGGTGACAATTCTAAACCTGAACAATAATCTCCTTCGAAGTCATCACTATCTCATGACCAAAAGGGGGTAGATGACAAAGCATTTATCACATGTCTCTCCTCACACCCCTAGTGTTCTTCCTCCAGAATATTCTATGCTATAAGGCATTATTCTTGGGGGTGGGGCATCTTGTAAATGTCACACCAAATCTCATCCTCGATAAAATGATTATTCTTTTTAAGTGGGTCTAGAGTGTCCATTTGTTTCTACAAAGGTTTTCCATCTTTCCATTTGGTTTGACAGGGCATGTCTTGTAACCTGTACCTATCAAAACTATTGAAATTTCTGTCATTCTTTCCTTCTTGAAAATGAATTTTATTTGGTTGTAAATTTTTCATCAAGCTCACTAATTCATCCATCTTATCACCTTCTTCATTCCTTTTCAAGGTTGTAGGGTTGAAAAGCTTGGGATCATTTCTCTTATCCACTCTCCCAACAGCTATTCTATTATTTTCAATAATTAATGCAATTTTAACAGCTTGGTGTAATGTTGCTGGGTTATGAGACCTTATCTCATAATTTTTTTTGACATCAAAAGCTATCAAATAAAAAGTTATTAAAAAGGAATCAACAGGGAGAATAACTTTTGGAATTTTATTTAATACTTTGCTAAACCTTTTGTTAAATTCTTTCACTGTCTCATTCACATTCTTCTTCATACTAGTTAATTCATGAGATGCAAAAGATGGATCTTTATGATCCCCAAATTCTTCCAAAAATTGATCCAAAAAACTTTGCCAATAATTAATAGACCCGTCAGGCAAATTCCTATAACATTCATCTGCACCATCTTTGAGCAACTGCACAAACATCTCCATACACACATCTTCGTAGGTTATGTCAAATTCATACATAATATTTTTTACATTTATTACATGTTTTGCTAACTGTGACCCATCACCAGTAAATTTAGGGATAGAAAATTTTAACTTATTCAGTATTGGGTCAGGAGAACATATAACATTTGAAAGATCTAATTGTCTATATCTCTCATTAACCTCTTGAAATATAACATCAACTAGATTTCTAATTTGATTATTATTCTGAAAACATTGATTTTGAAAAATAGGGTTACCTCTTTGATTTTGACCTCCTTGATTAACATATTGGTGTGTATGAGGTTGCATCATACCTCCGGGTTGTTGACGTTGCTGCTGTCCAGAATACCCAAATTGTTGATTTCTGCCCATATCATACTGTTGTGCATGGTTAAAACCCCCACTCGGATGAACTAAACCTTGCATTTGTTGTGCATATTAGGATTGCCTAGGATTTCTCTAGTGCTACGCATTATGATTATGTTGGTTTCCAGAACTTAGAGCCTATGTATAATTCTCATATTTCTACTGATTATACACCCTATTATTAGGTTGTGTATAAAAATAAATACAATCTCCTTGGCTTTGTGTGTTATTTCTCGAGTACATGTGATCCTCAGCACTTTGAACATGATTATTATTTAAATAATCATATTGCTTTCCATCCTCAATATGTCGGTGATGTGCATCTCTTTGTTGATGCATGTTATCCCAACCTTGCTTAGTCTCGTTAGGGCACATATAAACTCCAAAATTTCAAACATAACTATTTTCTTCACAATGCTTGTCCCTATTCTACAACTCACATGCATATTCATATTGTTGAGCTAGTTTATTCTCTCAATTATCACCATCAGGCTGTGTATGCTTTCCATGCGTATGAAAATTTTGATATGGCACATCATATATTTGATAATATGTTTCCTTACTCAGCACGTTATGTAAATGTTTATCTCCATAGTTCATGCCAATTTTGACGTGCTACTCATGTGAATCACAATCCAACTGTGGATCTTTTTAATTTGCATTAGTATATTCATCCTCAACCTACAACTTGTGTGTGTATGAATCTTGATGTTGTGCATTATGTCTTTGATAGTGCATGTTCTCATTTGCTAGGTTACGTAAATATTCATCTCCAAATTTTTCTCTAGCATTAACGTCCTGGCCGCTCGCAAAATTGGTTGGTTGCATATAAAAATTATCTTTACCTTGCTCTTTGTCAATGTTCTCTTCCACATATTTATCATCATGCGCATGTAAATACTTCTGCGCAGGCTGGTCTCTTTGATTAATATTACTTAACTATACATTCACACAGCGCGTGCCCTGTGCCTGTAAATCAGGGTGCTTCTTATTGTAGTTTTGATAATATATTGTTTTTCTTAAGGCACATGTATTTTCACTTGGTTGCTCACCCCAAAAAATTTCTCCATTTTTAACATGCCCATCTTGTGTTTTAACTTTTGATGGCATGTAGTAATTGTTTTCAGCTTGCACGTGGATCCTGGGCTATGTGTGGTTGAGCTGCTGACGTTGCATATGATATGCACTTTGACGCTACACATGGACTCCAGCATATTGCCAATCATATTCCCCCTTATCATTAACATTGTTCTTACCCATCATATTTTCTTCATAGGGCTACGCATCACTATTAATTTGTTGTAAATCATTATGCAGGTCATATTGTTGATAATTGACTTGCTTTACGTGATTGGCACATTGCATGTTCTTATCGCCCATGCCTTGCGCATATAAATTCAGATGTTGTGTAGAATACTCTTGGCAATGAGTGTTCTTCTCATGTAAACCATCATTGACATGCTGGCCATGTAGATCCTTATTTGATGGCAAGTAAGGATCATTTTTACCCTACGTGTTAATTCTTGGTTGCACGTTGTGAATCCATTTACTATAATCATTACTTTGCATATTACCTTGTGTATAATCTTCATATTGCTACAAATGATTGTGTTGTATCAAACTATCCCCCTTTTCATATATTTTAAATGATCCCCATCACTATTACACTGCTGGGTATTTAAATTTACTCCAGCGTTAATGTGCAAGCCACATTTTTTGATATTTGGTTGTGTGTAGGATAAGCGTAAATTATCTCACCCAGGTATTGTATCAAAATGATTTTCCATTTTATCAAAATTTTCTCATCTACCTTCACCATATCGGGCATGAATGTTCTGATGATGCTTATCACCATTTAATAAACCATGGATATTTGTTTCATTGTCATGATCATGTTGTTCTATGTCGCTTCTTTATCTCCAATGATCTTCTTCTCCCCGATCATTTCTATTTATTGTACTCCTTCCTCTAGAATCTGGCTTGAACAAAGGATTGATATGATTATTGAAGAGATGTCCATCATTTTTCTTATGGGGAGGAGTGTAACCTTTATTTCTATCAGCCTTAAGAGCCCTTATGTGTCTGGGTGATCTAATTTTATCTCTTGTTATTCCTATTCTTTTTAATATCTCGTCTAGTTATCTGTCAAGGGCCACAACCATTTCCTCATCTCCAGTTTCAACCATTTCATGAAATACAGACACCCATTTATTAATTCTTTCTTCTCTTTGTGTCATTTCCTAATTCAGATCATCTTGGGGCTCACGTATCCAATTATTATTTTGAGAGAACGGGTTACAATTTTCATCACCACCTTCTCAGCTATGATGGCTCGAATTAGGAAATTATTCACAAGAAAACTCCTAATCATCCTTTTCAGGCTGTGTTTCCAATGGTACATACAACATTTTTTTTTATGACTTCTTATTTCTCCTTATTGGTTCCAATTCAATGAATACATTGTTCTTTAGAGATCTTCTCCCTAACATAAGCTTTTCCTGATCTTTCTAAAATTAAGTTTTAGAGTCACCACCTCACCTTCTGTGAGGAAATAATCTATTATGAATCATTTATCCCAGTAGAGTCTCACAACTATAACTAAAGAGTCTGTAAATGTCTTTCACTGATAGTGTCCCCAACGGAGTCACCAATTTGTTGGTGCCCAAAAATGATGGACCATTTTTGGCCAACTGACAGGGGCACACTATTACCTCTGCAATTCTGGCTTGATTGAGGCAAGGCTGGTAGACCTAAATTTACCTTAGATTATCAAGTTCCCTATGCTACACAAATGCATGCACAGACAAACAAAATTTCTTCCATAGGGATAAATGATCTTTGGAGGGAAACGATACAATCTCCTGATAGCTTTAACTATAAAATCTAAACTAAAACTGAATTATCACTAAGAAACCTAATTGCAAATGCTTTTAGAAAAGTAATCAGATCTATTTATAAACTACAAAAGAAGAACCAAATAACAATTTTCAAATGATAATAAGATCAATGCCTAATGAACATTTGGGTTATAAACTCAGAAATTTCCAATCCTATGTATAATTAGAGACAGTTTTAAGAAAACTTACTTTTAATAAAGCAAGACTATCATTCCACAGACTCCCGCTTGATTCACAATTCAAATCAATTTACACAACTAATCTTATCGAATTTAACTCAAATTAAGAGACCAATAAGAATAATGGTAGATACACAAACCATACAATTGATACTCAAGTTGTATATATTAACTTTGAATTACAATATTCAGGGAATAGAACACAGTGGAACACTCTAATACATAGAGTATTTGAAAAACTAATTGAAAATAATAATATATAACTTCAAATAAACATAAGACAACTTATCTCATTTGGTATTTGAAAAATTTGTATATAATGGTTCAAAATTGGTAGTTGCTGGAGTTTTTTCCCCTATTGTCATGTTATTTTTTGATTTCAAATGATTCAGTATAAATATCCTATTCAAAGGTTTCCCATGAAAAGACGCACATTTTCACAAAAACCTAATCCTATAACTAACCCTAAAAATTACAAAATTAACCATATAAATAGTTTGAGCGAAAACAAATTTCCCATATTACAAATATAATTTGTCATATCTTCGGATAATTGGCTCGAGAATCCATATGTTTATAATGTAAAACTCCTACACACCAAATCCAATATTAGATAACTTTTAGTAAATTTTAAATTTAGGGTTCATTATAAGTTAATAATATTTTCAAATTTCCAAAATGATCCCTATTTAAAATTTATTGATTTTAATAACTAATAGCATATGAAAATAAATAATCAATAAAACCATGACATAGGAACATTCTTTGTAATGCATATAAATGTATTTGATAATATAAGAAAAATACCAATAAGTTTTAAACATTTAATCAAAGGTATCCTCTTTTAATTATCAAAGTACAAAAATCCAATTAGTAAGATAAAACCTAAAATTCATTAATAGGAATATAATTTTACATTTTAATTGAGAGTTTTTACTTTCAAATTTTATACATAATGTATTTCCTTTTCAAAATACCTTTTCCAAAATATGAAACAATATTAATTTCATATAAATATATTTTTAGAATCTAGGGTGCAATAATTGTAAATATTATAACTCACCCTAGAAAATAAAAGGGGAATACTTACCCTAAAATGATATTTTAAATAATTTACATAAGGTAAGTTTATTAATATTTTAGAAAGAGGATAAATAAAAAATAACCCTAATACCATGTAATTCACTCCAATGTAAAAATAGAAATACATTTTCACAACTTATTTTATGAAAATAAAAATGCATTTTGATTCTAGGGCAACTAAATAGTTTTACATTCTTTAAAATACAACCCTAATTATGCACTTTTATAATAAATTTTAAGATATAATAAAAAGGAGCGTAAGTATTTAAGTCACCTAGTTAATATTTACAATAACAAAAAAGGTGAAAAACACAAATCAAATAAGGTAAAATAAAATCTATTACACCCTTTTACCCTAATAATTTGATTTTTAAAATTACTATAGGGTAGAGTAAGAGATTATATATAAGTATTTTGAAAACTTAAATTTATGCCAAAGATATCAAAATAATTTTAAAACACGTAAACATAATAACACTTTCCAAAATGAATTACCTTAGTACGTTATTTCACTTTAGTAATTTAGGGTAAATTAAAATAATACCTAAAAAGGATTAAATTAGTGAAAATCTAAATCTCATCAAAATGTAAAATCTTTTAAAACACATAATATAAAAGAAATTCAATTACATTCTCTTACCCTAATAATTTATTCCTAAATTTACTAAAGGGTAGAAAATAATCTTAAATCTATCCCTTTTCTTCTACCCATATTTCCAATGAATACAATAGGATAATCGGTTAGGATAGGATGGGTAGTTAGGATAAGAAAAAAGGGTGGGTCGAGAGGTCGAGTGTTCAACTCTCTCTCCCCACTCTTTTTCTTGAAATTGATTCAGTAAATAATATACAAGCAAAGAATATTCATATTTGATAATTAAAATTATTTTGATAAGATATACTCCCTGTGTGAGAATTTTGTCTTGATTTTCTCACCTGCACACGAAAATGTAAATAAATTAATTCCACTTCCATAGCCTCTTAAAGAATAACAATAGACTAACTGGTTAGAGGGTAGAAGGGTAGGTAGGTAGGAAAAAGGGTTGGCTTTAGAGGTCAAGTGTTCAACTCCCTCTTGCCACCTTTTTAACCCAACCATCTTATTATTTTTTATTTTAAAATATACATGCATTAAATTCTTTGAAATAAAATATCTAAAAGCTTATTGCACAAACATAAGAATAAAATAATGATAATTATTTAGGCCTTTTCAATTGTTTAATTGTTTAACATAGGGAAATAACATGAAAATGAAAATAAATATTATACTTCCCTGATAATTTGCATATTTAGGACTTGAATTTTTAGGTGTCAACAATGGCTCTTATTGGGGACATACATTCATGCTTGGATGTAGCGAGAGTCTAGTTATCTCTAAGATTATGCTTGAGGCATGAATGAAGTACAATTGGAAATTTGCTTACCACTGCTTTGCTTATCCACTGGTTTGCTTATCTTTAATATTTCATCAACTTGCTTTTTGGGGATATCTGCATTTACTTTCTTTATCTCACCATTCTTGTTTGAAATTTTGAACATTCATGCCGCTTGTTCATTACCTGAGTTTACAGTCCTATTCCTTAGGCAATAATTGCTACGAACTTGTTTCATTGTTGCCATAGTATATGCCTCTTTCTCTTCTTTTATTTTCCTAATATCCGAGTTTTTGTCACTATCTAAAAAAAACTTGCTCCTCCTGTTGGTAACCTACCCTCTGGTAACCTTCATCTAGCATATAATCTACTTCGAAGTCATCACTATCTCCTGACCAAAAGGGGGTAGATGACAAAGCATTTATCACAGGTCTCTCCTCACACCCCTGGTGTTCTTCCTCCAGAATCTTCTATGCTATACGACATTGTTCTTGGGGGTGGGGCATCTTGCAAATGTCACACCAAAGCTCATCCTTGACAAAATGATTATTCTTTTTAAGTGGGTCTAGAGTGTCCATTTGTTTCTACAAGGTTTTCCATCTTTCCATTCGGTGTGATAGGGCATGTCTTGTAACCTGTACCTATCAAAAATGTTGAAATTTTTATCATTCTTTCCTGCTTGAAAATGACTTTTATTTGGTTGTAAATTTTTCATCAAGCTCACTAATTCATCCATCTTATCACCTTCTTCATTCCTTTTCGGGGCTGTAGGGTTGAAAATATTGGGATCATTTATCTTATCCACTCTCCTGATAGCTACTTTGTTATTTTCAATAGTTAAGGCAATTTTAAAAGCTTGTTGTAATGTTGTCGAGTTATGAGACCTTATCTCATAATTTGTTTTGACATCAAAAGTTGTCAAATAAAAATTTATTAAAAAGGAATCAACGGGGAGAATATCTTTTGGAATTTTATTTAATACTTTGCTAAACCTTTTGTTAAATTCTTTCATTGTCTCATTCACATTCTTCTTCATACTAGTTAATTCGTGAGATGTAAACAATGGATCTCTGTGATCCCCAACTTCTTCCAAAAACTGATCCACAAAACTTTGGCAACAATTAATTGACCCGTCAGGAAAATTCCTATACCATTCATCTGCACCATCTTTGAGCGATTGCACAAACATCTTCATATGCACATCTTTGTAGGTTATGTCAAATTCATACATAATATTTTTGACATTTATTACATGTTGTTCTGCTAACTGTGACCCATCACCAGCAAATTTAGGGATAGCAAATTTTAATGTATTCAGTATTGGGTCAGGAGAACATATAACATTTGAAAGATCTAATTGTCTATATCTCTCATTAACCTCTTGAAATCTGACATCAACTGGATTTCTAATTTGATTATTATTCTAAAAATATTGATATTGAAAAATAGGGTTACTTCTTTCATTCTAACCTCCTTGATTAACATTGGTGCGTATGAGGTTACATCATACCTTTGGGTTGTTGATGTTGCTGGTGTCCAAAATACTTAAATTGTTGATTTCTGCCCATATCATATTGTTGTGCATGGTTTTGACCCCCACTCGGATGAACTAAACGTTGCATTTGTTGTACATATTAGGATTGCATAGGATTTCTCTGGTGTTGTGCATTGTGATTATGTCGGTTGCCAGAACTTAGAGCCTGTGTATAATTCTCATATTTTTACTGATTACGCACCCTATTATTAGGTTGTGTATAAAAATAAATACAATCTCCATGGCTCTGCACATTATTTCCTAAGTACATGTGATCCTCAGCACTCCGAACATGATTATTATTTAAATAATCATATTGTTTTCCATCCTCAATATGCCGATCATGTGCATCTCTTTGTTGATGCATGTTATCCCAACCTTGCTTAGTCTCGTTAGGGCACATATAAACTCCAAAATTTTTCCCCTAACTATTTTCTTCACAATGCTTGTCCCTATTCTGCAACTCGCGCACATATTTATATTGGTGAGCTAGTTTATTCTCTCGGTTATTACCATCAGGCTACATGTGCTTGCCATGCGTATGAAAATTCTTATATGGCACATCATATATTTGATAATATGTTTCCTTATTTGACACGTTAAATGTTTATCTCCATAGTTCATACCAATTTTGATGTGTCGGTCACGTGAATCACAATCCAACTATGGATCTTTGTAATTTGCATGAGTATATTCATCCTCAACCTACAGCTTGTGCATGTATGAATCTTGATGATGTGCATTATGTCTTTGATAGTGCATGTTCTCATTGAGTAGGTTACGTAAATATTCATCTCCAAATTTTTCTCTAGCAGTAACATGCTAGTCGCTCACAAAATTGCTTGGCTGCATATAAAAATTATCATTACCTTGCTCTTTGTGAATGTTCTCTTCCACATATTTATCATCATGCGCATATAAATACTTCTTCGTAGGCTGGTCTCTTTGATTAATATTACTTACCTATAAATTCACATAGCGCGTGCCCTGTACCTGTAAATCAGGGTGCTGCTTATTGTAGTTTTGATAATATATTATTTTGCTTAAGGCACATGTATTTTCACTTGGCTTCTCACCCCCAAAATTTTCTCCATTTTAACGTGCTCATCTTGTGTTTTAACTTTCGATGGCATCTAGTAATTGTTTTCACCTTGCGCATGGATCATGGGGTGTGTGTGGTTGAGCTTCTGATGTTGCATATGATGTGCACTATGAGGCTACACATGGACTCCGACATATTTCCAATCATAGTCCCCCTTATCATTAATGTTATTCTTACCCATCATATTTTCTTCATAAGGCTATGCATCACTATTAATCTTTTGTAAATCATTATGCAGGTCATACTGTTGATAATTGACTTGCTTTGCGTGATTGGCATGTTGCGTGTTCTTATTGCCCCTTGTGCATATAAATTCAGATGCTACATAGAATACTCTTGACAATGATTTTTCTTCCCATGTAAACCATCATTGACATGTTGGCCACGTAGATCCTTATTTGATGGTAGGTAAGGATCATTTTTACCCTACATGTTGATTCTTGGATGCACGTTGTGAATCCATTTAATATAATCATTACTTCGCATATTACCTTGTGTATAATCTTCATATTGCTACAAATGATTTTTTTGTATCAAACTATCCCCCTTTTCATATTTTAAATGATCCCCATCACTATTACGCTGCTGGGTATTTAAATTTACTCCAGCGTTAACATGCAGGCCACGTTTTTTGTTATTTGGTTGTATGTAGGATAAGTGTAAATTATCTCACCCAGGTACTATATCAAAATGATTTTCCATTTTATCATAATGTTCTCGTCTACCTTCGCCATATCGGGCATGAATTTTCTGATGATGCTTATCACCATTTAATAAACCATGGAGATTCATTTCATTGTCGTGATCATGTTGTTCTCAGTCGCTTCTTTGTCTCCAATGATCTTCTTCTCCCCGATCATTGCTATTTCTTGTAGTCCTTCCTCCAGAATCTGGCTCAAACAAGGGATTGATATGATTATTGAAGAGATATCCACCATTTTTCTTATGGGGAGGAGTATAAACTTCATTTCTATCAGCCTTAAGAGCCCTTATGTCTCTGGGTGATCTAATTTTATCTCTTGTTATTCCTATTCTTTTTAATATCTCATATGGTTGTCTCTCAAGGGCCACAACCATTCCCTCATCTCCAGTTTCAACCATTTCATGAAATACAACCACCCATTTATTAATTATTTCTTCTCTCTAAGTCATTTCTTGATTCGGATCATCCTAGGGCTCATGTATCCAATTATTATTTTGAGATAAGGGGTTATAATTTTCATTGCCGCCTTCTTAGCTATGATGGCTTGAATTAGGAAATTGTTCACAATAAAACTCCTGATCATCCTTGTCAGGATGTGTTTCTAGCGGCACATACAACATTTTTTTTTCTAACTTCTTATTTCTCCTTATTGGTTCCAATTCAATGAATAAATTGTTCTTTAGAGATCTTCTCCCTAACATAAGCTTTTCCTGATCTTTCTGAAATTGAGTTTTGGAGTCACCACCTCACTTTCTGTGAGGAAATAAACTATTTTGATTCCTTTATCCCAATAGAATCTCACAACTATAACCAAAGATTCTATAAATGTCTTTGACTGATAGAGTCCCCAGCGGAGTCGCCAATTTTTTGGTGCCCAAAAATTATAAACCATTTTTGGCCAACTGAAAGGCACACACTAGTACCTCTACAATTCTGGCTTGATCGAGGCAAGGCTAGTAGGCCTAAATTCACCTTAGATTGTCAAGTTCCCTATGCTGCACAAATGCATGCACAAACAAACAAAATTCCTTCCAAAGGGGTAAATGATCTTTGGAGGGAAACGATACAATCTCCTGATAGCTTTAACTATAAAATCTAAACTAAAATTGAATTATCACTAAGAAACTTAATTGCAAACACTTTTAGAAAAGTAATCAAATCTATTTATAAACTACAAAAGAAGAACCAAATAATAACTTTCAAACGATAATAAGATCAATGTCTAATGAACATTTGGGTTATAGAGTCAGAAATTTCCAATCCTACATATAATTAGAGACAGTTTTAAGAAAACTTACTTTTAATAAAGCAAGACTATCATTCCACAGGCTTCTGCTTGATTCATAATTCAAATCAATTTACACAACTAATCTTATCGAATTTAACTCAAATTAAGAGACTGATAAGAACAATGGTAGATACATAGACCATACAAGATACTCAAGTTGTATATATTAATTTTGAAATACAATATTCAGGGAATAGAACATAGTGGAACACTCTAATACACAGAGTATCTGATAAACTAATTAAAAATAACAACATATAACTTCAAATAAACATAAGACAACTTATCTCATTTGGTATTTGAAAAATTTGTATATAATGGTTCAAAATTTGTAGTTGTTGGAGTTTTTCCCTTATTGTCATGTTATTTTTTAACTTCAAATGATTCAGTATAAATATCCTATTCAAAGGTTTCCCGTGAAAAGACACACCTTTTCACAAAAACCTAATCCTATAACTAACCCTAAAAGTTACAAAATTAACTGTATAAATGGTTTGAGGGAAAAAACATTTCCCATATTACAAATATAATTTATCATATCTTCGGATAATTGGCTCGAGAATCCATATGTTTATAATGTAAAACTCTTGCACACCAAATCCAATATTAGATAACTTTTAGTAAATTTTAAATTTAGGGTTCATTATAAGTTAATAATGTTTTCAAATTTCCAAAATGATCCCTATTTAAAATTTATTGATTTTTTATTTTATTTTTTATCGGTAAAAGGCCTAAGCCAAAGATTTTATTTATAGATTAAATTATAGTACAAACATTCCATTCTATGTGAGCACTGGTAAGAAAGAATGGAGAAGAAAACCTCCAGTCTAGCTCGAGACCTTGGTCCAAAATTTCTATTACAAACAATTTTATGAGGACATTCCCTCATTTACATCAAAAGATGAAGGCATTCCTTCATTTACAATTTTAGTTAAATTTATCTCCATACTCGGTTCTAGCTTGGTGTTAAATATATTGATATATCTCTGTATCAATGGAAGGAAGATCGCCTCATATACATCAAGTATTAAAAGATGTCACTTCGCTTATAGTTACAGTTTTAATTTATTCCCCATACTCAGTTCTATCTTGTTTTCAATTATCTTTATATATTTTTGTATCGATGAAATGAAGATCTTGTATTCTTTGATTCCTTTGTCTATGCTATCCTTTATACATACAAAAACTATGCACCGAATACATGCTTGTTTGTTGGAAACAATTGTCTGAAGGAAATTGCTACTCAAATTATGTATTGTCTTTGATGTCACACAATGTCATAGTCCGTAGCAATCAGTTCCTACCGAGCTCAGTCGGTCTGCCAGACAGGAAGATTAGTGCTTACCGAGTCCACTCGGTTATCAAAGAAAATTCAGTGTTTACCGAGTTCAGTCGGTCGTCAAAGGAAATTCAGTGTTTACCGAGTTCAGTCGGTCATCAAAGGAAATTCAGTGTTTACCGAGTTCAGTCGGTCGTCAAAGGAAATTCAGTGTTTACCGAGTTCAGTCGGTTATCGAAGGTAAAGGATTGATGGTGTTTACCGAGTTCCCTCGGTCTCTGAAAGATTGTAGAAAGTTATGGTCACCGAGCACTATCGGCCCTTGAAGGATTTTTGCAAATAGAGTTTTCTTAATTCAGCCGACTATTATACTAAATAATGTCGATTTGACAAATCTAAAATCATATAAATAAAAGGTCAAATGTGAAAAATAAATAAGATATACAGCAGAAGATTTTCAGAAGAAAGACAGGAAAGGTGTGTGCGAATTTGTGAAGGATGTTCAGATATCCTTAAGGTGCAGCAGAGATTTATTCGATCAGGAAGGATCACACATATGCAGAACAGAGATCTATAATCAGCAAGGCAGTTGCATTATTATATAGGTCATTTTTCATTGTTACCTTCTTATCATTGTAACAGTGAATTCTAAATCTCTTAACCGAGTTGGTTTAACAACCATATTGTAAATCCTCTAACAAGGTGACAATTCCATTGAATTGTTTTCAAGACCTCTTACCAGGCCACTCCTAGCAGGGTGATTAAATCCTCTAACAAGGTCACACCTAACAGTGTGTTTTGTAACCTTTTACCGGGTTGGCTTCTAACCGGGCATCACTTCAGAAAAGTGAAAATCAGTATCTAGATACATTGGTGGTTTTTCCCATATTGGGTTTCCACGTTAAATCTTGTGTCTCTTGTGTTCTTAATTAATCATACACTAGTGCTGATGAATATCTAAAAGATAATTTTGCTAATACTTTCTGCATCTTCAAAGTTACTGCAATCTATTTACCCAGTGCTAAAACAGATAACATTTTAAGATATCCTAAGGGATCTGGAAAGAAATAATTGTGAAATGATTTATGGTTGACTGATTCACCCCCCCCCCCCCCCTCTCAGTCACTTCATCCATATTCCATCATTGTTATGTAGTTAGAAAATAAGATTCCTACTAACTCAGAAGTTATATATATCCGATACTTCAAACTTGATATTGTTGTTATCATAAAGAGTAGCACATACCACTATTTTGTGACTTAAAACCTTGTGTTTTAAAAATAAGAAGTGTTCAATCAGTAAAAAAGATTAGCCTGATTAAAGAGAGATACAGTTTAAAAAAGGGAAAACCCCACTCCCTTATTATCTATGCTTCTATAAGACCCTTACTTCCCCTAGAAGGATATTTCACTATTAATCTAGACACTAAAGTTAAGTTCTACCATTGCCTCTAAATATCCATAGTTTCAAGGGATACCATCTTTATATCTATTTGCTACTCTAAAATTATAAGGTGATGACTATTTCAGGACCACCTTATGCACTTCATTTTTGGCGTACTAGTCATAATAAAAATCTCTAATCCAAGTATAAACTAAAATGAAGTGATAAAAACTATGCTTATTTAAAACATTTTTCATGACTCATAGAATGATACTTTAGAAGTCAAATAGAGATCAAAATGATTAATCTCTCAACTTATTTAAGTAGTCAATACAAAAGAAACTATGCAAAAGTAATACCATCCTTTGATCTCAGACCATAAGAAGTAATAGAGTGAAAGCTATCAGTTAAGTAGGAAGATACATACTAACCCTCGGTGATGTTACTATTTAGTCTAATATACCATTCTTAGCAAACAGATTCTGGATACGAGGAATCATCCAAAACAAATAGGTATATCTATTGGGCATAGCATAATTAGAAATTTAAATAAACCAGAATCTTAAAGAGGCAGCTTTTATGCAATTATAAAAAATCCATTTGTCACGAAGGATAAATTTAACATAAATGCACTGGAGATGTCACACCTCTGGTTATTAATGCAAGTGACATATGTATACCATTGTTTTAACCTTATTATTATTATCTTTGTTACCTATATTACTAATGCAGGATGTTAATAGGATCCAGTTGCCATATATTCCTAGGATCATATCCCATCTAATGGTCTATAACTAGAGATGCCACATTTAAAAGGGAGACGGAAGCATATTTCAAAGTAATGCAGAGTAAAAAGCATCAAAACTCAAATATGAAATAGCCGGGGTATAGTAAAACTTTTGCAAGAATAGCAGATTCAACCAGATTCTTCTAATACTAGAAAAGGATCTTGTTTACTAAATAGCAGGGTTGCTACTTGGGTGTCTAATTTAAGTATCTCCTAGGGAGAAAAGGGGTAGCTTGATGAACCAAACAAAAGGAAAAATGCAATATGTTATATGTATTATTAATCAAAAGAGCCTTAGCTACTAAGGAACTCAATATAAGACTGAATAGGACTAACAAACATTTATGAATGCTAAGAACTTATATCTATGGTATAGAGACTGTTTCAACGAACCATACTCTACTCTATCCAATATATATGTGATAGGAGCTAATTACTACCTAGCCCACGTACTTTATTCTAGTCCTGAGAAGTAGTTGTTAGGATATAACATAACATGAAGTTAATTGTAGGTTTACAAAAAATGTAATATAGTAGTAAATCCTATTCAAAATGAAAATCAGCTATATTGATTCTAATTAGTCTGAACTATCTGTAGTGCTAATGTTTGGTTTTGTCATATGTTATTAATATTTTCCTTATAACAATTTTTCTGCAAAATGCTATTGAGTACATATCACTTGAAAGTTAAAAGCTACTTGTACCATAGATTACAAAAGGTTATCCTCAGAATAGATTTCTACATAAGTCCAGAAATGAAAGGTATACATAAATCCACTTTCTTACTGACTTTGTTGTTCCTGCTATGTGAATTTGAACTTTCTGAGTCGAGGGTACAAGTTTTCCTTTTTTTGTGATGCTTCCCTTCTTCCAACCAAAGCTCGACAAGATTATCTGATTTTGGGTCTGAAAAACAATCCATGTCTATAATACTGACCTCATCTAGATGCCAATATTCATAAAACTAGTCTTCCTTAATGGGTTTCCCAATGTGGAGGTAAAGAAGCAAAAAGTTAATATTTCTTTAACAATATCTTCTCTATCCTTGAAAGCATCCAGGTTCTTGAATACTATAATGTGGAGATAAGGAAGATGATTTCCTTTGGAGGATACCTCATCATAAAACTTAGGTCTTACAGTAGTCAGGTCATCTTTGATATTACGAAGGGCTTTATCTAGATTGCCCAGAAATCTTCGTTTGAAGACTCTGAAGCATAGTCTCCATATTTCCTGTTTTGGATATCCCCAAAAGAGAAGGGTTGCTATGAACATGGACGTGATATTGGGTAGGACTCTATATCTATCCTTGTTATCAAAGAATTTGGGTCCAAGGATGTGGAGGGTTTCCCTTATGACCAGGGCATGCTTATTTATCAACACCTTCTTAACATGCTTAGGTGTAACCCTTCCAACAAAGGCCATTAGACTCCTATTACAAGTAAGCAATATTGGGGTCTCCATGCTTATCTACACAATAGAGGGGAAATAAGGTACTGTGTTAGTGGTATAGCAGGGATTTAGTTAAAGGTGGCAAGGCTATATATATTGTAGTCAATAGCCAGGGTGTATGGGTTTCTATGGCTAAAAGAAGTGAGTCCCTTCGACTACTAGAAGGGATACAAGAAGTTATTCTAGAGTAGTTGAGGATTATCTTAATATTTCCTTTGGAGTTTCTCTGAATGTTTGATATTCTATTAAGGGAGCACGCATGGGCTAAAGTAGGTACCTTAATTTCAATTCATCGATGGAAAAGAAAACATATAGTAAAAATACATATCTGAATTAGACCAAACCAGTGAGAAGAGTTATTGAAATAAAATTTTCCACAATCCATGAAGATTAAAGAAAACTATCTAAGACATTAGTAGAATATACAATACTATATTCATACTGAATTGAAAGGTAGGTACAAGTAAAATAATGTTTTTAATTACATTTAGCATTATCTTCCTTATCTCCTATAAGTCTGTGAAATAAACTCCTATTTAGAACTGTTAAACATATGTTTACTGTGTCATGTTTTATAGTTAAACTATATAATATAAGTCCTCAAAAGGATAATTGAAAACCAAAAATCATATGTTTTCCTCTTTCTGGATTATCTAACAATTCCAAATGTTCTCATCCTTCTTCATTAGAACAATGAATTCTTCTTCAGCTATCGTCTTTTTTGAATGGCGTGTGCATATGGGTATCTCAAGGGTCATAATGTGAAAATTTGTAGCATATACTTTGTCCAAGTCTCCTAGGATGGTGAAGCCCTCCTGTCTCCAGTAGTTGATTACTCCAATTGAATCCATCTCTTCAGAGAGGACTTCATTATAAAGGAAATCTAAGTTCTTAAGCATCTCAGGCCAGTGCTTGTCAAAACGTTCTTCATCTTTGCATGGGAATGCATTGGGATTGTGGGATTGCTTCAAGCTTGGACGCTTTAGTTTTCATGGTGATTTCAGGGTAAGGGATGATGATTTGGTTATCTATGCATAAAACTATATTATCTAGTCCTTCAAGAAGATCTTCATTGAATATGGACCTAGCAACTTGGATAATATCCTCTTTACTCTTACCTGCAAAAATTGAGAGAGCTATAAACTGTCCAATGACCATGCCATTGGTCCTGAATGTGAATGCATTGTCAAAATGTTGGTCTTCCAAAGCTCTCTCAACCGCCCTCCTGGTTGAAATCGATAGAGGGTTAAGGACTTGATTCCATCATTCCGGCAAGATATTGTTGGATACAATTGTCTGAAGGACATTGTTGGATTAGCTATGTGTTGTCTTTGATGTCACACAAATGTCATATCAATTATCGTTCTCAGTATCTACCGAGTTCATTCGGTCAACTAAGCGGTTCTTAGTATCTACCGAGTTCAGTCGGTCAACTAAGTGGTTCTCAGTATCTACCGAGCTCAGTCGGTCAGCTAGGCGGTTTTTAGTGTCTACCAAGTTTTCTCAGGTGTCTAAAGGGAACATGACAAGATAATAGTGTTAACTGAGCCTCCTCAGTTATCAAAGGAAATTAGTGGTTACCGAGCTCTGTCGGTCTCCAAAGGATGTTGCAGAATTCGCTGTGGTTACCAAGTTCTCTCGGTCACCGAAGGAAATCTTTTCAGGATTAATGTTTACCGAGCAAGGTCGGCCCTTTCAAAGAATTTTGTTATTACAGTTTGTTTATCCCAGCCGACTGTTACAATAATTATTAGTGTCGACTTGTCAATCTAAATGATTATGAAATGGCATATATATATAGAAGGTCAAATGGTGGATAAAAAAAATATATAGCATGCAGAAATCATTTTGAAGAAAGATGTGTGTGAATTTTGAAGGATGGTCAGATATCCTTGAGGAGCAGAAAAGATTTAATTGATCAGTAAGGATCTAGTGAAACAGAATAGAGATCTATATTCAGCAATTCAGTTGCAGGTTATTTCATTGTTACTCTCTAGCAATTGTAGAGTGATATCAAAATCTCTTAACCGAGTTGGTTTAACAACCATTTTGTAAATCCTCTAACAAGGTAACAGTTCTGTTGAATTGTTTCAAGACTTCTTACAAGGCCACTCCTAGCAGGGTGATTAAATCCTCTAACAAGGTCACACCTAACAGTGTGTTTTGTAACCTTTTATCGGGTTGGCTTCTAACCGGGCATCACTTCAGAAGAGTGAAAAATAGTAACTAGTTACATTGGTGGTTTTTCCCATATTGGGTTTCCACGGTAAATCTGGTGTCTCTTGTGTTCATGTTATTTTCTTTATTCATGTAAGTTAATCAGTGATGAATGCTTAAGAACAGTTTAATTATTATACACTTCAAGGATCAAGTTTTCAGCATTTCTCTGTATATTTACCGAGTGGCACAGTAAATAATTTGTTAAGATATTTAAGGGATCAGTGGTAATATTTTTGTGGTTAACTGATTCACCCCCCCTCTTAGTTACTGCATCTATATTTCCAATAGATACAACCTCTAAACGCCATAGCTTGACTTCCCTTGGTTGCAAAAGTTATCAGTTTCATTTCCATTTCTACAAAAGGTTTAAACTTACAGGAGAATAATTCTAAGGGGTAGTTAAGAAGACAATCTAAAGACATATGTGTTTATAATCCCTATACCTACAACTCCTCATGTTACTCATGAAGACTAGTGTTGGTACATGATTGAAAGACTCCTGCACGATCTACTATTTCATCATAATCGATCACTCCTTTAGAGAAATAGGGTTGTTGTAGATAATCTAGAATGTTCGCTCCTTTAAAAGAGTGAAAATCATTGATTAGTTATGTGAATATTATTTATAGTTTATATTATAACAAGTCAATATTTCCCGGTATTGAGAGTGTGGGATGATATTTAATAATTTGTGGGGTAAATCATTGGCACTACAATCTATCACGGGTTACCCTGAAATGATTTGATTTATATTGCTTCGCTGATTTGCCTAGATTATGTCAAAATTATAAATCTATCTATGAGTGGCGGGAGATCTATCTTATACTAGGGGGTATCCCGCTAGAAACTATGCCTATTAATATAAGGTTAGTGTCAGATAGAGACATAGTATTTAGAGGAATGGTTAGAGGACTCCTACACAAATCTAATGTCACAGATATGTTAGGAAGATCTCAAAAGTTTTAATAATGCTTGACTAAAGTGGAATAACAAAGACTATAGTTAACTCCCTCTAATTTTATCCATATGGTACCTTATGTTTAAAGATTTAAAATAATCTGGCTATTATAAAGAGGAGATACATCTTTAAAAATTCTCCTACAGGTATAAAGGACTGGTATAAAAGGCCTCTAAAAAATGAGGTCTAGTTTCAATAATGAAGAAAAGACAAAAAATAAAGGGATCTACTAACAAAAGGTCAAGTTCTTAGAGATATAAGGAATATTGCTAACTAAGTACACATATCTAATAGTGTAAATATATCTTATATCGAGCCTCTCTAAAATTATATCTATTCAAGGAGAAACATATATGATAGTTAAAGCCAAATCTGCCTGTTTCATTAATAGATAGTATATCTGTATATGCAATGAAACCTAGTTTAAAGTGTTATATAAGTTCTAACTAACTATTTTGATTGTGGTATCCTAAATCCAAAGGGTGATGAGCAAAAGAATTTACCTCAATATGCCTAATGTCTTGGTGGCCTAAAATCCGAATGAATTTCATAATTCTAGTTAGCTAATAAGTATCTGTGTTTAAGGAAAAATAATGTTTTTTAAGATTTAAACAGGCCTTGGCTCCAAATACTACACATTTTAGATTTAGCTATTAAACTTTAGTTAATGATAAAGGATGTATAGTAAGGTTCTAGGTGATTGGCATTAAATTCTACATTTTAGAGTCAAATTTATAAATAGTTAGGTAATGAGGGGGAATGTAGACTAACTTAGTCTAATAGACTTTCTCCTACACCATTTTTCCATTTGCACCCTAATTAGCAAGTTGATCTGCATCTGTATTACCTTCTCTATATATGTGCTTAATTTTGATTTGGGGAATAGTATGAAGATTACATTGATATCTTCAATTTTTAAGTTAAGTTTCCAGTTTGGGGTTTTTCTAGTTCTGATTGCATTGATTACTATTTGGGAATCTCCTTCAATTACTAATTTAGAGAGGCCTAGTTGTTTGCATAATTTGAGTCCTTCTAAGACTACCTTACATTCTTCCATATTATTAGTTGTGGGTTTGATGGGTCAGGCATATTTAGAGACTATTTCTCCGTTCCAATTGTGAATAATCCCACCAATACCTTCTATACCTAGATTACCGCGAGAGGCCCCATCAAAATTTAATTTATACCATCCTTCTCTAGGAGGTGTCCATTTACATGTGCTTCTATCTGATTTTGATTTGTTTCCTCCTCTACCATATAATGGTGGAATTGCCAATCTAAGCCAGAAGAATCTGATATTATTATCCCATTGTTTAAAGGAATTTTCAAAACCAATTTTATCTCGAAGTCTATTATTAGTTACTTCAACAATTGACGCTTCTATTTTGTTAGTTATAGATCTCCAATCAAGCTTTTCATTTGCAAATATCCTTCTGTTTCGTTCTTTCTAGATTTCCCATACTAGAATAGAGGGAGAGATTGTCCAAATATCCTTGTACAAGTTATCTTTATTAAGAGTGGGTCATGCTTTAAGGTGATCTACCAAATCAAAAGGCATAGCTGAGCTCCAATTTAGGCAGTAGCGTAACCATTTCCAACAATTTTGGGTAAAAGTGCAGTTTAAGAGCAAATGGTTGGCATCCTCTTCTTGACATTCACATAAGGGGCATCTTGAGGGGCCTTCAAAACCTAGCTTTCTAAGTCTATCTGCAGTTAAAATTTTCTTTTGCAACACTATCCATAGAAAAATTCCAACCTTAGGGAGGCATGCCTTATTCCAACATAGGTTCAAAGGGATATCTAGGGTATCCATGTTATGTTCCTGCACAATAGTTTTGTAGCCATCCTTAACATTATATGATCCATTATTTGAACCAACCCAAATAAGATCATCTACCCTATTTTTAATAGTAATTACTCTATCTTTGAGGATATCAATTAGTTTTTGTCTTTCTTTGTACTTTATTGGAATATCATTGACTGATTTCCATACTAAATCCTCTTCATGAGAGATATAATTCTTTAGATATATGTCCTTAATGTTTTTGCATTTCTCAATAAAACTATGCGAAAAGCCCAAATCAGTGAGAGGTGTAAACCCACCCCAGGAATCTTCCCAAAAAAGGGCCTTGTCCCCACTTCCTATATCCCATGTGAGTAAGTTATTAATGACTCCTCTAGATTCTTTAATAAATTTCCAAATACGAGAGCCTTTAACATGGGTTCATGATCTGAAAATATTGATTGGATCTACACATGGGATATATTTATGCAATACGATTGTAGCCCATTTACTATTTGATTCCTTGTATAATCTCCAAATGAGTTTGGCACCCAATGCTTTATTCTACCATTGGAGATTTTTAATACCTAATCCACCCTGGAATATCGGTTTACACAGGTTCTCCCATCTTATGAGAGCTAAAAAAATTTCTTCTGTTGGGCCTTGCCAATAGAAATCCCTAATGAGTTTGTCTAAACTGGCTTTGACATTGACTGGAAGAGGGAGTATCGATATTTGATACATGGGGATAACAATCAATATGGATTTAATCATTGTGGCCCTACCAGCTTTAGTAAGCCATTTACCTTTCCAATTACCTTTTTTTGTTTGAATTTTGGACAGCACTTGCTACCATAACTTAGAGCTATGTAGACCTTTGTCAAGGGGAATCCCTAGGTATTTACAAGGAAA
The DNA here is from genome assembly GCA_027943335.1 of Chamaecyparis obtusa. NCBI lineage: Eukaryota > Viridiplantae > Streptophyta > Pinopsida > Cupressales > Cupressaceae > Chamaecyparis > Chamaecyparis obtusa. The sequence continues at coordinate 507,283 of BSBK01001546.1, forward strand.
CTTGCATTTTATAACCTAGGGTTTTGCAGATTTCTCATGCTTTGATTGGAGGGATATTGACAAAAAAAAATTTAGATTTATTAGGATTCACTTTCTGACCTGATGCCTTCATATATATATCCAAAACAGCTTTGAATGCCTTAGCTTTCCTACAATTGGAAGCTCCTGGGAGTATAGTGTCATCAACAAATTGTTGGTGAGTTATATTCGGGACATGATCTATAACTTTGACTCCTAAGATTTTACCTTCATAGTGGGCCTTAGTTATGGCTCTACCTAAAGCTTTAGCCATGATTACATAAAGAAAGGGAGAGAGTAGATCACCCTGTCTAATACCGCGAGAGATTTCAAAGAAACCTTCTAGGGTACCATTGATTAGTAATGATATTTTGGGTGTAGAGATACAGTTGAAAATTAAGTTAATCCATTGCTTAGAGAAACCAAATGCTTCCAGGGATTTACATTAAAACCTCCAGTCTACTTTATCATAAGCTTTTTGAATGTCAATTTTTATAAGCATACAAGATTCTTTATTATATTGGGATGTATGTACTATTTCTTGGGCTATAATAATACCATCTAGGATTGACCGATTGGGGACAAAACCGGTTTGTTCTTCTGAGATAATTGCAAGAAGGAAGGTTTTAAGTCTCTTTGCTAAGCATTTGGAGAGGATTTTATAAATGGTATTACAAAGGGAAATAGGGCGAAAGTCCCCTGGTTCTGTACATTCATTTTTCTTAGGGATAAGTGTGAAGAAGGTATTATTGATTTCAGTTAATGGTGAACCAGAGTTTCTGGTGGCTTCCACTGCTTGCCATATATCCTCCCCTAAAAAATGCCAACATTTTTGGAAAAAACCTACCTAAAAATCATCCAGCCCTAGAGCTTTCTTCGGGTGTAGCTGAAATAAAGATTTTTTAACTTCTTCCAAGGTAAGTTTACTATTAATCCATTTATTATCTGCATCAGTGATTAATTTTGGAATAGCTGTCAACATTTCATTTTGTGCTCTAAGGTCAGCAGCATCTTGATTGTTAAGAAGAGAATGATAGAAATGAATGAGTTGTTCGGAAATAAGTTTGGGGTCATCTATGAGATGTCCATTATCATCTCGAATATTCAAAATTCTATTTACACTTCTTTTATTATTGGTACTATTGTGAAAAAAATTTGTATTACAGTCCCCTTCTTTCAACCATGTTTCTCTAGACTTTTGTTTCCAAAATATTTCTTCCTTTAATAAAATCTCAGCATATTTAGCCATAAGTTATTTTTCTTTAATATAACTTATTTCATTCATCCCTTGTTCTATGACTAGTTTATTTAGGCAGTCTATTTCATGCTTGACTTTATTTTTCTGTTCAAAAATATTATTAAATTTGTTTTTGTTCCACTCTAGGATCTTGTGCTTAATAATCTTTAGTTTATCTACTAGGCTGTACATCTTAGATCCAAAGACTTTTATCTGCTTCCACCATTGTTCCAAGAGTAGCATAAATTCCTCATCTTGGAACCACATGAATTCAAATTTGAATGGGTTTCTAGGTGGTTTACAATTTTCCATAATAGAGAGCCTTACTGGGAAATGATCAGACCCAGCATTGGAAAGGACTTCTGCACTTAAAAAAATGATTAAAATTCCCAGTATCTTCGCTAATTAAAAATCTATCCAATATTTTTGCAATGTGGCTAAAACCTAATCTTTTGTTATTCCAAGTAAATATGCCATTGTTGGTGCTAATATCGATTAAGTTATTGTCCAAGACACATTGACTAAAGTCTTTTTGTGACTGCGAGATATATTGTGAACCACCAAATTTTTCTTTAATATCTAGAATTGCATTAAAGTCACCTCCTAATATGTGGATGTCTTCGGTATTAGATGATAGTTGATTTTGCACTTCCAACCATACTTTCCTTTTTTCTTCATTCTGAACAGGTCTATATATATTAATGAGTTAAAATTTTAATTTCATCTTTAAACTATTAACAACTAATACAAGCCAGTTATTATTTTTAGATACTACCTCAATTGTTATTTTCCTAGGGTCCCATAAGGTAGCCAAACCACCAGAGGCTCCTGCTGATAGGACTATCTTTGATTTCCATATACCTAATTTAAGACTAAACTTTAAACTTTCTTCCTTATTTAATTTAGTTTCCTGTAATATTATAATTTCTGATTCAAATGTATTAAGATATCTTTTAATTAATCTTTGTTTGTTAGGGGTGTTCATGCCCCTATCATTCCAGGTTGTTATTTTCATTGTCCTTGGGGAAGGTTCTTCCCCTTCCCAGCATCCAGGATGTCAGATAATTTTTGTTGATTGTCGGCATTACTGGCTATAGTTCTCAATTCATTAATGGATTTCCTACCTCTCTTTTTCTTAGTCTTAAGGGTATTTGGGCACAAAAGACCTTCCCTATTCATAGCAATACCTAACTGTCTATCCTTATTTGTTATCCCATTCATACATTTGATAATATCTTGTTCATCATCTGCTAGATCATTTCTCAAAGGAATCTTCTCTGCAATGTCATTATGTTCACATTCTTCCTACCCTTGCATTAAGTTAATAAGAGAGTCTTCATGATCTATAATATCTTTGCCATAATCTTCTAAGAGATTTTCTGGGTTAGTTCCCAACTCTTTATTGAGGGATTCCAGTTCTATAGGCATTGATATGGAGGGAACAGAGTTAAACTGAGATTCTATATCCTGTTGTTCCAAGACCAAAGCTTCTAATCTATCTACCTTAGCATTCTTTTTTAACATGATATTTTTTATTAGGAGCTCTCTTTGAAGGGCTAATTCCTCTCTGTCATAGATCTCATCCACAAATAAATCCATCAATTCATTTGTAACTTTTTCACCTAGATATTCTGAAATTACATTAACCTCTCATTTGCATTTCTCTTCTTCAGTTTCTATATCTGATAATATATCCTCCTTCTGATTACTTGTACTTAGAGGGCTATCCACTATTTTATTTTCTATTGTTGTGGACAAAGCATGGCCTGAGTCACTGCTAATCTTGAAGATTTTCTCCATAGATACCTTTAATACCTGTTATTTTTCATGATTGTTTTCGTCTAAAATTTTATGAATATTACCCAAATTTAAGTCAGTACTACCAAATTCAACTTCTGAAGGGTTAACTGGCAGCGAATTTGTATTGTTAAGGTTAGATTTCTTATTATTACACTTAGTTATTCCATCATTGTGCCGCTGTGGTAATTCCTCACTGATTTTTGTCTGTATTTCCCTAAGTTCTCCCAAAACATCATCATCTATTCTATCTTTGTTTTTACTGGCTATTATTCTAACTTTTGATGAAGCAGGGGCATAAGCTTTGTTGGGGTTGTGCTCTACAAGCTGGCCCTTAATCTGATCATCCTCAAAACTTCCTATGGATTGGGGCTGAGAGTAAATAGATTTATTACTTGAATTGGGGAAAGTATTCCCTACAATGTTCTGAGTGTTTCTAGGCATGAGAGGAGTAGATGTATTATCCTCATTTATGCCACAATTATTTTTAAGAACAAACCCTCCCTTGTTCTCAAGGAAAGTAATCTTAATATCTAAATTAGCCATATTGGGTTTTGGGGGTGACTGGTTTTCTAGAAGGTTGGGAGAATTATCAGGGATATCTTCAAATTCCTCTAAAAAAATTTCAACTATTGTTGGATTGATGACCACCGAGCTTGATTTGCAACATAGTCTGATAGGGGGGATAGTCTTCTTATGAAGATTCATTTTAAAAATAATAGTCTTTTTAGCTTGGTTTTTCTCTGTTGTAACCAACCCTACATACTTGCCAATGCTATTACCTATTTTTCTAAGAGTTTCCTGCCAGGTACACTCTAGAGGGAGGTTTTTAAGGAGAACGGCTTTTTCCACCATAAAGTCAGTAAGATTTTTAGGGTTAAAAAAGGGGGTCAATAAAAAATAGTAAAATCTATATTTTTGTACTTGGGGCAACCCTATGAAAGTATCTGTTTCTTAAGTGTTTTGTTACTAAAGTCTAAATAAATAAAAAATTATGTAAGGATTGAAACACCTACCTTTTTTCCATTTAGATTTCAACCATGCTGCTATTTTGCCAATAGTAGCTCTAAATCCGTTCCATATACATATAATTCCAAATCCTGCACATACACTCTGTATTCTTTCTATACAACTGTCTTTTAGTTCTAAATTAATGGTAGTCATATTAGAGCTTTTCTGATTGGGGCATGAGGGGTCAATTTCACATTGGCGACAGCCGGATCCTACTGGATTGGATCTCCTATGGGGGGGGGAATAAACATTATCTTTCTTAACTATGGAATGCTGGCCTGAAACCTTAGATCTATCTATACCTTTATCTGCTAGAATCTTATCATAAAAATTGTACGTTGAAACAGAGGGGGGAATTTATACTTATCTTTGCAACTGCGATGAGGAGGCGTGTATTCCTTCGCTGCTTGTAGGATCTGATTTTTGATAATGGGAGGTTTGCTAGTTTTAGGGTAGTTATCTTCTCTACTCTCCCCCAAATTTATCCAAAAAGAATCAAGGCTTGATTTACGCTTGTGGGGTGGAGAATATAAGTGATTGTTCAAAGAGCTAAGGTGATTGAACCTATTCTTGATAGGCATAGAAAAGGGCACCTATTTGGGGGGATAATAATGCTTCCTGTGGTACAAATCATGCTACTTAGCCCTTCTGACATTTTGCTTGTGTGCCAGTATCCATTGATAGTTCTGAGTAGAATCAAGCAATTCTCGTAGTGGTGCCCTAGAAGAAAATCTAGAGGAGGAATGTTGATTTTCCCAGGAGGATTTGTTTAATGGTGGGAGAGGATAAATATTAGTCAAAGTAGCATACTTGGTAATGGAGAAAAAACATAATTGAGAGTCCAGGGAGGCAGTCGTGAACATTCGCAATTTCGCATCAGAGAGCAGAGATTATATTTAAGTATTTTGAAAACTTAAATTTATGCCAAAGACATTAAAATAATTTCAAAACACATAAACATAATAACACTTTCTAAAATGAATTACCTTATTACGTTATTTCACTTTAGTAATTTAGGGTAAATTAAAATAATACCTAAAAAGGATTACATTAGTGAAAATCTAAATCTCATCAAAATGTAAAATCTTTTAAAACACATAATATAAAAGAAATTCAATTACATTTTCTTACCCTAATAATTTATTCCTAAATTTACTAAAGGGTAGAAAATAATCTAAAATCGATCCCTTTTCTTCTACCCATATTCCCAAGGAATACAATAGGACAATCGGTTAGGGTAGGATGGGTAGTTAGGAAAAGAAAAAAGGGTGGGTCGAGAGGTCGAGTGTTCAACTCCCTCTCCCCACTCTTTTTCTTGAAATTGATTTGGTAAATAATATACAAGCAAAGAATATTCATATTTGATAATTAAAATTATTTTGATAAGATATACTCCCTGTGTGAGAATTATGTCTTGATTTTCTCACCTACACACGAAAATGTAAATAAATTAATTCCACTTCCAAAACCTCTTAAAGAATAACAATAGACTAACTGGTTAGAGGGTAGAAGGGTAGGTAGGTAGGAAAAAGGGTTGGCTTGAGAGGTCGAGTGTTCAACTCCCTCTCGCCACCTTTTTTACCCAACCATCTTATTATTTTTTATAATTATTTTTATTTCAAAATATACATGCATTAAATTCATTGAAATAAAATAATTAAAAGTTTATTCTACAAACATAAGAATAAAATAATGATAATTATTTAGGCCTTTTCAATTGTTTAATTTTTTAACATAGGGAAATAACATGAAAATGAAAATAAATATTATACTTCCCTAATATTTTGCATATTTAGGACTTGAATTTTCAAGTGTCAACAAAATCAATGAAATATTTATCTAAAGGGAGAGAAAAGAAGTAAATAGGGAGAGAAGATACACATAGGGAAAAGATCAAATATGCAGGGAGAGTCTGCATGGAGTGTTAATGTTGTGTAGTGATTAATCATATAAAATGAACAAGCTAGGGAGAGTTTACCGAGTTACAACATTTTCTTACAGAGTTGTAGAACATATGTATTGTATTCTATGACATATTTCATATGTTGTTGCCGTCAATGCCAAAGGGAGAGATTGATAACCTACAACTAATTGTATATCTTGAAGAAAAGTTTGACAATAGAATGGATAACCAAAAGATAGTGATTGATGGTCACCGAGCTACTAAAGTATATGTAAGATAATTAATCAATTAATGTACTATTATTGATGTCAACTAGTTTTGACTATACTTATCATGATGGTTACAAACATCTAAAGAAGGAAAATGGTAAAGGAATGAGATATCTACATAAAGATGAGAAGGATAAGAAAGATATGGTTATGGTATACATTGGGTAACTTATTGATGAGTCTATGGTATCATTTTGATGACTTGATTATATGATTCTATTAGATATTGAAGATCACAACTGGACAAGTTTACGTAGTCGATAAATGAAGATTTTTGTATACACCGAGCAAGTGTAGTGTATACCGAGTATAGTATTAACCAAGCTAGTAAATGTGTGTGTATTTTGTGGTCAATGTAGTTTTGCAAAACAACACTTCAATATAACATTAGCTTGTTAGTTTAAATCAAATTAAAAGCAATTGAAAGCCATTAAACTAAGCAAAATCATCCAATTGCTCTCTAACTAACACAAGTATGTAAGAACCTAAGTTTACTCTCAGATTTAGATTGTTAAATAGTGACAATGCACGTTAGAATGAGAGATTCAAATTAAATGCAACTAAGAAACTAGATTCATTAATTAAATTCATTAGTCCATTAACCATTAAGCATGTAAATTGAAGTGTTCTCTAATTAGCTATGAAATAAAATATGCAACATGTAAGTGTAAATTCAATTAACTATATGTTTTGAGGTTTGAAAATTCATCTTTTATAGAACTTTAGAAATTCAGACGGTTGAGACATGCATCCATGATGAATGGTTGAGATGTCTCCAAACTTGATCCATGTGATGAGCTCGCATTGGTTAAAAGTGTCTTTGTTGTCCTCTTGAGAGGTGACATGTCATTTTTGAGTTTTTTTATTCATTTATTTTAATTAATTACTTTAGCCATGTATTTAATGAGAATGACTTAATTTATTAGGATCCTAGAGGTAATTAATGTGATTTTTGCTTAATTAATGATGATTAATACTTGATTCATGAAGTTTTATTGATTTTATCAAATTTATTAAATTATGTTAATAATTAGGAATTTAATTAACACAATTAGGAGTTTATCCTAAATTAGGGAAAATAGGGCCTTAGGTTCTATTAGCCCAAATTTAGGTGATTACATTTGCCCCTCTTTGAATTGCTTTGAGAACAACACAGGGATTCAAAGAAAATCTGATTTAGCACATGATTTAGTAGAACTGATAGATTCAAGGAGATTTAGAGAGCAATGGGAACCACTCTGAACTCAAGTGATTTAGAGAGCTATGAGGACCACTTTGATTTTTTAGGATATTTAGAGAGCAGCAGGAACCACTCTGAAAGATTTAGAGAATAGTAAAGAGAACTACTGTGAAAGATTTAGAGAGCAGTAGAGAGAACTACTCTAAATTTTGAGAATTCCAAACTTGATCGAATGAACTCTCATGTGATTCGAAAGTCATAAACTCTGAACTTGATTGAACAAGAATTGACCATATCGATCCTGAGCTTGATTACAAAAATTGATAAGAGATTTGGATATAAATTTCCAATTAGATTTGATTTGCAGCAACTGAACATGATGACGAATAACCAATTTTATTTGAAGTAATGAAATTGATCAATGCTAGAAAGATTAACAACATCAACTTGATTGAAGACAATTGTCATGCCCCTGGTATTCAAAAAATTTAATTAAAAAATAAATAAATTCGGGTATGATTATGCCCCCTCGGGACTGAAATTGGAATAGAATCTTGATACACTTAGTGTTTCAAGCATTTAGAAGAAGTATGTGATTGATCAAAATGGATATGGATCAAGTGCAAATCGTTTAGAATGTGCAGAATTTAATTAGGATCAATTTTAGTGTCAAAGAAACATTGTTTAACCAAGTTTGACTAAGAATATATGAGAATTGGCCAAGTTTGACTGATGTTTGACCAATATCTTGATTTGAAAATTTGATACGTGAGTGAGAAATTTACTTTTCATAGCTTTTGATAAGCTTTTTATGCATTAATTACACTTTGCGCAATTTTCATAACTTGTGTTTGACTAAACTTTGACTTTTGTTCATTGTGCATCTGACTGATAATCATCACTGAACTTATTTACCATGTTTACAACGTCCTTTCTGCTCATTTTGCCCCTAGTTGACTGCAATTTGACCAAAGTTGACTTTTTCTTTTTGAAGGTTGACTTCGCTCTATAACTTCATTTTTAATGCATTTAAGTGATATAAATCACCCATTTCGATTTTGGTCCCGATATGAAGCTTCTGTGACATCCTGCCATGAAAGTGCCCTAGGTCCCCGAGAGGCTTAAATAGGTCAAAAAGGGTCATTTTACTATTCATTTTCACTTTTACCTATAGTAATTTACGAGCTCTAATTGGAAAAATGGTGTTCCCTACTGAGCAACATTAGTTTGAGCTAGCACAATGTCAGGATCAGCCAGTGCACTATGTGACACAAGTGAGTAGTTGATAACGCCTCCAGTTAAATTTGAAATTTGAAATTTTTAGCTTTTTTCATGCATTTTATGCTCAAATTAGTTTAGGATCACATCCCATAAAGAGGATCACACCCGCTCCATCCTATGTCGCATCCAATTTTTTACTAAATTCTAGATCGCATCCCGAATTTCTCGGATCACACCATGATGAATTACATTCGGTAATTTTTGTCCAAATTTAAAGCCAATCAACCAGATTGTCGCATTTGGTCAAAATAGAGTCACACATCATTTAAGGATCGCATCCCATGTATCCTGCATCGCATCCCATATGTGAAGTGTCTTATATAGTTAGGGTGTTGCATCTCGGGTATCCTGAATCGCATCTAGGATCCAGGATCACATTTGGTCTACTTTGAAATTTTGAGCCAACTTTTCTTATCTGTTTGATCTTTTTAGGCAATTTTACTTCAATTTTTCATGTCTAATGCTGACATAGTGCCCCTTTTTTCTTGTGTGCAGTCCCAATTCAGTGTTGTGTCTTTCCATTCCCTGAGACCGATGTAGGTCTTAGATCTTCATGAGCATCTCACTCCTACTGAGATGTGAGTGATTGCTTGATGTGAGCTATGGAGTCTTGTAGATTTGCCCGATATTCGATTGAATCAAGGGTTGTTGATTGCACTTGCTGAGAGATGGCATTTGAAGCACACCACCTTCCACCTACCTACTAGTGAGATGACCATGACTCCATAGGATGTCTAGAGGATTCTTCATGTTCCATTTATGGGTCACAAGTAGAGTACGAGGCTAGAGCTACTCTGGTGATGGCAGATGCACGACACTTGTTCCAGGATGATACTATTGCGCGATGATACCTCTCATGGGATTATATGGTGGGTCACTATGAGAGGCTTCCAATGTATCTTGTCAGTTTGATTGGTGGACTGATGATGCCTGATTATGGTCAACATGGTTTCATGTGTGGTTGGTCATGCATGATAGAGGAGATGATCCAATCACCCCGCCAGTTTTCTTGGGGTAGTTTTATCTTAGCTCACATGTACAAAGAGTTACATGAGATAGTGTACCAAAACTCTGGCACCATGATTTTTGGTATCTTAGTTCTACAAAATTGGGCCTGGGAGCACATCCCAGTGACATGACACATAGTGGAGAGACAGAGGGATCCAGAGCTCCCTTATATTTATATGTATTCCGGTATGCTTTAGCAGCACCACCTGGGCAAGCTAAACTATTGGCATCGTGTGCTCGATAATGTTACTAATTTTGTATGGTACTCGTACCTAGATTGTGAGGAGTGGAGGTTGGATGCTCAACATATGCCCTTTTTCCTCCAATCACAGTATCTCATTGGGTGGACTAGATACATGGTTGAGAGATTTCTTGTCACCCAAGTTATACAACAGTATGGTCAGGTTCAAGGTATGCCCCAAGAGACAGTTGTATATGTCTATATCATAGATGAGGAGGCGTAGTGGGGATCCCGCCTGATATATGAGACTGTATTACATGAGATTTATCAGATGGTGCCAGTAGCTTGGGATTATCTGTTAGAGGTTACTGATGGTGGCATCACAAATGGGTTCCATGCCCAATATTTGCAACATCCCTTTCCACAATTTACATATCCTGATGAGATCACTCCTCACCTTGAGGATGCTTTAGACTATGATCCTCCTAATGAGGGTGTCGGCTGAGGTCATGTGGCAAAGGTGGAGATAGAGGTAGAGGCAAAGGCAAAGCTAAGGATGGTGCCCGAGGAGGATGTGGTGGTGAAGATGGAAGTGGAGGGGGGAGAAGGAGGAGGAGGAGGAGAGAGACAACAAGCACCTAGTGGGGACAACAGCCAACAAAGTCCTTAGAGGAGGCTTAGAGTTCACCCACCTCAGAGAGATACATGTCCTTTGTTACACAGGGATCAACATTCCTAGTAGTAGAGAGAAGTAAGAGGAAGAGGTGGTGGAGGAGGAGATTAGCATCCTCCTAGGGGTCCTCCCATAGGTGGTTCTGATGGGGATCCATTATCAGGTTATGAGCAAGATATAATAGCCTTATGCCTCGAGGTTGCCACATTGCAAGCTCGTTTAGCAGAGAGAGATACATAGCTGGTAGATCTTAGAGGTGACAGGGACCAACAACTAGCAATTCTTAGAGGGAAGCGAGATAGGTTTTCTCATACAGCCACCTATCAGGGACACGGGGCTATGTACTATTTTGCTTTGTATTGTGTTGTTGTACCTACTACGCAAAGAGCTCCTTTGTACTCCACTATTGCTCATAAGTCTAAGGGTGCTATGTCTCCACCCATTCCAGGCATAGCAGATGCTCCTCCTCTCGACCCTCCTTGAGAGGATGAGGGTGCCAGTCATATGTGATTTTTTTGTATATTTCACATTTTTGTATCACATAGACATTTGGACATCATTGATATATATTTATATATTGTATCTTGTACCATTTTTTATCGATGTACATTGTGATATATTTTTGGACTCTTATATTGATACATTGATACTTTGGATTACTGATGCTTTGATACTCTTTATACTCTAATTCACTGATACTATGATGCCTTAACATTCTTCTGATACTGATGATTTATTGATATGATGTTGATGCACTATTTGGTTTTCGTTGCTTACATACAATGTTCTATGATTTCTGCATGTGTTGTAATCTTTGATATATTTATCATGCTTTGGATATTAATCTCATATTTGTTATGTGGATCCTTGGATATGATGATTAGATTAGACAGATGATAATATGTTGATGTCATTATATTATTTCATTGATATATGCATATTTTTTTATGTTTTTAACGCTTTATGGATGTATGAATGCAGATTTATGTGATGCTTTATGATAATGTATTTCTTTTTACTTTATGCATGCACATGTATGGATGAGATGTAATGCATGTGATGTATGTACATCTCACTTTTATTTATGTATAAATGATCATGGATGCACTATGCAAGTATATTTATAGTACTGACATGATTATGCAGGTGAATGGATATTAGTGATAAATACTCAGTCATTGCTTTTAAGTTTTTATGATGATCATATGATGTACTTGGTCAAACTTGGAAAATGTTTATGGTTTTAGGATTTTTAGGTATATTGATGTTAGTTAATTAAATTCACACATTCATGCTAATGCAATTTAAAATAAATTTCATTGCAACTAAAAACATGAAATGCATCTAAATGAATCTAATACAAATTATTAAGAAAATGCAACTAAAATGAATCTAAAGGCAATTAACATTGAAATGCACCTAGAATAAGACACCTAGGACAGTCGTTGTTTATTCAAAGTGAGTCTATTATCATCATAGAGCATTTGTAGTTGGGACCTCATAGGTTAGTACAATTTTCACTGATAGATTTTACAATCATGAAAATATGAATACTTCCCTTTCATTTGTCATGTCAAAAGTTAACCTAAACATTAAAGCATATAGGCTAGAATGTTTTGTCAGTCACTTCTTGTTAATATAAACCTTTTCTGTTCTTGTGAAAAATGTATATACCCGCAATGACCTTATATTTTATATTCATATCCTTGGGTATTTTCTCATTTTGTTATGCACCTTACTAGGAAGTAGTTTTCATTTTAGTTTAAAACAAGCAAGAAAATAAATCTGACCTCACTAAAGGTTTCATAGGAAATAGGTTGAGGTATACGTGGTGTTCCAATCATGATGGAGGCACTTATCATAGACACCTATTCCCTATTATCACCTTAGATCATTAGACTTATTACTACAAACAAAAGACAGAGAAAACGTTATGTCCCCAGTCCTTGCTTCTCTAGTCCTCTTTTAGACATCATCAAGTCACTCAAGGAAACATAACAATCATAAATTGATAATAAGAAAAACTCATTATTCCTTCATCATAGTTTCTCTAATTAAGACTAGTGTACTTGCTTTAAGAATAGACAATTGTGATTATAGTGTTTAAGAACACATTTGTTTAATTTGCAAACACACATAGAAGTTATTATCAATCATAGAATTCTCTTTTAATCAATAAGTGTCTCACCTATTTAGTGTTTAAAAACACTCTTATCATCATGATGTAGTGTTTAGGAACACTTTTTAGGTCCAAGTATTAAGAAATACTATTGTTTGTGGCATTAAGAAATAGCTTTTTTTTTCATAGTTTAACGTCTATTGTGGACTAGGGCTAAATGAAACCCTTGTAGAAATTCCTAATAGAGACTAAGAAGCATTGCAATATGCATGACTTTGATCATTTCCCCCTAGGAAAATGATTTACCTAGGACTTTGATATAGATAGATTCCATCCTTAGGAAGATACAATTTTCTAATAGTGCATTTCAGGATTTAGCTTGTCACACAAGTGACTAAAGGATATGCACAAGATGAACTTTACATCAGCCAAGCATTCAAGCATTATGTTGATAGATATATCATTGATTACAAGTAGTGCTTGTTTACTAGGTTTTCACCACTTGGCCAAACTTTTCTATTTTTGCTATCATGGCGCCTGTTTACCAAGTTTTCACCAAGAAACTTTTTCTCTTTTCTAAAAAATTTTGTACTTTTTTATTTATTATTTTTTTTGGACTCACCAAGGCACCTGTTTACCAAGTTTTCACTGAGATGGTCATTTTTTCAGGACTTTTTCCATTGTTTTTTATTTTTTTCAAGATCAATATTTACTATTTTTTCTTTTCTCGGGAACTTTTTCTGTTGTTTTTGTACTTTTTTAGGAACTCTTTTATGTTGTTTTTGTACTTTTTTTAGGAACTCTTTTCACTGTACAGGTGCTATCTCAAGAATATCAGGCATAAAATTTTTTTAGGTGCAAAGTGTTGATTGGATCTAGTAGAATATCTCCCTCGGGTGTAGCTAATTGATAGGCTCTTAATCCAAATGATGTTGTGATGACAAAGGGACCCAACCAGTTGGGTTCAAACTTTCCCTTTTGCTCTTGATATTGCTGATTTTTGAATTTTCTCTTAGAACTAGATCTCCTACCTGAAAAATTCTTGGTTTCACTTTCTTGTTGTATTCTCTTGACATTCTCTTTTGATGGACTTTGAGATGATCAAACGCTTGTTGTCTGTGCTCATCTAGCAATTCTAGTTCTTGCAGTCTAGAGATTCTATAGTCCTTATTAGTGACTAGATGTTTCAATGATACCCTCAGTGATGGAATCTCTACTTCAACTGGTACTACCATTTCTGATCCATAGACTAGTGTAAAGGGAGTTGCGCCAGTTGGTGTTCTGATGTTGGTGTGATATGCCAACAACACTGGATTTATTTGTAAATGTTAGTCCCTTCCTGATTTACTCATTGCCCAATGTAAGATTTTTAATATGATTTTGTTTGATGCCTCAGCCTTTCTATTACCTTGAGGGTAATAGATCAAGGAATAGTGTTGAGTGATTTTAAACTGAAGACACAAGTCATTCATGTCTTTGTTTTTAAATTGACACCCATTATCAGTCACAATCGATGAGGGTATTCCATACCGACAGATGATATAGTTCAAGATAAACATTAAAATTTGTTTTCCCTTTGTATTAGACAACAACACAAATTCCACCCATTTTGTAAAATACTCCATTGCAGTAATAATGTATTTATGTCCATTTGATGAATTTGGGTAGATCTGTCCAACTAGATCAAAGGCCCATTGTTGGAATGGCCAATGTGTTATAAAAGGAATTAGCTCCCTAGCTAGAGCATGTATTAGATTGTCATGGACTTGGCATTTATTGCATGTTTTAGAATAATGAATAACATCTTTTTCCATTGTAGGCTAGTAATATCCTACCCTTAAGAGTTTCTTGGCTAATGAAAAACTGTTCGAGTGTGACCCACACACACCTTCATGAACTTCCTCTAATGCACGATTCAACTCTTCAGTTTCTAAACACCTAAGTAGCATACCATCTAGACCACATCTATACAAGTCATTAGCAATGATTATATAACGCGATGCTGCTCTTATAAGATATCTCTTTTCATTTCTTTAATAGTTTTTCATGGATTGTTTGGTATTTTAGATAAGCATGGATATGGGCATATCTAGATAAAACTTGATTTTTAATGGCATAGACAATCTAGGATTCAGGTGAGTCATAGGCTGGGAAGGGGAGTTCTTCCACCATGAAGTCATAGTGAAATTGATGTTCTTCAAGTTGTAACATGGATGCTAAAGTAGCCATCGCATTTGCTGCTCTATTTTTTTATCTTGGAATTTGTTCAAATGTGATGAAAATAAAATATTTCTTCAAGTCATCCACCATTCTTTTATAAGGCATTAAATTATCATCTTTTTTCTGATACTCACCATTCACCTGATTGATAATGAGTTGTGAATCTCCATAGATGTGTAACTCAATGATTTTCCATTCTATTGCAAGATTTAGTCCATTCACTAGAGCTTCATGCTCTGTTGTGTTGTTTGTAAATGGAAATATCATCTTATATACTTTTGGAATTCTGTATCCTTGTGATTTTATGAATAAACATCTAACTCTTGATCCTTGTTGTGTGAAGAAGCCATCAAAATACATTTTCCATGAGTGTTTTGTTAAGTGCATAATGGCTTCATCGGGAAATTTAACATGTAATAGCATGTCATCTGTTAATGGTATTTCAACAAGTTGATCAGCTATCACTTGTCCTTTAATGGCTTTTATGTCAACATATTCAATGTCAAATTCACTTAGAACCAAGACCCACTTTGCTAGTCATCTTGTCAATGTTGCTTTACTCAACAAATATTTAAGTGGATCTATCTTAGCGACCAACATCACCTTATGTGCCAACATGTAATGCCTGAGCTTCTAAGATGCAAATACTACTACTAGGCATGTTTTTTCAATCATGGAATAGTTCAACTCATATGTGACCAAAGTCCTATTGATGTAGTATTTAGCTCTCTCCTTCTTAGCCTCATCTTCTTGCACAAGCAATACTCCTAATGATGTATTTGTCACTGATATATATAACAACAAGGGTTTCCCATATATTGGAGCCATTAGGATTGGATGATTCATCAAATATTCCTTAACTTGAGTGAAATTTTCTTCACATTGCAAATCCCAAGTGAATGTTGTTCCTTTGTGCATTAGCTTTGTGAAAGGTTGATCCTTATCTGCTAATTGGGATATAAATCTTCTTATGGATTGTAGCTTGTCTTGGAACATCCTCATTTGACTAATGTTTCTATGTGGTTTCATTTCAAGAATCACCTTCACTTATGTTGGATCAACTTCAATTCTTTTTGCTGAGATTATGAATCCTAACAACTTTCCCGATGATACCTCAAATACACATTTCTTGGGATTAAACCTTAACTGAAACTGTTCCATTCTATCAAAGATTTTTCTTAGATCTTCTATATGTGTTGTCCTTATCTTTTATTTTTCCAATGTATCATCTGCATAGTCTTTCATGTTTCTATGCATCATGTCATGAAATATTGTAGTCATTTCTCGTTGATAGGTCGTGCTTGCATTCTTGTGACCAAACGACATCACATTCCAATAGTATGTTCCCCATGCACATGTGAATGCAGTCTTTTCTTGATCTTCAGGAGAAATTTTAATTTGGTTATATCCCAAAAATCCATCCATCAATGAATACATCTCATGGCTTGCTATAAGATCTACAATCATGTCTATATTGGAAGTGGAAAGTCATCTTTTGGGTAAGCCTTGTTTAAATCTATGAAGTTTGTGCAAAATCTTATGGATTTATCTACCTTGGAAAAAAGAGCTATGTTTGATATCCATTCTGAATAGTCTATGGATCTTATGAATCCACCTTTCAATAATTTTTCTAGTTCTACCTTGACTAGCAGTGCTACATATGGATTCATTTTCCTTAGCTTTTTCTTTACCGATTTCACATCAGGAGAAATAGACAAGTGATGCATTATCAAATATGTATCTAGACTAGGCATATCTAGATAAGACTAGGAAAAATTGATCTTCTTTTCTTTAAAGAAACTGATGAATTGGATCTTTTCTTCTTCTGTCAATGACTGAGTAATATGAACTAGTTGCAAAGCTTTTGTTGTTCCAAGATTGATGGGTTGTGTTGGTTCAATCAGCACTGAGGATCTTTCCTGAAAATGATTTAGGAGGATATCAAGAATCCCATCCCTAGGCCCTTTAGGAGGTTTTCACCATCGGATGCATCTTTTTCTTTTTCTCTTTTAGAATCTGACACTACCACTAAGTGCTTTTCACCATCAAATTTCTTATTCTTTTGTTTTTCATTTTTAGATTGAGAAACTTTATATCCTCCTCAATCATTTTTTCTATCCTTACACTAGTGGAAGAAAGGAAAGGTTCACAAGCGTTTAGATAAGATGATAGGGAATAATCATTGTCAAAAGATGATAGGTTTGTGGATGTAGGCTCTTTCCAATTTATCAGTTCAGGATGTATTAAGGAAAAAGACTCATTGGGTTCAAGAGACATCACCATGTTATTATTAATGTCATTAACTTGTAAGATGTTTTCCATTAGGTTTGCTTCTAAAGAGATGTTAGGATTATTAGAGTCATTATCATTATTATTAGAGTTAATGTTAATGTTATGTAAGTCTAACTATAATGACCTAGCATTAGAAGTCTCTCCTTCTTCAATTTGAATTTTGGTAGCATATTTATCTATCACGTCCACTTTTATTTCCATTGTAGCATCAAAAAGTACATCCCATTCATATTCATGTGAGTCCACCTGAATTTAATCTGAAACCCCCAAGAAGTGGTCAATAGTCATTGGTACTTCACCTTCCTCATTAACCTCATTCTCTTCCTCTTGTAAAGGTGCTTTTGGAGATGTCATGTTTGATTCTTTATCAAAGTGAGGTGTGTCAAAAGTAGGATGTCCTTGTTCTTGTTCTCTTTTAGATTCTTCTGTTGGTCCTTCTTCTGATTCTTGTTCTTGTTCAAGATTAGTACTGAGTTCTAATAATGGGTCTCCTTTCAAGAGTAGCAACCTTTCATAGGAAATAGGTTGCCCTTCCACTTCTTCTTAATCATCTGAGTCTCCTGATCTGTCAAACATAGGACCATTTTCTGCTAAGGGATGAGATGTTGTTTCCTTGAAGCCTACTCCAATTTTATGCCTTAGGTTTTTGAAATCCATATGTATCAGCTCCATTAGTCCTTTTTTGTTTTGTCCCAATGGTACCTTACCTTTGAAACCCATTTTCTTCATGATCTCATAGCCTTTTCCATATTTATTAGTGGCTATCTCAACATTCCTGACATTTCCATCTTGTTCATTCTCTTTGTATAACCATTGTACGACAAATTTCTCTTTATTTTCTTCTTCAAGGGACACCTTTACTTTGACCATCCATGTTCCTTCATGGATTTTTAGAAAATTACTTTTAGAAAGTGTAAATGTAGATGAAGGTCATCCTTGAGACCTAGGAGATATTGGGAGATCTGTTAGGGACATTGCAAAATCTATCTTGTACTCGCCCACGACTATTTCTTGAATGTTGACCTTCTTAGAAAAGCTTCGCAAGACCATTTCCTTGGATGTTTCTACTTTGTTAGAACTTTCTTTTTTGTGTGGGACCATGCTATATGTCTATTTGAGACTCTTACAAGAATATGTCATGTCAGTTGGAATAGTCACCTCAACTCCATTATAAGGAAATTTTATACATTGGTGGTAAGTAGAAGGTACAACTTGCATTGAATGGATCCATGACCTTCCAAGAAGAATGTTATAAGTAAGTGGAAATTCAAGGACTTGGCATATCACATCTCTTTCTACTCATCCCACTCTGATAGGCAAGACAACCAATCCTTTGGAGGATCTTTCTTCTTCATCATAAGCTTTGATTGTTATCTTCCTTCTCGGATCAATTGTGTTTTCAAAAAATCCCAATTGTTTCACCAAATTGTAGGTACATATGTTCAAACCAACATCTCCATCTATCAAGACACGCTTAACATGGTGTTTATGAATGAGAACTTCTAGATGAAAAGGTTGATTATGTGGTTGGTTTAATGACTTATCATCTTCCTCAAAGAAAGATAGGTAATGCAGAGAGTTTAGGTGACAAACCATAGTTTGAAATTTGTCCACATCTAGGTCTTTAGGTACATTAGTATTGAGAAAAGCTTGATCAAGGATCTCTCTATGACTCCGAGAGATTTTTAATATTTCTAAAATAGAGATTTGGGCTGGCGTGCACTGCAACTAGTCTACTAGATTGAACTTCAGAGGTAATGTCAGTTGTTTAGGTCCTGTTGTTGTAGCTAGTGGGTTTGATGTTGAAGCCCCTTTGAGAGTGAGCTTAGCTTGGTTCCTAGTCACAGTATTAGGGGATTCAATTTTATTTTGCACTCCTTTTAGAGTAATCACATGAATGGACCGTTTGCATTGTTCCACTATATGAATCATGTTATCATTGTTAGTATATGTGTAATTGATTTTGTTACTCTTAGAGGACTCTCATTTTTCATAGTTAGGCAATGGAGTCTGGAATGCTTTATGATCATTATTGGTATGATGTCCATCCACTTTAACTTTTCCTTCTTCAATTAAGTCTTGAATAACATGTCTCAATTTCATGCAGTTATTAGTCCTGTGTCCTTTATTGCGATGAAAATCATAGTAGTCATTATCATTCCACCACCTTGGTTTTAATTCTGGTTCCCAAGGTTCAGAATCAGGAATTGTGATAATTTTGTTCTCCAAGAGTGACTTCAACACCACTTCTAGTGTATCTCCCAAAGGTGTAAATTTTCTCTTGGGTCTTGCTAACCAAGGCTCATTTCGAGTATTAGGTTTATTTAAAGTCTTATTAGTCATTGGCGTCACTGTCAAATTTGAATTCTTGCTCGCTTGGATACTTGATGTAAGATTGAAGACTTCTGATTTTGGTTTCATATTAGGAGTATCCACCACTCCATCACTAACCACGTTCTTGCTCTTGTTTCCATACTTGTACTTATCCTTGTTGGTATAGTACTTGTATTTGTTCTCTTTATTGATAATGATTTCTCCCTTTTTTATTAAGACTTCTTCAATCTTGATGGAACTATCTATCATTTTATCAAAGCTCAGTGGACCTTGTAGTTTTGTAGGAAAATTCATCTTAGGTACCAAGTTATTGATAAAGATGTCCATCTTTTTGCTTATGGGTATTTGTCGAGCGTATCATGCAAATATCTTCCTCCATCATTGTAAGAAGGTCAAGAATGATTCTCCACTTTTTTGTTTTGTGTTGCATAAATCTAACGTAGTCACTGTGTGTTGGATATTTTAAGAGTATTGTTGGATAAATTTCTCCACTAGTTCCTCAAAATGTTTTGATTCCCATGGGTAGTTTTGAGAACTAGTCCATTGCTTGTCCATCTAAGCTTCATGGAGATAACCTCATTAGGTAAGTTTGTTCATGCATGAATTCCATACTTGATGTGCAAAATTCCCTCACATGATCTTGAGGGTCAGAATTACCAGTATACTTGTCATATTTTGGAATTGTAACATGCTGAGGAAATGGTATCATCTTCAATCCCTTATCAAAGGGGAAAGGACAAATGTGCTCCAATGAGTATTGTTTTACCAATTTGTCCTTTTCTTTCTTTAGCTCTTGAATTTTTGCTTGCATGGAAAGTAATTGTCGTGTCAAATGGACATAGGACTAAGATCTTTTTGTTTGAGTTGATTCACATCATAGTCCTTAGGTAATTTTACTCCTTGTGATGCAAGTTATAAGAAGTATTTTTCCTTGTTCTCATCCAATGTTCTTTCAAGGATTTTATTGAATCTTTTGCTTCTCAAAGCCCTTTGGTATTCTTGTTTCGTAGGGTCTTCATCATCATAATCATAATGTGCTTCTTGATGTCATTCTTCTTCTTGGTTATTTTGTTCATCTTGGTTGTTTTGTTCATGTTGTCTCTCATCCCAATGGAATTCATTTTGATTAGACATGTTTGTAGAGTTAGGAGTCACCATGTGGGTAGTGCTAGGAGTAGTTCCAAATAAGGGATTAATTCATGAAGTTTCCCCTCTCTCAAATGTTATCAATGACACTTCGTTCGAGAATGGAATTATTTACAATTTGTAAGACTTATGTTTTGTATTAACCATGAAAGCTTGATTAAGAAATTTTTGAGTGTCCTTATGTGTAAGTGGATCTGAAAATATGCAAGTGTCCAAGTGTGAGTCCAAGGTTGCAATAGTGGGTTTGAAAATGTTTTAGGATCCAACGTCAAAGGGTTAGAGTGCCCTGATAGTGAGTTGGGAACCAAGTGCAAGTGGATTTGTTTGAAAATGTTTGAAAGTTCCAGCGTCAAAGGGTTAGAGTGCCCTGATAGTGAGTTGGGAACTTGATTGAATTTGGTGTGACAAGGGAACTCCACAACTTGACCAAAGTGAGATGTACACCAAATAAGGATAACAAGATACACTCAAGAAATAACTCTTTCAGGCTTGCAGGTATACTGGTTATGACAACAGAACCTGACAAAAGGCCAAAAATGGTACTCAGAAATATAAAAATCCAGTTTGTGACAGGTATGGAAATGCTTACGGTCCTAGATGCGATCCTCCAGATGTGACTGATAGTTTTTGGTCCCAAATAGGACACAAGAAATATGGGTTGCGATCCCTAGTCTAGATGTGACCTAGGGTATATAGGGTGCGATCCTATTTTTACCAAGTGCAATCCAGGATACAAGATGCGACATAGGATACCATATGCGACTATTTGATGTTTTGTTTGAGGCAAAATTCTATCAAGTTTGTAAAATTTATCTTCTTTGTACGATTCCTGGAGGTTGTAGGTGTCTGAAAGTGCTTGTGATTTGTTCATTCAGGGGATTTATCTTAGATTTGTACTTCAAACGCATCAAGAAATTGTTTTTAGGAGAAAACACACCCATCCTTTCCTAAACTAGGTAGAGATTGGAAATACTTGTTCACTGACTTAGGAACACACTAAATGACTCCTCAGAATATGACAGTCGAACAACACACAATGGATCTTGGAGGCCATATTAGCCGAGTAGTAATGTCAAAGAGGGCTTGATATGGTGAATTTCTTGGGGAAATTACTATTTTCCTTGCACAAGCATTGCCAACCTTTTAGAGGTAGTCCAGGTAGCATCTAACTTAGGATTTTTAATAAGGGCATCTATTCATAATTGTCTCCCATAGTCCCGCAAGAAGGATTGAGGCCTATAGCCCTACGAGTACTCAAATCTGTGTAGTCTCGCAAGCAAGATTCAAGCGACTCCGCTCTACACAAGATCCAAGCATGTTCATGGAAAATATCAACTCAATGTTCCATGAACAAGATCAATCATGTCTTCTGAGATTTTCATCTCAAGGAAGCGTCAAATTTTATAGTGGGGTGGAAGAGTTGGTTTAAAACTTGTCCCCATTTGGGTCATTCCTGGGAGCTTTTTTCCTCAACTGGCAGACCCTCTAATTAGGAATACAATAAAATAAATGAGGATTAATGGCTTAGAGGTTTGGATTTCTGATTCTCCATGAAGGAGAAGAGCATAATCTCCTATCTCAAACCATCTTTCCTATCAAACACATCATGCAATTTAACCAATTTACCCCAATTTGACCCCAAATTGCAAGCTAACTTTTGAGTTTCTAATTTTCCTAAAGGGAAAAGAGCATGATCCTCTAATTAGTTTGCAAATTGACCTCAAATTTTTATTAAATTCCTAGAAATAGCAAGCATAATATTTTGATTTCTCCTTCAAGGCAACCTAAAAACAACCATTAGTAGTCTTATCTTTGCTGATGTCTTGGACAATTCGACCTGCTGACCACTGTTAAGCTGTCATAATCCATGAAAATCATAAAAATCACCCATTAGATGTCAACAAAATCAAATTTATAATAACAAATCCCAGATGTGATCTAGCATTTAATTAAATGTGATCCCCTTTCCCAATTGTGATTAAGGATCCTCTATGTGATCCAAAGCTAACAGACTGCGATACTTTACGAGATGCGATCCAAGAAATCCCGGGTGCGACCCTGTTTTTGAGATGCGATTCAATTTTTGAGATGTGATCCTTTGTTGATAGAAACATGATTAAAAAAATAGTTTAAAATGCAAAATTCCAAGGCTTGGCCCCACGGTGGGTGCCAGAAATGTGTGTGTATTTTGTGGTCAATGTAATTCTGCAACACAACACTTCAATAGAGCATTAACTTATTAGTTTAATTCAAATTAAAATCAATTGAAAGCCATTAACTTAAGCAAAATCATCCTATTGCTCTCTAACTAACAAAAGTATGTAAGAACCTAAGTTTACTCTCAGATTTAGACTCTTAAACAGTGACAATGCATGTTAGAATGAGAGATTCAAATTAAATGCAACTAAGAAACTAGATTCATTCATGAAAGTCATTAGTTCATTAACCATTAAACATGTAAATTGAAGTGTTCTCTAATTAGCTAGGAAATGAAATATGCAACATGTAAGTGGAAATTCAATTAACTATATGTTTTGAGGTTTGAAAATTCATCTTTTATAGAACTTTAGAAATTTGAACGGTTTAGATGCATCCATGATGAATGGTTGAGATGTCTTCAAACTTGATCCATGTGATGAGCTCTCATTGGTTAAAAGTGTCTTTGTTGTCCCCTTGAGAGGTGACATGCCATTTTTGAGTCTTTTTATTCATTTATTTTAATTAATTACTCTAGCAATGTATTTAATGAGAATAATTTAATTTATTAGGGGCCTAGAGATAATTAATATGATTTTTGCTCAATTATTGATGATTAATGCATGATTCATGAAGTTTTATTGATTTTATCAAATTTATTGAATTATGTTAATAATTAGGAATTTAATTAACACAACTAGGAGTTTGTCCCGAATTAGGGAAAATAGGGCCTTAGGTTCTATTAGCCCAACTTTAGGTGATTACAGTAATCACTGACCCATTCAAGTAGTGACCGAGTGAAATAAATAAATGGAGTTTGCAAAAATTGACTAAAATGATGAGCTGGACAATTGCTTATGATTCTGAGGTAGAAGATAATATTTGTTATGATGATCTAACGATTGAAAAAATTCAAGATTGATCGGATGAAGAAGAATGAAATGTGTTAATGACACAACTGCCGAGGAAGGTTAAAGCGACAAAATGAATGGTGAAGATTAAGAGGCAAAATCTATGGATGAAAAGAAAATGGGGTATGATGTCTATATAAGGAGACATGAGATTCATTATTGAGTCTAGGGTACTTAATACTATAGAGAATTCATGTGAAAAAGGTTTTTTTCATGCAACACTGATCAAATTGGTTGAAGACATAACCGAACAAAATTGCAGACAACACCGAGCATCAGAGAAAGTATATACTGAGCAAAACAGAGTTGGAGGAAATGAAGATGTTGGAATTGATTATTGATCAGAGGTATTTTGAGTTTAGCATAGATCTGAAAATCTGCAAATCAAAGTTGTATTTGAATCAGATCATTACTGTATCAGTTTAACCATTGGTACAGATAAATCTCTTAACCGAGTGGGACTTAATAGTCTTTATATTTTAATATGACATTCAATGAATGTTGATTGTTTTCTTATTAACCCCATAGTGAATGTTTGGTCAAAGGAGAAATGTTAGTAATAAATCCTCTAACCAGGTCACACCTCACAGTGTGTTTTGTAACCTTTAATAGGGTTGACTCCTAACCGAGCTCACTTAAGAAGAGTGAATTATTTTGGGTTACTGGTCCCAGGTGGTTTTTTCCCTAATAGGGTTTTCATGTTAAAAATCTATGTGTTATATGTGTATGATGTGTTGAATTATTATTTTACTTTACACATTTCTATAACTTGATAGATTGATGAACACAATACTTAATTTACTAGTAATTGGTAGATGAAGAGAAAGACACAGTTAATATCTTACCACATTGATTATTTGATTGAAAAGTTTTAATATATACATATGGGAGATTTGGGACTATAGGTTAACTGATTCACCCCCCCTCTTAGTTATCTAACACCTACTGCACTATTGATTCATGAATTCCCACCCCCTACTATTTGTAGAAATTGAGAAAAATAGATTCAACTTCCAAGACCAATCTGCATGCAAGATACTTGTTACAGAGAACGAATCAAAAGATGGAAAAAATTGAAACTCTTCTGCCTCATCTTCGACATCAAATGTACAATGGATCATCCTTATAAAGGAGATCAAAAGCCTTGAAAGGAAAACCCTAGTGCATGTAATAATTAGTTAAATTATTACAATACTAATGCATGCAAGTTTATATTTGAAACAAGTGCATGAGTTTAAAACTACTCGTGCGTGTGTGTTTAAATATAAACAACTAAAGTAAAAGAGTTGAAATCTTAAGAAGGGAGTACAGATTAATTAACATAATTAATACTTTACTCTAACACCCCCCCTTAAGATGAGCAACAATGCAGCTACAAATAATGCAAGAAGAAAACAAATGAAACTACAGTGCTGAAAGCAAAAAATGGGTCCCGACAAATGGCCTGATGAGGTACCCATGTACAAAGGAGAGTATCTATAAAGCGGAGAAATAGATAAAACCACATGGGAAAAACTCTACTCCAAAAAGAGACAAAGGCTAGTCTGAAGGACTAAAGAAGCCTCTAAAACTAGGGATGTTCCAGAAAATAGGAACAAAAATGAACATGTAGAACATCACTGAAGCAAGAAGATGCAAACTCTGTCAAGAAGTAACTGTTGATCTAAAGATCCTCCACTAAAATAGAGCATGACTAGGTAGAGAAGACTGCAATCTATATGAGTGCCCTCAAAGGACACTACTCGAATCAGGAGGCAAAGAAAGGTAAAACACCTGAACTCGAAGATACAAATGGCATAAACACCAAAAGTCTGAAGAGCTGATCAATCAAAGATGGAAGAGTGCATCCAAAAAATAGGAAAGAAAAGAGTGTCCATATGGTAAATGATCCATCTCACTGGAATGTATAGGTACCCAGCCACTGCAACTGCCTAGTACATAGAATCAAATACTGAATACATAGCTCACACTATCAAACCAAGGAAGTAGTAGAACCAACAATAGAAACCCCCCATACTGCTGACAAGGGAGTAATAATAGGTACACTAAAAAGAGTGCCAATAAGAACTGCATCATGAAGAACTAGGAACATCGAAGGTGCATACAAACAAAAATAAAGATACCCTAATGCTAATGTCATGGAAGGAACACTCACTTGACAAAGGTAGATGGCAAACAAAGGCAAACATCAAACCCCCCCATGGCACTTTATAATGGAGTGCAAGTACAAAGAGCACGAACATGTTCAAGATCTCATACATGCAATAGAATGACACTTTATCTCAGTGCGTGTGCATAAAAGAATGCTACAAAAGTGAAGTATACATTGGTCAAAGAAGAGTGAAGGCTACTGAAACAAAAGAACAACCTAAGAAGGGCCATCCCTTAAAGGGAAGAGATCCCAGGACCTGTAACATCCAAGATATCTACCAGAGTGCAGAAATGCAAAAAACTAAATAAAATATACCTGGAATAAAATCTGGAAAAAAGACTCATAGAAAAAGAAAGCTCTCAGAACAAGCTTTCTAACGATATCTCGCTTTCCCAAAACGGAGTCCGGATGTGCAATATAGAGCTTCCAGAGTGCAAAACTAAACATATAGCTTTGACAGTAAAAAGCACCATCAAAAAATAAAAATAAAAAATTCAAACCTCCAGATCTGGATAGAGCTTGGAACCAGCTTTTCGATGATATCTCGTTTGCCCAATTTCGACACTGTATGCTCAAGTTATGAGCAAAATACCAACTACTGCATTGGAGGGCCCAAATGGTGTCTAAATGTGCTGACGTCAGCACTTCACGAGCTTAAAATTGACGGCCAAATGGCTGTCACATCATGCAAGCCCCCTGAGGCTAAAATTCTTGGCCCCTGGTCACCATATGATCAAGGGCTAAAACTGCATGCATTGGCTTAAATTTGACGACCAAATGGCCATCGCTGACCAAAATGGAATTTTTTTTTTTAAATCTCATGCGTGCCTCGAGATCCGCGCTAAGCATTTTCAGATTTTGTCTCGATTTGCGTGCCATTTTTGGATCTTAATTTTTATGATAGACAATAATTTTTACCTTGATTTGCATGCCAAAAAATAAAAAAAAATTGCATCGGGAAGCATGTCAGTCCGTACAAATTCTATCTTGAGAAGCGTGTCAAGTTGTCTGGTACCAAAAAAATACCCCAAAATACAAAGTTCTCCAAATTTAACATGTTTTATATTGAAATAAGGGTTTTTGGGTGCTGCGATGTCAACGGTGAGGTCCGTTTGAGCTCAAAGTGCACCAAAATTTAGGGGCCCCCTAATTTCAATAAAAAACAAAAAAAGCCCTAATCTGAAACAAATGAATTTCTAATCTCTGAATCCTTCAAACACGAACAAGTTGTAGCAAATTAGTCTTTGATACCATGTAGAAACTGAGAAAAACATATTCAACTTCCAAGACCAATCTACATGCAAGATACCTGTTACAGAGAACGAAGCAAAAGATGGAAAAAACTGAAACCCTTCTGTGCTCAAAATGAGAGAGAGAAAAACTGTATTCAGCATAATGAAAAAAGAATTACAAGGTTCAACCTATAAAGGTGAACAAAACCCTAAAACTAGAAAAGCTAGGTTGCACATTATATTAATAAAGATATTAATTATAATGTACCTAAGAGATAGCTTAAGTAAAAAAGAGTAATGAAACTAACTAATTACTCTAACACTATTTTTCCTTCATAATAGTAGGACCCTTAGAATAGTAGGGTGGAATAAAGAAAATGAGTTATGAGAACTCAAATAGGACAAAGGACTTGTAGGGATTCCCTAGAAATATTCCTATAAGAGACAAAATAAAGGAAATCAACTTTACCAAGTAAAGATTAATATCTAACATGAATCAATTACTCGAAATAAGACAACTTCTCAATAGATAGGCACCCCGATGTAGACATATAACTTAGATAAGAATAATAACATATTAAAATGACATTTAAAAGATCCACCATCCCAAACACCCTTACGAGATATTGAAACTCTTTGACATCCATTAAGTATCATAAACAAGTGAATAACTAAGAAAGTAGATCTCTAACTATTCCATCTAAATGTAGGAAAAAAATATTGAATTTAAATACTATAAGAGCATGAAATGCCTCCTCCACTTGGAAACATAAAGGTTACACTACACAAATAAAAAATTATAATAAATATATTTTTGGTTGATACTAATGGCATGACCTCTAAGATGCTTCACCATATCACTACCATAAAGTGGACTATATATGTCAACCTTGAGGAGAATTGTATCATGATGACACATTTTTGGAATATCATAGTATTATTTTTTGTATAGGTGGAATTGATAACCCCCCTCCCCACTTCTCATTTTCATAGACACATGACTCATAGTTTTGCTCATTTTTATTTGCATGACATAAACCACTCATTGCATACCAATTCTTGGTTTTAAAGTTCCTATAGATCACTCATGCCAAAGAGAAGAACACCCAAAAAATTCAATGTTGGTCCAATACTTTACATGGACCCCATATAATTTTATGTTTATATATTTTCTTTTCATGTCAGTTGATTATGTCCATATACATTGAAGTACACGTCCATGCTATATTTGCCCACACTTCAAAGAGAGGGAAATACGTTATGGTAAATTTTGCATACCCTTACCAATTCCCATTTAGTTGCACATTCCTTTCGATGAAATGAATTAATACATTTAGATATTTACAATTGACACACTCTCAAGTGCTAAGATGACTCATTTTCCAATCCCTTTTTGTCCCCCTTTTTTATTCATTTATATTTGTTTCCACACATCTCTCTCTCTCTCTCTCTCTCTCTCTCTACTTAAGCCAACATCAAATGCCTCAAGATTGTCTCAAAAAATTAAATTTTCAAACTTGAATTATCAAGTTCCCCTTCTATTAGCTATTGTGGATGGACTTTTTATGAGTTTGTGTGACATGTGTTTTTGTTTAGTATTTAAAGAGTTTAATGTATAATTAATTCATGAGTGACGACACAGATAAATCATTTAAGCATACTATGTTTTTCTAAGGGTCAAATATATAGGCCATCTACATCCCTAAAAATTTTGCCTTTGATTACTTACTCCAAGTTGTAAAAGTAAACTATATAGGGGGTTTGACCTCTAATAATTGATCTTAGTGATCTAACAACTTCCCATAGATAACTATAAATATTATTGTCCTTACATACATTCATATTTTAAAGGTTACAATGAATTAGATTGTAGATGCCTTATAACTATGATATTAGATCCATACAACACAAGACAAATTCAAATTGCTTAAGATCAACTTTGAGTCACTTAAAAATGAACAACAAAAAATTTTAAATATAAAAATTCGAAATAACAAACATATTGACAACATCACTTACTATACTATAACTTATTAATTCTACCCATCACCATTATCCTTCAAAATTTTCATCTCCCTAAGAATAGATCATACAATATGATCCTAAATATTGACAAAAGAAAATTCAGAATTGAACCCAATTACACTTTATAGACTGCTCCATAAAATGTGAACAACTCATATCTACAATAATAGTTGTAATTTTAATTAATTTAGATTTGATTAATACTTTATTGCTTACATTATTTCATTAATCTGAATTAATCCACGTCAAGCGTTTTCAGCTGGACACAAGTGTATATTTGAATTTGTTTCGAACTTCGGTTTTAAGCCTGGAAATTGATACCCGTTCTTAGCCTGGAAAATGATACCTGTGACAGAGCACCATAGGTAGTGGGTGGTAGCAATGGCTTACCCTGGGAAAGGAAAGTGGAAATGGAAGTGTATGAGATATCTTGCCTTGATCTTTATAATGACACTGCTTTTTTCAGGTATGCATCGCCCACTTTCCCATTTCCTATTTTTATGTATTTTTTAGTTGTCCGAGTCTAATCCTTATATGTTATTGATTGCAGGTTTTGAGCTCTCGCGTGTGGGAAATTCCAAGAGAGGAGGAAGGGAGCAAAAATTCCATTATCTTGTGTTAGGCCCTGCTGCCGGACAGGACTTACCTCATCGCATCCAATGCCAAGGTCACAACCTTTCTTTCCCCTGTCTTTCACACTTTCAATAAGGATTTTAATGTATATGTGATGATTCATCAGGGTTCAATTGCGTAGTTTAGAGTCAATTTTCTTTTATTTTCATCTCAAAGATTCGTATCACACATACCACATATCTATACGACTTTTCTCATTCATTTATTCTTCACACAATTTCTCCATAACCTTCGCGCGTAAGCAGATGGGGTTTAAATCAATTCCAAACCAAAACCAAAAAGGAAGTTCAGATAAACGCATAAGTTTTCCTGTTTTCAGTAGTTTCATTAATCTCCCAGATGTTCAGATTTCATTGTTGTCTAAGATTCTGTGTTTTGAAACTATTAAACTATTACTCCCTTTCAGTAGCTACAACTCCAATTTTAGGAGACTCTTTTTATTTGTTTCTGTAGAATTCGCTTGTTTTTCAGTCTCAACTGGGAATGTTACACGGTCACGACAGTGATCTGTCTAGGATCACAACAATGATATGAGAGCCACTTATTGGGGCTTGTGGGCCGATGACATCCATGGATTTACACGTGGTTACTCGTGGAGAAGCTAGCTTCATGTCTGAAATTGCGGTACTGGACGAGGAAGCCCTATGACCTCTGTTGGAGAATTCAGATAATCCCATGGAATGGCTGAGATCTGCGATCACTTATGTTGGGGCCGACCATTTTGTGTCCAAAGTTCCTCCTAGATATTCATAGCCCACAAAAAATAGGTCTGCCAACATATTACCCACTTGTATTCGAATAGTGTTCACCTGAGGCACCATACAAGAACACTGAGCATCCTCGCACAAATGCTAACCATAGAAGCATTCAAAACACTTGCCTGCATAAGCAGAAATGTATATCTTTTACCTGCACGATGTAAACCATAAATATTGTTCATGCTTTCCAGTAACTATGAACCTAGCAATATGCACAAACAATAAGCATAGACATCAAAGATAACTAACTACTAATCTTTCACTTCAAAAGAGGCAATAGCTGGAATAGGTTTAACGAACATTACTCGGTACCACAAATGATATGTAGGATTAATACCTGTGCAATGACTAGGAGTGCGAAACTAACCCTTTCCAGCTATATCCGATATAATAATCCTGAATATGGTCAAGTTATCAACAACGAAAAGCTTCTGTAATGAGGCATGAACTCTATATAAACCAAGACTCTATATATATTATAAACCATGCCAACTCTCCATGTTTCATAGAGGTAATCTCGGTCATTGACAACAGATCTTCAATGCTCTTGTGCGCTACTGCTGTGTTTCCTCACACTTGTTAGCATTTTAATTTATCTGTTGTTAAACACAAAACATAACAGTGCATACAGAAGCACCATTCTTCAAATTATAATGGGAACCTCCATGAGACCCAGTTAAACTAAAAATTAAAAACTACAAATAGAATTTACAAGTATGCACATTGTACAAGCTTTCAATGGGGTTTTGCATTAAATGAATATTATTGACGATGTTTTGCTGCAGGTGCAAGCACCAGAGTCTTAGTAGTCAAGCTTCGTAGTGAAATTTTCAGATTTTGAAGGAGGATAAACTATCAATCATAGATGGACAACTCAATTTTGTATTGGCCAAAGTAGAGAGAATATTCAATCGTAATACATATTTGAAGGAAAAACACAAATGAATGCTAATTGACTAAATTACAAGCCAGTAGATCTATACCAATAGGAAATAATTAAACAAGTAAACACATTATTTCATGAAGAAATAGTTAAAATGCATTCAAAGCTACAATATACATAGACAAATTTTGCCTATATGAAGTTTGACTCGAAAAATCTACTTTCAATTTACTCCAGAAAATTACAAACATAGATTTAACAATTACTGAACAAATGTTTTTGCATCATATTTATGGCATGAATTCTCGTTACAACTTGTGGTCAAAGAAGTTATCTATAGCCTCCCAAGAATAAGCTTCTAAGGATAAAATAATAATAAATTATTCCACTGCAGCTCCACTTTAAAGCAAATTGATCCCAATTTGGAGGAAAGAGGAAATAAAGCTCTTTAAAAAAAACTAATTCCGAAACAAATATAGATCAACTTTGGTCACTTAAGTCATCTTTGAAAGTCTAAAATGACTCTGCCTTGTAAATTTGACTGAATCAGCTAAATTTGGTACAGTTTTCCCTAGAACCTCTGAAAGTCATTGAAACTTAATAAAAAGTGAATTCGACAAAATCCTTGCGAGCACTTATGTTCTGAAATTGGAGCCTTGACCATGGAATCCAGGAATATTGATAGGTCAGTCTTTCTGAATTTGGAATGCTCTACCTTGGAAACTCTCAGTCTTCTTAAGGATTGAATAATCCCTAGGTTTGATAGAATTCCAGTGTTTTGTACTTGAATACTTCGTCTGTGATGACAACTTAAAACCCTTGAAATACCACTGTTGTTTCTGAAAACCTTTGCAGACCTGCACACATTAGAGTGAAAGCCTTTTTTTCTGCAGTGAACAGCAGCAATGAATTACATGGTGAGTTTGAACTGAATAGCTGCTTTCATAAAGGCATTTTTCAATGCATTTATAGTTCAGTTTTATGCTTTAAAGTTGACCAACTTAGAAGGGCATCTGATTTTTTTTCCCTTTATAACTTCAAATATGGGTTCTGAAAACTGAGTTTAAGAATCATAGTGCCACCATAGCATGCCTAAATGGTTAGTTTATCTTGAACTCATAAAAGTGTGCCTGTTATGTTTTCAATTTGTGTCATTGGTGGCTGGGTGTGATTTTACCATGAGCTTGTTATGTTTTATAAAGTTGAGCAGAATATGTTGGTGGAAAAGCCACACCAAATTTGCACCGTCAAGTTCTTTTTAATGCATTCTTTACTTAGAGTGTGGTTTCTTTATGACTTGGCCACTTTGAGTGCTATTTCATGCTATTTTGGCTGCTGTAAAATCATGCCATTATTATGTTTCATTTAAACTTATTTGGTGTGCCGAAGTTTCACCCATCTTTGCCACTTTTCAAGCTATGGGCCTGTTTTTGTCATGGTTGTGCCAACACAAAATTGCAACACTATTGATTTTCTCTTCATCTTGTCAAGGCATGATTTTGAATTGAGCTCACCACTTATTAGATCATGGGTTTAGTTCAATTTGGACTTCTTTTACTTTCAGGCACATTTCTCTTATAACTTTGCCACCTTTGCTCACACTTAGGCAGAACTTTAAAACAAATAAGCCACTAGAACAGTGGGCTTCTTCTGACTCGTTTTCATTTGTCTTGTGCTGATATTGCCACTCAGATATCATGTTAGGGATGTTCTCTTTGACAATTGCCAATCTTGCATTCAGTGTCAACCCTTAAACCTTTTATCCTTCTTTTTTCTGTGCCGTTGAATGATTAGAAGATTTATCATCTTTACTCAGCAAATCTCGTCCTTGAGTAATCTACAAACATACTAATTGAACAAATAGACCATTGCATTATGACTTTGCAATTAGACAAGGAAGCCCTGGTTGGCATTGATAACATGACAAGAATGACATGGTTATTAACTGAAAGCAAAGTTTTGTAGGGTACTAACAACATTGTTGTTCCTTGCACCCATGTTTTGTACTAACCTGCCTCAATGTAGAACACACCAATTTGCACACTGGAATATAGTTTCTTTCTTCCACTAGTAGATTTGTCAAACAATTTGTGAACATTTCATGAGATTCGGTTCTTCTTGTAGTTTGTGTTTTCGCATTGATTCCATAGCATTGTTCAAAAATAATTGAAACTATAATCACACAGATTAATTGCATACAAAATCACTAAGTTTCTGCAGCTGTCCTGATTCAGATTTATATTATTTAACAGTCAACTCTTCCTCTTCCTTTAAGTTTCAGAGGAGAAGCATTTTAGCAAACAGTTCGCATGTATACTCTTTCTTTTGCAGGATTTCATTGGTAGTTTGTAGTACAGAATCAGGTCAGAAATATCTATCTGTTTGTTTGTTTGTCTCCTAAGTCCTAACTGCCTGCCTGCCTGCTTGTCTGTCTATCTATTTGTCTATGTCTATCTATCTATCTGTCTATGTCTATCTATCTATCTATTTGTCTGTTTATCTGCCTTTCTCTATCTGTCTATCTATCTATCTGCCCAACTCTCTATCTATCTATCTATCTGCCTGTTTGTTTGTTTGTCTATTTGTTTGTCTATTTGTGTGTCTATCTATCTCTCTATCTGCCTATCTATCTCTCTATCTATCTATTTGTCTGTCTGTCTATCTATCTATCTATCTATCTATCTATCTATCTGTTCGTCTATCTGTCTATTTGTCTATCTATCTTTCTGTCTATTCTTCTATCTATCTATCTATCTGTCTGTCTATCTGTTTATCTATCTGTCTGTTTGTTTGCTTGCCTGTCTGTCTGTCTATCTATCTATCAATCAAAATCACTCAAAATCACAATAGGAGCAATACAAATCTCCTTTATTCAGTTTCCTTACGAGCATATCAGATTATAGACTCCTTGGTTGACCTTGAGTCCAGTGAAGGGATACCAAATCAGCGCTCAGAAATGTGAAGTTCCATGCACAACAACCAACAAAGGAATGCAACCATGCACAATGATTTTGAAATCCATGCACTATGAACCACTAATAGGCAGGATAGGTACATTCTCAGATTGTTGAAGTTACCAGTGTCAGGTCCATTTCTTATTCAATGCAGCAGCAAGCAAGTCACCAAAAGAATTCATCTTCTTCAAAGCAAACTCAGCGATAGAATGAAACTGCAGATATGTATTCGGTCTTCACTTTCTCCACGTCACCATGGTCTTCAGAACAGAACAAAAGACACCCGCACCAAGTAAATAGAAAGAGTCTGAACCAAGTGATTCTCCATCAAGCCAAACAAAGGAAAGGTTCTGTGATAAGTCTCTTCTATGCCCCAATAAGAAGAGCTCATGTCAAACTGATTTTCTCAATACCCTCCAACCTACTCGCTAAGGATATGAGCAGAAAAATAATTAAACACTGCCTGGTAGAGGATTCAATGCCATTATGGAAGGTTCGTACCCAGTAACAAAGATGACACTTCCCTAACAGCTATCGTGAATAGCAAGAATGGAATTGCAATGAAGATACAATCCTCAATCTTCCTCCAGAGATGCGCCTCATTTAATAATTGAATGATCTGAGATACACTTGGAGAGCATTCATTACATATCAAATGGTTTTCAATCACTGTTGCTGCTGTTAGGAATAACTGAGCATTCTGGAAGCTATACTCTCTATGGTGCAACTGCAAAGCTCATACAGAAAATCTGTATTTTGCAACAGTACCTTGATCTTTATTGACTGTTTTGTTTTCTCATTTTGAACAGCAGCAGATATGTAACATAGCTTTTAATCTCCAAACTTCCACATCAATGTAACAGTGAGCCTTGGATTCTCACGATATAAACAAAGACATCCTCCAAAACAACCTTAGTTGCTGCTCCCTTTGCCAGAATGAAGCTAAGATCTTATTTATTGCAGCAATACTGGAACACAACGAAGAGTGTAGTCCTCAAGTAATCTTCATTACAGGTTTTTTGTGCATAGTTAGGAAGTAACATTACTTGCAGCAACCAGAAATAAGAACAGCTTGACTTATTGCATCAAGAGTATTTGTTAAAAATTAAAAAATCAATCAATATTGACCTTATTTCTTGTTCCGAATTTCAGATCTCAATCTATACCATGCAAACAATCCTGCAACAAAATATAAGCAGCCCACTATAGGCAACAGTCATCCCTTAAAAAACTTCAAACCTTTAATCCAGTGCTCTCATAAGTGTCACAATTTTGACAGATTTTTCCAACCAGCAGGCACTGTAGCAAGTACGGATACTGTATCGCAGCACTGTAGCTATGGTACAAAATTACTGTAGGATGCTTTCAAAATTCATAAAACCTTCAAAGCTTCACAAAACTTTGTCAAACCTTTACCAACTAATCAATTTGAGCAATTTGAATTCTGAAATGAATCCACCCAATCGGCTGAATGAGTTTTCGTCCACACAACCAACTCACCAAAGGTTTTTTTCCGAGGGCATGCTGAACCTGCAAACACATTCTCTCCAAAAGCCTCCATGAGAAAAAATAAAACCACAAGCATAATTTGAATGAACCTCTCATTGTTCTTTTATAGCCCACTGTAGAGACTTGACTTTCCTTGACTTTGTCTTGTTGAGGTATAGCTTCGTTCGTATTTAAGTCATAGTCATGATAGAACAATGGATATATACAGACAGACTTATATATATATATATAAATATATATATATTGTTGTCATGTCACTATGTTGAATCGAAGCATATCACCGAGTGTTAATAATAACATAGCAAGTGCTAAGTATCATATACGATAAGTAGCATGATAATTATCGTGCTACTGTAATGACATTACAGTCACGATAATTATTGTGCTAACTGTAATGTTATTACAGTGCACGATACTTATCGTGCATACTGTGTATTGTGCATGCTGTGTTAATATTAAGCACCCATCGGTCACAATTAGTGACGGTTCTCAAACAGCAAAACAAACATTGATTAGTAAGCACCGTTTGGTATTGGTAATTAGTTACAACCTGTAGGGACATGTCCCTACATGGCAACTGCCACGTATGGACATGTCTCTACATGTTCGTAACCCCTGACATCATATATATATGAATCGGGTGTTGTTGAAAAGACAATCAATAACAGTGGCAATTGTTCTCCAACACATCCGATCTCTGTTATAACAAAATAGTATTTATTTCTATTTGATCCTACAATTTCCAACATGGTATCAGAGCCAGAACAATAGAAGATAAATATATAAAACATTTTATTAATCTCAGAACAGCAATATTGATTTCAGAATCTTCAAGGCAGCGGTAACAAAAGAATAATCATTGATATTACATACCTGCGATATAGAAGGGCATTTATAGTTGCATACCTGCGAATTTAGTAGAAGACTCGCTCTTTTGAAAATCAATATACTTACAGCTGTTTACTACCAGCAATATAGAAAATGGTGAATGGAATTAGGATGGAGGACAGACTTTAAGGGGCTTCCAACTTCATGTCATGGAAAATTAGAATCATTTCACTTCTACAAGAACTAGAATTAGATTCATATGTAGAGGAAGACAAGAAAATGCCTGAAGATGAGGCAGAGAAGATAACTTGGAAAAGACGTAATAACAAAGCTAGGAAATTAATCATTGATTCTATCAAAGACTCTATTCTTCCTAGTATAACCAGATTAACTACTGCATATGAGGTATTCAAAACCATTCAGAACACATATGAAATAAACAATGCAAGTAGAATGCTAACCCTGAAACAACAACTTATGAGTATAAAAATGAATAAAGGAGGAACTGTTACATCTTTTTTCTTAAGAATTACAGAGTTAAGATATCAACTTTTTACCATTGGTAATAATATAGACGATCTTGAAGTATCTCTAATTGCCTTGAGAGGATTACCCATCTCTTGGGAATCTTTCATTCAATGTATATGCGGACGACCTCCTATACCAAAATTTGACCAACTCAGAAATGATTGTACACAAGAAGAATCAAGGCTAATCTCTAGGGGAATAGGTCCAAATAAAGAGGGAGAAATCCAAGCACTTCATACAAATACTTCCAACAAGAAGAAAAAGTTTTTCAAACAAAAGAGAGGAAATAAAAATTACAATAAAAGGGATCTATCTAAAATTCAGTGTTACAAATGTGATAAGTATGGGCACACCCACATAAATTGTACGGAAAGGAAAAAGACACATGCTACCTTAGCTGAAGTCAAAGAAGAAAACTCACTATTCTTCTTAGCCTTATCAAGTGAACTAAATGCAAATAATATCACTTGGATAATCGACAGTGGAGCATCAAGGCATATAACTGGATTCAGAAATAAATTTGAAACTCTTGAAGGGCACTCAACTGAAGAGGTCACTATTGGTGATAATTCCACATACCCTGTGAAAGGAATTGGGACCTGTTCTATCAAACTAAGAAGTGGAGTATCTCTACAGTTAAAAGATGTTTTGTTTGTACCTGGAATTAAAAGGAACTTAATCTCCATCTTAGGCCTAGCTGATCAAGGATATCGTGTTACCTTCAATGAAGTTAAATTTCTTCTCTGGCCTAAGAACTCTAATATCAAAAATGCTATAACAGTGGGGTCAAGAAATGGCAGCCTGTACAAACTATGCAGTGATCAGAAAGTTGCACTAAATCATGAAGTTTCAAACAATAATGAATTATGGCACAAGAGGTTAGGACACCTAAGATATAGTGCCCTACCCATCATAAAGAAAATTACTTCAGGACTACCTCATCTAAAACCTGAACATTCTGGTATTTGTAAAGGTTGTGCTCTAGGAAAGAATGTAAAAGGATCTTTTCCTTCAAGTGAATGCAAATCAAAAGTTATCTTAGAGCTGATTCACATTGACTTATGCGGCCCTATGTCAACACCATCCCTAACAGGATCTTTATACTACATAATCTTTGTTGATGACTATTCTTGAAAAACTTGGATATGTTTTCTAAAGTTAAAAGAATCAAATGAAGTACTATCTAAGTTTAGAGAATTCAAAGCATTAGTAGAAAACCAATCAGAGAAAAAAATTAAAGTGTTAAGATCTGATAATGGGGGAGAATACATAACTGACAACTTTAAAGAATTTTGCAATTCTGTTGAGATTAAGAGGGAGTATACTGTACCATATAATCCTCAACAAAATGCAGTGGCAAAAAAGAAGAATAGGACCATAATTGAAGCAGCAAAAGCCATGATGCATGATCAAAATTTACACACTTCATTCTGAGCAGAAGCCTCGAATACAACAGTATATATCTCAATTAGATGCCCACATTCTATCCTAGAAAATATAACTCCAGAAGAAGCTTTTATAGGGAACAAACCAGACTTAAGCCATCTTAGAATATTTGGTTGTCCGGTATATATCCATGTTCCTAAGGAAAAGAGGACTAAATTAGAACCATCTGGTAAAAGAGGCATACTTGTTGGCTATAGTGAAAACACTAAAGGATATCGAATCTACATTCCAGGACAAAGATCTGTTGAGATAAGCAGAGATGTAAAATTTGAAGAAAACATTACACTCAAAGACTCCGAGGATGATAATATCACTGAATTAGAAGAAGATCACACAACTGAAATTGAGAGGGAGAATATCATAGAAGATCCTGAACCCCCAACCTCTAATGATGAGAATATTGAAATACTCAATAACAAGAAAAGGCCTCTGTGGGCAAGAAAGATGATTGAAGAGAATAACATGGAACCCAATGAAATATCCAAAGAGAATAAAAGAACAAGAACTCTAAAATGTTATGCAACACTTCTAATCGAGCTTACAAATTTTGAACCAACCAATGTTAAAGAAGCTTTATCAAATCAGGCTTGGAAAGATGCTATGATTGAAGAATATCAATCTATACTAAAAAATGATGTTTGAGACATAGTGCCTAGACCAAAAGACAAATCAATTGTTTCCTCAAAGTGGTTATTCAAAATTAAATATGCACCTGATGGCATTGAAAAACACAAAGCTCGTTTTGTGGTTAGGGGTTTCTCTCAGAAAGCTGGAATTGATTATGAAGAGACGTTTGCTCCAGTAGCCCGGTACACATCGGTAAGAACTATCATTGCAATTGCAGCATCTAAAGGATGGAAGATACACCAGATGGATGTGAAAACAACTTTTCTGAATGGTTCAATTGAGGAGGAAGTATATATAGAACAACCAGAAGGGCTCACCACACATGATAAGACCCGCTATGTATGCAAACTAAAGAAAGCCCTCTATGGCCTAAAGCAAGCTCCTAGAGCTTGGTATGCAAGGATAGACAACTATCTCTCTAAACTAGGATACTCCAAGAATGAAGTAGATCCTAACATCTACTTCAAAATATCCAATGGTAATATGATAATATTGGTTCTTTATGTTGATGATCTTTTGATAACAGGTGAAGATCATCTCATTGCAAAATGTAAACAAGATCTGACAGCTGAATTTGAAATGAAGGACTTAGGCCTTCTACACTATTTTATAGGCTTGGAAGTATGGCAAAAGAAAAACTACATTTTCCTAAATCAAGAGAAGTACACCTCAAATATCTTGACTAGATTTGGAATGATGGAGTGTAAACCATTAGCTACTCCGATGGAAACAAATCTACACAAACTCAAAATTGAGGCAAAAGATTCATAACCTACAGATCCCACACTTTACAGATAAATTATTGGTTCTCTCATGTTCTTGGTAAACACTCGTCCTGATATCTGCTATGATACTAATGTATTAAGCCACTTCATGTGTGAACCTAAGAAGATACATTTAATGGCTGCTAAACACATTTTAAGATATTTATGAGGCACTATTGGACTTGGCTTAAAGTATGAAAATGTTGAGATTCAACTTCAAGGATATTCTGATTCTAATTGGGCCGGGAGGTCCACTGATCATAAAAGTAATACAAGATGTTGTTTCAGTCTTGGAGCCGCCATGATATTGTGGTTCAGCAGGAAACAATCAGCAGTTTGCCCAAAGCTCCACCGAAGCAGAATACATGGCAGCTTCCATGGGAGCCTGTGAAGCAGTATGGTTAAGAAAGTTACTATTTGAATTATTTGGAAAATCTCTGAATCCTACCTTGATTCATTGTGATAAGTGGAGCTGTATCAAGGTCTCAGTAAATCCAGTCTTTCACAATCGATCCAAGCATATAGAGATTCCTTATCATTACATAAGAGACATGGTAGACAGGAACATCATAAAACTAGTGTATATTAGCATTGAAGAGCAAAATGCTTACATCTTTACCAAGCCCCTTGCAAGATTGAAGATAGACTACTTTAGGAGAAAACTTGGTATGACTAAACTATAATTGAGATTGCTAGGATTAAATTCCTACCACTTGTATTTTATTCATGAATAAATAAATAAAATTATATTGCAATATTTCATTTGTGTTAACAGTTAAAGGAAGATGACGATCTTCAATTGATATATTGGTTAAGGTTACAATTTCAAGGTG
The DNA here is from genome assembly GCA_027943335.1 of Chamaecyparis obtusa. Lineage (NCBI taxonomy): Eukaryota > Viridiplantae > Streptophyta > Pinopsida > Cupressales > Cupressaceae > Chamaecyparis > Chamaecyparis obtusa. The sequence continues at coordinate 548,231 of BSBK01001546.1, forward strand.
ACGATATTGACAATAGTTGACCAAGTGTCAAGATCGATTGCATTAAGTTGTTGTCCCGGACTGTGCCGGATATCTTGATTCTTACATATGTGATGTTATTACTTGATGTGTGATAGCAAAATTATATCAAGATTGACTCCTTAAGTGTTGACCCGGACTGAGCCGGATATCATGATATTGAGATACCTAAGTCTATTGCCATGACAAGACTACATTAATTTGTTGACCTGAATTGTGTGGGAAGTCATGATAGACTATGATTCAAAAGGTATTACATAGATCCTCTCTTGCTAAGAGGGAGTGTTGAGATATAGCTTCGTTCGTATTTAAGTCATAGTCATGATAGAACAATGGAGATATATATATATATCTATATACAAACTTATATATATATATATATATATATATATATATATATATATATATATATATATATTGTTGTCATGTCACTATGTTGAATCGAAGCATATCACCGAGTGTTAATAATAACATAGCAAGTGCTAAGTATCATATACGATAAGTAGCATGATAATTATCATGCTACTGTAATGACATTACAGTCACGATAATTATCGTGCTAACTCTAATGTTATTACAGTGCATGATACTTATCGTGCATATTGTGTATCATGCATGCTGTGTTAATATTAAGCACCGATCGGTCACAATTAGTGACAGTTCTCAAACAGCAAAACAAACATTGATTAGTAAGCTCTGTTTGGTATTGGTAATTAGTTACGACATGTAGGGACATGTCCCTACGTGGCAACTGCCACGTATGGACTTGTCTCTACATGTTCGTAACCCCTGACATCATATATATATGAATCGGGTGTTGTTGAAAAGACAATCAATAACAGTGACAATTGTTCTCCAACACATCTGATCTCTGCAATAACAAAATAGTATTTATTTCTATTTGATCCTACAATTTCCAACATGTCTAAATGATTTAACTTTCCCGTATCGTTTTATTTCCCCTCTTTTTAAATTTAATTTGAACTTAGGGGAAATAACAATGAAGTGACTATGAAATTTTCACTTAACTCACCATTAAAGTCACTTTAATACTTTATTAAATAATTAGTTTTTTTTAGTGCTTGGTAAACTTTTTAACGTGACCGGTGATATTGGCACGACACGCCCTCCGGGTCCACATGAAATGCTTTTGACCTAGAGCTATGAACCAGTGAAGTAAGGCCACAAATGGGGGACCTCATCCCCATTTAACAAATCTAAAGCCCCAACCTGCGAACGCACTGGATCAATGAAGGCACGAGCCCCCAATCACAATGGCCTAGTGGAAGTTTGAAACTTGGTGGGGACAATAAGAAGACCACCACTTAACCAAGTGGTGAACCCCATTAAATAATTAGATTAAGTTGTCATTAAATTTATTAACTTTTGACAACTTAAATTTTAATTATTTAATTAATGTCTAATGTCTAATGCTGAATGAACACTTGGAGTTGAACCTGCAGTAGCATTACAAGCAGGTTAATAAAAGATTTCTCTAATGTACAATCAATTGATACATTTTATATACTAGCAATTTGCAGCTGACAATTAGTGCCATACAAAAATTATATTCTTGAGTAAATTTCCAATTGTCACAATTGCAATTTAATATTTATGCACATCTTATTATAACTGAGATAACTAAAGCAGGCATTTTTTGGTAAGGGAATTCATATTAACACTTGTCTAGGATTTTTGATGGCAGAGCAGTAATAGTCCTTTAACATCAATCAAATCTTTCTTCGAAACAGAACAGTCAAATGGCTAGATTTATTTCATTATTTTACTCTTAGAGAATTTGTTTTAAAACTGATAACATTAATAGAATTACTGATCTTTCAAAATTATATTAGCAATTGCTTGAAATTATAAATCCATAATTTCTTAGCTAATTGATTAATTTGGAATGCAATATCGAAAGTGTGTTTAATGTAAGCATGAGGCCATGTGTAGAACATGATATTGTAGTGGGAACTTGTATATTTTGTTGTTATTGATTTGGATAACCAACTCCATATAAGTTATCATTTCCATTTGTGCAGGTCTCAATGCCATCAAAAAGCGGCCACTGCCATCATCATCTGCCTTGCCTCTTGGGAATAGGAAAATTTCTTTTGTGTCTGTCTTTGCAATCTACAATCAGTCTCTACAGACTTCTGGGCAGAGAGTATCAACAAATGTGACAGTGGGGAACGCTACATATGACAAGATAGGAAGGTCCATGGAAATTCTGAATGTGTTTGCAAATTTCATCAAGGTACCTGGATCTTTTAGAGGATTGCTTTTTATAGAAAAATAGTAAAATACATTTCTGTACTTGAAAGGAAAATGCATTGTTGTTGATTCCAAGGGGTAATCCTGGTAGATTATCATGGACAGAACTGTAATTATTCTTGATTTCCCACAGCAGTTTACCACAGAAACTTTGATATTTGAAAAATGAACTGCAGAAGACTGATCTGGATTTTATCTTTTTTTTTCCAAATTGAACTGTATAACAATGTAATCAACATGTTAAGGCATAGGACTGAAAATATGCTTTAATTGTGTATTCTGTTTAAGAGAAACAAAGCTTTGGTGTCTTTTTTAAGATAAAGTATACATGATAAGGTGTTGCAGTGACAGAATCTTTGATTGTTTTGACATTTTTCTTGAGAAGAGTAATTGATACCATGTTTATGCAAAGCATATACTTACATCAATTATTTATGTTTAGATTGTTACAGGTATCAATGCCTAAAAGTAATATCTTCATTTTGACTGATCCCACAAACAATTTTCCAGCTGTTCCCAGCAATGCTGCTGTGGTGCATATTCCAGGAAATTACTCACGGAATAACTTGATGCTTCAGAGGATCAAATCTTACATTGTAAGCTGGCTGTCATTTGCAAATCTCAAATAATGTAGACATTTGATAATTTGTCATCAATCACCTTCTCATGCTATAGAATAACATCATATTTGTGAGCAATACTTTTCAATTATGACATATTTCATTAGCTTGATGGTTAACTAGATTCAAATCGATAATTTGATTTTAATTATTTTCCGAAGGAAGATTCTGCAAACTCTATGCATGGTAATGAGTATTATTAAGCTTACTAGATATAGCATGCTGAGGACAAGTATTGGCATATTGCCATTGAATTTTGAAACTGTCGTTCAACATATTGTATTTAAAAGGTTAATAGTTCGATGGCTATACACAAAACAAAAAAAATAATATTAGACAATTGTTTTTTTTTGTGTGGTACCTTGAAATTTGATAGTGCTAATTGAAACTTTTTCTTGCGTGTCAAAACTACGTTGTAGTAAAAAAAAGTATTTTTAATCAATCCTCCTCCCCCTAACAAAAAACCAAAGAGAGAGTTGATTAGCCAAATGTTTCTACTTTCTCCATGGATTTTAACTTTAATTATTAATAAATAATCAGTGTAACATGGGGACGCATCCCACCCCCTGAAAATCCCCACATTCTCGGGATTGGGGCATCTCCAAGACATGGGGAGTTTAGGCTGACATCCCCTTGCCATCCGCCACACTAACCGTCCCAAGGCTGATTTGAGGATGTCCCCTTTCCTAGGGACTTTTAGGGGACATCCTGCCTTTTTTGGGACTTTTAGGGGATGTCCAAAGGATTCCTAGGAGTCCCTTGAGTGTCCCTCGTGGTGTGAGATTTAAAAAGTAATGTTTAAATAATCAATAATTTCTTGAAAATTGTACCCTAGTCTTGAACCATAATGGTCTATGGGCCCCACCTAAACCCTAAGCACTCTAAAAAACATTTAAAAAGGCCTTTAGGGCTCATTTCAAAATCACTACCAAATTTCAATAGCAAGTTGTAAAAAAGAGAGCGAAGAGCAAAAGGAGTGAGGAAGAGCAAGTGGAAGAATCCACCATTGACTCAAAGGATTGAAAACATAATTCACTTGCCTCAAGATAGGCTTCTATTTCTTCAATGACTGGTTTTTAAAAACCAATTAATTTAATTGGGTTTTTTTTCATTTCAAAGATTAGTTTACATTGTTTCAAATTTCAATTTTAAATTTTAAATTCATTATTTTTAGTTTTGTAAATGACTTGACAAATAATATAAATGAATCATGATCAAGTTTTAATTTTGTTGAATTATATTACAAGCTATGAAATTTTATTTTTTAACTTGTAGATGTTCAAATTTTTTATTTGTCAAATTAGGATTATAACATGTATATCCTCTTCTTTTGCACTTTGTGTAATTTAAGAAGAAAAAACTTAAAAGTGAACTATTTGTTTGACAAAGGTCAAGAACAAGAATTGCAATTTGTGTATCCTTTGCTTCTCCGCTTCACGTGACTTGAGTAAGAAAAACATAAAGAAAATCTGTCTCAATCCCTTGTGTTATGCATGGTTTGAATTTTAATTTAAAAAATTCACTTATAAAATTTATATTGTTTATTGCAGTGTCACTATGAGTACGAGTTCTCACAACAACATTGAGGATGAGGTTGAGCCTCAACAAGTCAAAGAAGTTGAAAGTGAAACTGAATCTGATTATGCACTTGATGGAAGTATAAAGGCAGAGGGGTGAAACCACTAGTTCCATTGGGAGTGCAAATATTAGTTGCCCTCTCAAAATACTGGCAAAATATGTTAAGGTTTTCTTTGATCCTAAAGCTTGGGTCATCCGGGGGCATTGAGTTGAGGCAAGGCCACTATAAGCTTGAATTTTAGGGCAACAATACTAGAGTTAATTTCCACCTCCTTTATATTTGAGGCAAAGGTGTAGATATATGTGAGAAGTTGGCACAAAAATTAAACTATAGAGCCGAGATAACTAAGTTATGGGATGATGGAGAAGAAAATGCACCTTTGTTTGCTTCTTTGTCACTAAGGTTGAGGGCTCATTAGAGACATGGTTCTACTTCTACTTTGCAAAGGCCATTTGCATATATTCCAATTTCTTCTACTTTAGAGGCAGCAGAGGCTAAGGGGAAACACAGATTGGCAAGTGATGCTTTGAATGCATTAGCAAAATTATTCAATTTGCAATTAAAGGACAAGGCAGATGATGGCATTCCATTCGATGTGGCTCACTCTCATTATTAGGCGGTGGTGGCAAAAACTAAATTGAGGACCACAGTCTTGGATACAAAGTATTCCAATATTAATATAGCAATGGAGAAAATGAAGGAATCTTGGGTCTCAATTGGATGCAACATAGCCATAGATTGGTGGACGGGTATTAGGCATTGTCCACTCATCAATATCATGTTTACATGTATGGGGGGCACTTATTTTCTTAGGATTGTTGGTTCAAGGCATTGCAAGGATGTTGATTTTCAGGTTGAAACCTTGAAAGATGCTACAAAGGAGGTGTTGATGTGAGTTTTATGCCACTACAACGTACAAAATTGAAACACTTAGTATTTTAAATGAAATACCAAATTTCCAACTCTCTCTTGAACAAAGACACCATGTATGCTAAAGATTGCAAAGAAAGATCATCAAGGCAACTCCAAGGTTCCTTCTAATTGTGGATACTCACTCAGTAGTAATAATGTGATATGTTGATTTCACAAAGGGACTTACACTAGTTCACTAAGATGCATCAATTGTAACCTTTGAATGATATGACAATTGAGTGCTCTTAACTATTTTGACTTCCAACTTGCGAAATAGGATGTAAATGAGCTTGATTTAAGGATCTATACTACTATTTCTACTCTAGGATGCAAGAGATCGTGAATATCCTTGTGACTCTACTAGGTCTTGTCATCAACTCCACCAAACTAGTGCTATCTTCTAAGATAATCTTAAGCATTTTCAAATTACTACCATGACATTAACACCATCTACAGATGCATATCACTGGACAAGCAATAATTGAAGTTAAGCTTATAATCATGCCATTTGACCACGCAAGGCAAACTTACAATCAACAAACAACTAGTGGTTTGGTCTAAGTGAGTTCAACAAGGATGTATTCACAACAACTTTCATCCAATTTAAACTACTTGAAGCAAATTCTAACACTAAGTACTTGAAGGCAAATTCTTTATTCTAAATAAGCAATGTAAGGAACCATGCAATACTCTAAACGTCACAACATTCACCATGAAAACCAACAATGAAGAAGAATTTTTTTTAGTAGTATTATAGCAACAATTCTCCAACAAATCTCCCTTTACAAATGAGGAGAACGAGCCTTATATAGGGGCCTCTAGTACAATGAATGACCAAGATTAAATCAGAATCAATAGCCTAGATTTATCCACCAAAGCCTTAATTAGGGTTTCCATAACCACCAATAACAATTGTTAAATGCTAACCCAATTACAGAAGAGCACCACTTTGTGGGCCAATAAGAAAATTACAATGCCTTTATGGGCCAATGTGAAAATAGGTTAGGTATAAAATTTAAAAGAAGACACCAATCAATGGGCCAATAGAAAAATTACATTGCTTCCAAGAGCCAATAAGAAAATGGGTTAGGTATAAACCCTCTACAACTAGGCACCAAAATGGGCCAATCAAAATGAAGTACCTATTTATTAACCAATGGGAAAATTCAATGTCACATGGGCTATATCAAGTCATCATCTAGGAATTCGTTCTCTTAATCATTATCCTTCTTTGCATATTCAATAAATCTAGACGTTATCTCATTGAGCTCCTCCATGGTGACACTTGACACAAATCTGAGCCAATACTCATGATATTCTAATTCACTTGCACAAGCACCACTTGTTTTCTTCCAATCAACAACATCACAAATAGCTATAAAGTTTGAGAAAGATGCAACCTTCTCCAAATGCTCAAGCATGAGTGGACTTGCTTCCATGTAAGTATTCTTCACCTTTTCTTGCAATTGTCCAACACTTAGCTTTTGATCATCTTCTACCTCCAAATAAAACACAGTTCTCACATAAGTAAGGATATCGTTCTTGACCTCCAAAATTGCATCCTTTGTGGCTGTACAATCAGATTCTACTTGTTTAAGTACATCGCCTTTGTGAAATAATGCTCGATGCCATGCTGGAAAATCAACATCTTGCCCTTTCTTCAACACTTGAACCTTTATCAATGTATGTTGAGGTACTTCTATGATTGCTTGCAATCGAGAAAGAGTTTTTTCATGACTTGGTAGAAAATCCCCACATTCTTTCATCACTGCCTATACTCATTTTTGGAGAGAAAGCATGATTTCATAAGTTTTGACAAACCTTCCAAGAAACCTATTTGCCTCATCAAATACTTGTGCTACCCATTTCTTTGCTTCTTGTCCTGTTAGTCCAATCCTTTCCAATCCATCCATCGATCCATTGGAACAAGTAATGGGAAGAACAAATTGTCTAATCAGCCCGTTGGATCGGGTTCATCAACTACTTGATATATTCCTTCCAAGTGTTTGGCTTCTTCCCTATATTTTCTTTTCTTCCCAACTTCCTTGTTTATCCTTTCTTCTAAACCTTGAACGGATCCATATGCCTCTTCCACTTCCTGTTTCTTGGTGGTTTGCCCCAACTTATGCTCTTCAATATCATAATCTTGTGGTAGCATGTCTTCTCTAGCTTTATCTATCTATGGGATGACAACTTGTACAATGTGTGTACCTGAATTATCCCTTGTAACCTAGTAGAACCTCTTGAATAACATCTTCCCTTTCTCATTATCATTCCTTTTCACCACTTCTTCCACATTCTCAACTGGTTGTGCAACTATCTGTTGTCTTTTCTTCATTTGTTCTAACAACCATACTAGTGAAGTGAGTTCTCCTAATTCATCCTCTTGTTTTTCTTCTTCTTGATTTTGTTCTTGAACTTCCATGTTGACATTCCTATCAGTATTTCCCTCTTGGAATTGAACTCCATCTTCCTCTGAAAGTGCCTCTATGTCAATCACCTCATTTTGCTCATCTTGATGCTTTTCATTTCTTTTCTGCTTCTTGTTCATTTGGATCCAAAGGAACATAAGAAGAAGTTTCACTTGCCTCCGATTCATTTGCAACTTGAATTGACACTTCATTTTCTAATGTGGATGCCACATTCACTTGCCTTGAGGATGTACCATTTGCTTGACTTTTGCTTCTTTTGAGGTAGCTCTTGACTTGTAGCTTCTTTTCTTTTCTTCTCCTTAGTTTGTGAGGCCTTGTCACTACCTTTTTTGCTGTTTTGACTTTCCAATCTAATGCTCATCTCTTGTGGCTATTCGGACGACTCTTCCTCAGATTCAACCACATCATTCATTAACTCATAAGTCAATGGGAATCTGCTTGCTTGCAAATTTGCTCTCTGTTTCCCAAACCACGCCAGAGTGAATGTCTTAACTAACCATCACCGCATCAAAACTTTCTTCATTTTTGTCCATCCAATTGATAGCAAGAATACCATCCTTTTTGACTGTCTCATAGTCAGGTTGAAGGCACTATCCATCATCCTCAACTTGATCAGGAATTCGAATCCATTTGCTTGCTCTAATTAATTCCATCAACATCTGGGAAAATGATTTTCTCTTTATCTCAAAATCATCACTCTCATTTGCCTAATGATCTTCTGCATGTGCTAGGTGCTTATATCGGACTCCATAGGCTTTCTTGATTTGATGGTATGGATCAAAGTGTGCTCTATAATGGTACAACCTCAATGAATAATATTCGAATTCTCTATCCACTACCTCTGCTACTTGAAGGGATGGACAAATTTCACTTCCAAGGCTAAATGAAAATGTGATTCCTGGTTTATACTTATGTTTCAGTATTCTATCATATGTGATCAACTGCCTTGCAACCTCCATTATCACCAACTTGTTTTGTGGGAACCTCGGAAGTTTCCTTGGACATATTGTACTCCCCAAAACTTTAATATAGGTGAACTTGGGAAACCAAATGTACCACAAACCACACTTCTTCACTAGATCTTCAACTTCCTTCAATAAACTCTTTAAAGGAGTTCCTTGTAGTATCCTCACATTACACATGCCAAACACATCATTTGCAATTTTAAAATCATTATTGTTGTGGAGATGCAATTGTGGGTAACAATTATAACATGAACTCTCCCATCTTTCCCATTGTCCCTAAACATCTCAATCTGGGGTATTTGTGAATCCATGTCATCATATACACCAAGTAGGAAGTCATGTAGAATGCTTTTGTTTTCTCAATAGTTCTCTATTGCTCATCATTATTATCACTGATTAAAGTTGCCAAATCGAACATTTTCTCCGCATTGATGATCTTCTCGATGAAATAGAGTATCTATGACTCAAAGGGTGCTGCATGTTGGCTGCCCATTACTCTATTCAGCATAAGGATGAGATCTCCAATATCTTCTCTGAAATCTGTCTTTGTCAACTTGGGCAATCGGGAACGATTTCTCTTTGGTCCAGCTAGTCATTCCTTATTGACAAGGTTGATATAGTGGCTTGACTTGCTATCAAAATCCTTCAAGGCTTGCTCCTTTGTCTTGAAAACATCAATCTTGTGCTCGGGAATGTTAAAAGCTTCCCTTATATCTTCCGCTGTGAGTGACACCATGACACTCCCTTTCGGTGTAAGTACTTGCCTTATTAATGGGTTGTTGTGCTTGGCGATCTCTAACGCCAACTCCGTCCTTTGAATTGATGGTGGGAAGACAACTGCTTTTACTATACCATTCTTGACCATTCTCTTTGCCTCCTTGGATGGATTGAGCCCAAATATTCGATCCCTTATCAGGGTTATATCAAATGGGCCAAGGTTTGTATCACCAATCTTTTCCCACTTTGAGGTGAAACTCATTTCTGGTGTCATCTCTTGTATATCATGCTTCAATTGTGCAAGTCTTCGTGCTTTGGTGCTTGTTCCATCCTTAGATCCTGTTGCTTTAGCCTTCAAACTCTCTCCATCTTTAGGTCCCTTTGCTTTTGACTCTGGATTTTCATCATCCTTAGCTTTACAATACCACCAATTAGAGAATCACATTTTAAATTGTATTTTAAATCAAGTATACGGTTAGTAACAACATTTCTTATGAACCTTAATCAAACTTCCAAATTTGAGATGCATTAATGAATTTCAACTTTTGAAGGTCTGACTATGATCAAGTGATATCAAAGTTCAGATTCAGTTAATTTTTAGTTGAAAACCTCATCAAACCATGCGTCTAAAGCATTGAATGCATCATGAAACATCATACCTAACAATTTACCTTGCTGCTGATGATAAAATCTGACTCTGACGTCTTCTGGTTTGCAATTTAATTCGAAGTTCTGGGCCTGATTTTATTGATTAAATCTAATTTTTACTCCAATTCGCCAGGTTTGTATGTGTTTCGAATTGTCTTCCAAATGCAAGTGTTGTCTCTTCCAAAGTTCGATTGACTTGTGAAAATCCTAACCAAGTTCTTGCTGCTGTAGGATAAACTTGATCTGCTCCTAATGTTCGATCTGCTCTTGAATACTTATTTTGAGTTGGGTGTTGAATTGGATTCAACACCCAATCTATATACCCTTTGATGCTCAAGAGACACGTCCTTCCCTATAGGGCTGACTTGGCTTGGAGAGACAACAATTCAATTAAAACTATTTCCTTCCATTAACTTTGTAGACCCTCATTAAATTCATGACTCTTCACATTGAATTCATGCCTTTTTAGATTAAATTAGTTTCTCATTGAATTAAATTTGTGCCCCTTCACCTTCATTGGCATTTAATAAAATCGATTTTCTTTGCCAATAATTAATGCTAGCTTAGCATTTAATGATTGGAACTTATCTCAGGCCGACCTGATTTGGAGAAACAAAATTTAATTAAAAAAACACCACTCTATCAAAATCGTGGCTTTTCATTTTAAATTTGCAGCCCATTGTTGGATTTGTGGCCCTATGTAATGACAACTAATTAAAATTGATCCTCATCCATATTCGATTGCGGTTAATAAATGTTTATTTAGTATGTAATGATTTTCAATTCAATATCCAATCTTCAAGGCCGACCTTCTATACATTTCCAAATCGAAATTCTCAAGCCCTTTGACATTTTCAGAAATTTAGGTGTGATGGGGAAAGATTTTATCAATTTCAGATCAGAACTGTGGGCTTCATTGGGTGAATTCCTTGGAGGATTTTGGAGATTTTGACTTCATGGGGCAAACCTTTATAACTTTCAACCAGAATTCTATGCTTGATGTGGCAATTCGGGCTTGGGGGCTTGATGTGGCAAGATCAAACTCGGAAATTTAGCCTTCAGGAGTCCAATAAAAATCAGAATTCAAGCCTTGATGAGACAGCTCGGATTTGACACCTTCATGGGGCAAGGTAAACAAGTTTGGTATTCATGCCTTTGTATGTCAACTTGAGGTTGGAAATTAAGCCTCCACGGGACAAGTGCAACTCATGAATCAGGCCGTTCTGTGTCAAAAGAAAATCAGAGCTTTCATGTCTATGTGGAAACTTGATTTGACAATTTCCTGCTCAAGAACAAAATTGGGATTTACATGCTTATATGGCAAGACAGAGTTCAGATTTCACAAGCTAGTGGGGCAACTTGACTTAATAGATTGCAAGATTATATGCCAGCTCAGAGTTTGAACCTCCATGTGGTAACTTGAAGATCGGATTTGGGAGCCCTATGTGGCAAGTTGGCCTCGGAAATCAAGCCCTTAAGTGTCAAATGCCATTTAGAATTCAGGTCCTCATGGGGCAAGTCGGGATTGAGGCCTCTATGTGGCAGGGCAGAAATAGAGGCCACATGAAGACCTTTCGGACTTAGCATTGTCATGTGGCAGGCATGTTGAATTTGCCAAAGAGATGTGGCAAGTGCCACCAAATATAGTTAGGATTACATGAGGCATTTTGGAAATCAAAGGTTGATGTGGCAAGGTGCCACATGAAACTTCACCATGCCTTTCATAATTCCTTAAGCCCGAGCTTGATGCTTGCCAATTGGAAATTGACTTGTCCTTGAATCTTGATACTCAACATGACATTGACTGAACCTAAGGCTCAAACACTGGACCACTGTCCTTCAATTTCCACATTTGATCAAATTTGACACTCTTTGGTTGCTCTTAAGACTTTCAATTTTGAGAGACTCGGAAAACTTTAAACTACTGCCAAATCTACTCTACCACCTAAACCTATTAACAGAGAAAGCAAGAAGAGGGGGTCCCCATGCCCAATTGGGTGATGGTGTGATGACCTCACAACAGGAGGTAGGGCCACAAATGTGGTCCAAGTAGGACAAATGAAAAGGGTTACTGGCTGTTTGGTACTGAGTTGGGATTCATTGAATGTTTCTACCATGCATTGAAATTGTGGTCTTGAAAATGTCATTTTATTTTTTAATATATAACATGATTAACAATAGAATAACCAATCATTCAACATTGTAATTATTTCAAACATAATATATTTCAGATTTGAAATCTGATTCAGTTTTCTCTTCTCAGAAGTACAGTATATCAGCAAGTTTGTTGAACTTTGATCAACTCAATCCAAAATATGGGTCTGTGAGCAGCGATGAGCTTCAGATTGACTCCCATGCACCCAGAAGATGTTCAATTAAGTACTCAGAACAACAATAACATTCCAAAACTGTAATTTTTGAAAATATTTGCAAGCTTGATTGCCAAAATAAACATTTTGCTGACTGCTTAATCTTCTCAGATTTTGTGCATTTTCTCATTGCAATATAATTCATAAACTTACAACTTATAGCATAATGAAAAGAAATAGTGCATAGAATCACCAAAGACAATTAACTCATCAACTCTAATTGCTTACTCATCAAAATGACTGATTACATTATTGCAGACTTGAAAATAGCAGATCTAAAGTGATTTGCAAACAGCCACACCCTTGTAAATAAAATCCTGTTTTTTAATGCTTCAACGAGAGTCTATAAAGTGCATTTGTTCTTACTTGACAACTCCAATCACTTACAGATTTACAATAACTGATTCTGATGATTCAGAATGCTACCTAACTCAGAAAATTCCTTAAAAACCTCTGCTATAGCAACTTGTGCACCAAAACCATGAAAGGCAATTCACCTAGAATGAAGATTCTCACTTCCCAAGGCCACAAAGTGTAACGAATACTTCCAGAATTATTTGGAAGCCCAGATGCGTCCAAGCTAGATGATTTGCAGACCAAAGAAGGCTGAATAATCACACCAAACATCCCATGTGGCAATATCAAGGTTGGGTGCTTTCTCCAAGAAGGGCGATTTCAACTATAAATTCAAATATGCATCAAAACTTACATATGACATATGGAGAAGGGTCCCCAGCAGCTAGAAATCCTTTGAACCAATACCCACAAGCAAAAAATGATTCTTTCCTGGGTCACCAAACTCAAACAAAACTCCAGAGCAACTGTAGAGGGTTTTTGTCCTCATTAATCTACAGAAAAACAAATTCATTCCAGTAGCATTTCTTTACGTGTGCACAAGCAGAATGCCATCATGAGAGCCCAAACTTTAATTTATAGAGTTGGAGGGGAAAGTTAGGTCAACACAAATTTGAAATATAATATTTTCCCTCATAAGCTCTCAACATAACTTTTTAAAATTTCTTAAGTTTTCCTCACCTTTGCCTAGTGGTCCACTTTGAGGTTTACTTTTTAAAACATTTAAGTTTTTAAAGCTTAAGTTATAAATTAAAAGTTGCGTTTTTGGTCATTTAATTAAAAAATATAAAATATTATTACCTGCAACTTAGAAAACTCACCAAGGCATCCAAAATCGAGAACAATTCACTCTGAAGTGGAGGAGGAACTGAAACTTAGACCTAGTGCCCAAATTGCACTTACTAAAAATAGCATATGCTAAATATAGAAATGTCGTTGTAACATTCTAAAACTGCAGGATCAAGTTCTCCACAGAACGCTAAGTCCCCTAGTCAACTCTTCTTAGCCTACATGAACCTTGGGAATAAGCTAATGAGAAACCAAATTGACTAGTTATGAGAATGGGACATTACAAAAACTACAGTCCCCTGTTCCCATGCCAAAAAAGACCAACTTTACTCTGTCATTGCAAGCTTAGAGGGCAGCAATTTCTACCACAATACCATTAAATGAGAAGCACCTTTTCTATACAGCTCAGTTCAGTGTCCATTAGATAACAACACTATAAAACCTGTAAATTAGAGATGATTTTTCTATCAGCAAACCCTGCTATTGCAATTTAACCACATCAAGCAAGACGACTGGAATTTCATAAAATCCTCATCCTCCCTAATGCTCGAACGATCTCCATAATCATTGAAGAACATTCAAAACTCCTTTCTCTTACTACAGTAGACAAAACCACATTCCATTTCTTGAACCAACGCTTCATGCAAAGGGGAGATTCCTTTTTTTAAAATGCTGCAATAATAAACCTCTATATGTGCTTAGATCTGGTCGCCCAATGAACGAGAGCATTTCTAAACAATACCCAGAACAAAATTTGCCCAAATCTGCCCTAGTCAGTTTTTCCCCAATTATTATATGACTACACAACCTGGAAAGAACTTCTGAAGTTGAACCAAATGATATTCAAGCTCTGCAAATTCCACTACAAAAAAAAATAAAACACTCCGAACTGGAAGAACATTGCAATCAGAAATATTGAAAGATCTTCATATTTTTATCAAACCCCAATACCAAAAACTTCACAGAATCCTCATCAATGAACATCAAGCATCTCCAAAATAAGACTATCTGCGATCACTCCAGAAAGGTCTTTCACCTCCATAGATGACAATCTCTAGAAAGGATTTCATCTTTCAAGAGTTCCAGGAAAAAACGAGCAGAGTTTCCCAATAATATTCTTCACACACACATAACAATCAACTCCAAAATATGCCCTTTTATTTCCCAAATCCCCACGCTAATACGAGAGAATACATATCTATATTTTAGCTCCCTATGTCTCCATAAAAACCCCACGCCCATACATAGCGTTTGCACTTTATTAAAATATTTCATTTCCTTCATTTGGGCGCACAATCCAAAGTCACTCTAAAAAAATTAAATAATTAAGTGCTAAAGTAACATGCTAATTAAATTTTATCTCATTAAATTGGGGAAAAATCAATGGATTATCAAATAGTGAAATTGAATGTGTTGGGGTGTCACTAAAGATGAGGGGATTTGACCGAGCCAAAAATGGTGACTTATTAGAATAGATGCGAGCTTCAAGAAATGTGGAGCTCAAACCAGGTGTTTGAAAAGGTCACTGTGAAATACACTGGAGCCCAAGATTGAAACTGACCATAAAAATGCTGAAGGAAAGAACTTGCTGTTGACATATTTAAGTTGTCATTGGTTAAGTCAGAGGCAAACATCAGATCTACCAGAGCACCGATACATCACATCGGTACTCTTTAGTTAGCACCGGTAGACCAAACAAGTAAGTGGTGTACCTTGCTAGTCACGCTTATACCGGTCTTATGAGAAATACAGGGAAAGTATGACGAACCAGGTATAAGTTTAATACTGGTTGAGTGCATGATAATCCAAATCAGATTATGCAGAGCGGTCTTAGTTAATACCAGATTATACGGAGCATTCACAGTTGGAACTAAAGTTAGCTTTTTAACTGGAGTTAACTTTATTTCTACGAGTGTTTCAAGGTGAAATCAAGATCATTTTGCTAGCTTTTTCACATGCATGATTTATGGGTGAGTTTACAGCTTGGTAGAACTGTGAGAAGTATTTTTAATAAGAATAATGTCTTATAAATACAAGTCATAGTATACACAAGAAGTTGTTGAATATTCAGAGCAGGAGAGAGATATCTTCTGATAGGAGCCACAGTCACGAGAAGTGAAAGACAGAGAAGGGTTCAACAGCCAAGCAGAGAAAAAGGGTAACAGGTATGATCTGATCAGACAAAAGGTGTCATAATAGATCATTGCTTTGAATTGTAAGAGCATATTCAAATCCCTCAATTGGGGTGAACCCTAATAGGTTCTTGAATAAATCCCTTCACCAGGTAACATCTTAATTGGTGTTGAAAGTCCTTTTACAAGGCGACTCCTAACATGGTCAAGATCCTAACAGGTCTTCTATCAAATCCCTTTACCGGGTAGCACTCTTACAAGTGCTTTGTAAGCCTTTAATAGGGCATCTTTATTATTGCAGTAGCAAAGTTGTGGGTTTTGTCCCACCGTGGTTTTCTCCTTCTAACTGAAGGTTTCCACGTATATATGCTGTGTTGGCTTGTGTATTTCTATTTCTATTTATGAGTGATTGATTATATTCTTTTAATTCTGCAAGAATATATATAAGGTTAAATTGAAGTAGAAATTGTATTTACTGATTCACCCCCCTCCTCTCAGTAACTGGTTAGGACTAACATTAGCCTATGGGGAACCAAAGGATAGGCTAAAGGTTGCCAGCTGCCTAGGCTTAGAGAGGGAACATTAGAACGTATATTAGGCATCGTCCACTTATCAATATCATGGTTACATGTATAGAGGACCCTGATTTTCTTAGGGTTGTGTATTGTCCAAGTAGTGACAAATGCAGCCCATACGTGCAAAGCTGCAGGGAAGTTAATTAAGACAACATATAGACATATTTGGTGGACTCCTTGTTGTGTGCATCCCATGAATAATGCACTCAAGGACATGGCAAGATTGATTGGATCAAAACAATTGCAAATGATGCTAGAGACGTGTAGATGTTTATTGGCAATTGCCGCACTTCACATGCACTCTTAAAAACCTTTTTTAAGAAGGATTTTTTAAAACTTTTGGATTACAGATATGTTGTCTGCCCTTACCATAAAATCTCAAACACACATGCAATATTTTGAATTTTAGCTCATAAATGTTTCCTCAAACAATTGGTAGGACATCAAACTGATCAATATTTTTGAGTGGTAATAATGTAGAGCAACTGCACCTCACATATATTTATAAATATTTTCACAAGTAGTTCATAAACATGAATCTTGCATTGATGTTTCAACAACATGTGGCATACAATTAGCTGAAGCAAATATGCAAATATATAACACCCAAATTAATGATATATTAGTTGTTGGTATAATATTTTTGAGCGTAATATTTTTGAGTGTAGTGAACAGCAAATACAAGGAAACGGAGAATCACTTTCACTCTATTTAATACATTAATAAATAAAGCTGTTTATGCTTTATCAGCAACAATGGTAGTTTGATTAGCAACTTTTTTAACCTGTTATTTCCTTCCCAAAGACAGCAATGCCTCCAATAAACATTAACTAACAGTTTGTCAAGTGGCAGTCAACAATGAAGACGTAAACGACCCCAAGGGGATTCAAATTACTCACAAAATTCCCATGCTTCCTTCCACATGGTATGGCTAGCAATGGAGATGACAACATACATAAAGAAGCTCACAACTTTTCCACACTCATACACCCATAAAAATCAATAACATGGATGGCTCGTAGGGTTGCATGGAGGCTGGAATCTCTTGCAAACTGGGTTGGCAAGGAAAAAGCAATACTTTTAATCGTCAAATTGTAATTCGCTTGCAAATCTTCTACAAATTTATTGCCTGCGAATTTTGTAATAATTTTTCAATCAACAATCTGAGGAGCAAACTCAAATTGGAAGAAAACATTGCATCTTTCTTGCACAATCTGCTTTCAAATCTTCATCAATCTGCACATCTGTGAACTCTAGATGAATTCACAAAGGATTGGTTAGGTTTGTTTTAGTCGACAAATGTAATGTCCCCTCATATGATCTTTTAGGGTTTGGGATTAATGTTTTAAATTCAATTGCAAGATATTTCTTTCTATTAAACTTCAACTCAAAAACAAATTGGGCGAGTGGCCAATGCAATGTCAATTATCTTGATAATATGCAAGGATTAAACTGTCCCACAATACTTGTATAATGGTGGTGATTTTTATGATCAACCAATGTCAATTGTATAATTGTAATGTCCCTAATGGGCTATTCCCCAAATTTCCTTTGTATCTTGCATAGACTTTATTGGCTCTGCCCCCCAGATTCTTCCGAGTCTTCAAATGAGTGCAGTGATCAAATATGGTGAATCTGCGGTGTAGCCTTTGTGCTATCTTTGCTCGTCCAGGCCACCCGACTCCAATCAAATTTCCCAATATTGAACTACTTTCACAGCAGTATGATGGAGGACAATTATTAGCTCCAGTAAGCTAAAGATCTTTAGACCTCTAATCCTCAGAATATGTGTTCTTAGGGAATCAAGTGCTGTGCAAATCCACTCAGAACCTCCACACCTGAATGCAAACAAATAGATGTATAAATATATACAGAAGCAACAGCAGTTAGGAGAGATGTCTCATGGTTGCTTTTATATGAGATTGTCTTAATATGAGCAGGAGCCCTGTTGAATTTGAGGATTGCAGTCATCCCATTTGTCTGGAACTCTCACACCGAACCAAATGTTTCATATTCCATAGTCCCACCAAACATTTGAAATAGAACCTTAATATATCTTCGATATAATGGCTCCCCCGACAAAGACGTGGCCGATAACATTGTCACCATACAATTAATGAACCTTTCTAATATGGAAATATATCATTGAATATAATATTCTCTCTTTACGATAGGGGCAAATATAAAGTCTTCCGTGATAACATATAGTCTGCAATCCTTAGGATAATAATCTTCATATATTCCTTTCACTTGAGCTATGGTCAACTATACAAAGTTGTAAATCAGAATATTTATAATTTGCCAATGACATTCAACGCCAATAATATCTATATCTAACACAAGCCTCAGACCGCATAAGCTTCCCAATAAATTGATGAGAATGTAATGCCCCTTTTGACCGATCTTCCTTAGGTAGTCTCTGTCAGCTTGGAACTCCCCTCCCCGATCACATATAATCATACTTCCTTTTATTTCTTCGTTCTCTGTTTGAAAAAGTGCGACTCTTTTTAATGGAGATGTTATTTCATTATAGACAATCTCTCTAGGAATCCGTGTTCTTGTTTTACTCATTTGTTCTCTAGAACAGATCGAACCCCTTTTTTATAAACTACTAAATGCTTCTTATGAATCACTGTCTTAAGCATATTAATTAATGTTTCTCATTAAATTTCTTATAGAACAATGCTTGTCTTAAATGCCTTGATTCCCAAAGTCACTGTTTTTTGTTTATGTAATTGCTGCTATTAATGGTCACATAATTGTTTCTTTAGATTTCTAAAAAGGTCACCGTCTTCATTGTTAGTACCGACTGGTTACTAAGAGGGGGGGGGGAAGGGGGGTGAATCAGTAAGAACTATTTGTTTACTTTTAAAACTTGTTTGAACAATATTCTTCTGAAACAATCAATCATATGCAAGCATAAAAGTAAGTACACAGATCAACACGAGATATATACGTGGAAACCCTCGGTTAGAAGGAAAAAACCACGGTGAGACAGAGCTCACAACTTCACTACTGCAGAATGAAGGCGCCCTGTTAGGAGCTTACAAAGCACTGGCTAAGATGCTACTCGGTTAAGGGATTTTACAAAAGATCTGAACCCTGTTAGGAGCTGCCTGGTTAGAGGACTTTGAACACCAAATGGGATGTTACGATTTTTACAACGAACCGATTAGGTCCACCCTAATAAAGGGCTTTCAATTTGCTTCCTCTACTAATAAAAGCAATGATCTGATATGACACTGAATGCCTGACTAGATCATGCTTTTATCCCGGTTTGCCTTGCTGTTGATCTCTGCTACCTCTGAGTCTGTAGCTCTTCTCTCAGAAAATGTTTCTCCTCTGCTCTATGCAATCACCAACAATCAACAACAACTTTCTTGAGTCCTATGACCTATATTTATATAAGAGTTCACCGTTATGAAACCCTTAACTCATAGAACCGCCAGGCTATAAACTCAACAAGAAAATCATGTAACTAGCAGTTAAGCTTTGCATTCTGATCTGGAGTTTACCTTGCATCCGTTGAAATAAAGCTAACTCCTATTAAAAAGCTAACTCCACTTCAATGCAGTGGATGTCCCGTATAATCTGGTTTTAACTCAAACTGCTCCGCAAAATCCGGTGCGGATCTTTATGCAGTGTAGACCAGTGTAACCTTATTCCTGGTTCAACTTTTTATACACTTTGAGACCGGTACTGTGTACTTAGATCGGTCTACCGATGTATTCCCTTTTCTTCAGTTACCGGTGCACACACTGTGTTTCTAGTCTACCGGTGTCTTTTAAGTAACGTGAGTGACCGGTGACCTTTTACCGGTGCATGGTGTTTGTGAATTTACACTAATGACAATCTTAAATTGCTAACATTCATGTTTATCACTAGCGAATCCCAATCGAGGCTTTATATTATTGTCTAGATACTTGGGCACTAACTTTGGCTTTTGCCTTTGATAAATGAGAGTGAGGTCAACCACCTTTTCATATATTGATCGCTGCTATTGTGGCCTTTGGATATCTAATCACTGCTTGTTTAAATATATTTTTTTACCTTATTTTTGTCTTTATCACTGCTCTTAGTCACTATAGTGATTGCTGCCACTATGCGCTTTCGATTACTATTTGTCCATTTATATTGCTATCCATATTAACAATCCAGAATCTCTGCCTTTGTGACTCAACTTCAACTTGGATGTCGCTTTTAAGCATTCCTTATTATTGGATTCCATAATCAATATTTTAATCTATCATTACTTTTAAACATCATTGAAGCTTTAATATTGATATTATTGATGGTTGCCGTTCTTTCTTCTCCATGTCATAGTGCTTGGGTAACAAAGTGTTGATGATTACTTGACCAACTATTACATGGCAATTATAAACTTTGTTGAGTCCCCCATTTATGGCCTTCGTTGCCGTCACTGTAGTCTATCTTATATCTTTGATATCCTAGTGGTTTTATTGAGCTTATCCATATGTGTTTATGGTCTTCACCATACTTGAACTGTGTATCCTTTTGCAATTTTGTCTCTCCCAAGGGACTTTACAAAATTGAGTTATGATGTGAAGAGGTCTATCACAATAGGGGACATGACAGTCCTCCCCTCTCTGAAATTGCTTGTCCTCAAGAAATGCCAATTTTGTAGGAGTCTTTTAACGTGAGTGGCTTTTGTTGTGCAACTTTGATATCCTCCCATCTTACAAATTTGAATCCAATAACCTCGCGGTGTCCTATTTAGTAGGGTGCTTGCCCTGCTTTACAATAGTCCTCGATGGATGAGTCTACACATGAGTTAGAAAACTTCTATTCAAACATATATATAAATATATAAACAATATATACAAGCATCTAGATTCTTTCACATAATAATGGTTAGTGGAATGGAGGCCTTGTCTTGAGCCATTTCCACACCAAGTCCTTGAGAAGTTACTTTGCGCAACTCTCTAACTCAACTTGGCCGCTCGTGACTACTCCTTCCCGTTCTCACTTCCCTCCTAATCCTTGGGAAGAGACTGTAATCAGGTTACTTGGCTCCTTATGTAAGGGCCTCTTGGGGCTCTAGTGGCTTTTATGGTCATCTTAAAACGACTCTTAAGGCCATTTCACCATCTCATCACGCCTTATCTCTTCCCAAGCCTTATGGATACCCTATACTTTGGTATATCCATCATTATCCTTATATACATATGTCATTTATATTATAACAATGTTTATACGCCTTTAGAGATGTGTGATCTTTGCTTTGTAGTAGGGTGCTCTTAGCGGTTCTGCCTTAGTCATAGTGCAATAGGGTGCCCTTAGCGGTTCTCCCTTAATCACAGTGTAGTAAGGTGCCCTTATAGCTATTCTTCCTTAATTGCCACTACAATAGGGTGCCCTTAGCGATTCTCCCTTAATTGTAGCCTTGGAAAGGTGCTAGCAATAGGGTGCCCTTGGCCGTTCTCTCTTAATTGCAGCCCTTTTCCCCCTTATTATGGATATACTATACTTTGGTATATCCATCCTTATAATCCTTGGGAGAGACTCATCTCTTCCCAAGCCTTATGGATACTGTTGTGACCTTTTTACACCATCGCCCCATTGCAAATGGGGACCTCTTTTTTCGCTAGGCAGTAGAGTAGTTGTCTCAAGTAGCCTTAGTTTGGTGGTAGTTTCAAGGTCTTCAAGTCCTTCGGCTAAGTTTTGAGCAAGCCATAGCTGCAAGTCACTTGTCCATTCTGGAGTCAAGGCCATAGAGGGTAGTAGAAGTTAAAGTGACCTAACTTGCCGGTTCAGGTTCGGGTTCGGGGACGGATTTGGGTTCGAGAATCCGGTTCGCGGATTCGTGAATTTTTTTTTTCCCGTTATGATTTGTATGGGTTTTGTGTATATATATATAAATATATATATGCATTATATATACAAAAAATAAGAGAAATATACATAATTCTAAAATTAAATCATTTCATAGTATGAATCTATGCCAAATGTCAAATATAAACATTAAAAATTTAAATATTATACTTGACCATTGATCTATGTTCACGATTCTAAAGAAAATCAGCACATTGAATTACTGAATTACAAAATGAAAATTCAAAATATAGTTCATTAAAGTTTGAGACATGATTCAATGTTCATCAATCATGAAAGACTAAAGTTTTCATTTCATCAATCATCAAATGGATTATCAAAAAAATCCGGATCAATAGGGTCTTCAGTAGCTGCAAGTGGTTGATCAAAATCGTCATTGGAACCCAAACCGGTTACACTAGCACTAGAGGGTATTGTCTCATCATCATCATTATCCACATCAGCCAAAGTGGCTCTAGCAAGATCCCGAATGGTCATATCTAAGTCAGCAGACTCGGGTGCTACATCCCAAAGCTTCTCTGACCCCTTCTTGTAATTTGGATCCTTCCATGACAATAGGCGCAAGTTGTTGTGAATATACACCAAGTCTTCTGCTTTTTTTGCAGCCAACCGGTTACGCTTGATTGAGTGGATGAAGGAGTAAGTACTCTAATTCCGCTCAGCGGCAGAAGAGCACGCAACCTAGAGAGAAAACCAACAAAATTAAAAAAATACAAGATAACTTCAAGAGTGTTAAGTGTTAAATTCTACAATGCAAGTGGCAAAAAGAAAAGAAAAAAAACTTAAAAACTTACTTGCGATAAAATCTTAATTGCAAGAGGTTGGAGATATATATAAACTTGCCCACGAAGGTACCACCATCTAATAGCATCCATTTTGCTTTGGTCATTGATAGTAGTCGGGTGGAGATCTCTTCCTGAGATAAATGATCCAAATTCTCTCCTAACACTTACCAACATCTGGATTGCGAAAGATTTTATCAAATGCCCTCTTATACCTGTTAGCAACCTCAACGTCTCTATATGGTGGCACTCTACCTAGAATAACAAGTACTTCTGCGCTATAGTACCTGGGAGATAGAGCATATGCTAGAAGGTGCAAAGGTGTGGTCATCTTGTTCCAACGATGAAGAACAATTGCTTTAACCTTTTTGTAAAAGGTGTCTTCAAGATCATTCTCTCTCTTATGTATGACCTGGGATATCAAATGATGTTCATGTAAGTTATGATTATGTCAATTTTGAATTTAGATATCTCTTAATAAACAAAGATAGAGGAATGTATTATAACTTACCAATTTTATTTTCTCCAACATTGTGTCCATGCTATCATAGATATCCCCAAAGCATGGTTCATTAGTGTCGGCAAATCGAAGCATAAACATGATAGGCTTAGTGAATTCCAACACATACTCCACACGAGCCCACCAATCATCATTTAATATCAATGCCTTCACCTTTTGGACCCTCATGGTATTGGACTGCTTCTAGATGCTCCATTGGTTGCTAATAACCATTTGTGATAATGCCTCCTTCACCTTGACAAGACGTCTCAGCACAATTGTGGGAGGCAAATTGGGTTTCAGCCACCTAAGAACATGTTAATAGTGAGTTAATAACACATATAAAATATGTAAACAACACAAACAATATTTTATTCAATTATGTAAAACATGACATAAAATGATAGATGAAACTAAATAAATTATAAATTAAATTTTAAAATTTACCTTCAATAATTCCAATCTTAAGAAAGTTCTGAAAATTTATTGAGACATATGCTGATTTGTTACAAACATTTGAATCTCCTCACCCTCTTCATATATCTGTTTCACCCATTCTATTTGGGTGCCAATTGCTTTCATCACTAGATTGAGAGAATGGACGGTGCACGGTGTCCAAAAGATGTGATCATAGAGCCTCTACCAAAGCACCTAAAACCTTGCAAACTTTTGCATTGTCCGTAATTACTTGGACAACATTGTCATGACCCATGGACTCTATGGAATCAATGAGAATCTTGGCAATGAACTCTGCATCTTTTACTTCACCTTCATAGTCAACCGCCCTCAAAAACATTGATCCCTTGGGGGATACAACAATTACATTAATTAATGGACGGTTTTTGCAATCTTTCCATCCATCCGAAACAATAGACACACCCGTTTGAACCCAAGAATCTCTTATTGGTTTTAGTTGGGCCTCTACATTTTTTCTCTCACTATGTAATAAGGTGGTGCACGATTTTTCATATCCAGGGCCATGGTAACTAGAAGGTGCATCATTTATTGCTTGCACCATCTCCCTCCAATAAGGTGATCTCACTAAGTTGAATGGAACACCATTCGCAAAGAGGAAACATCCAACTTTGAGATCCGCCATATCTCTTAACTCATTTTGAAATGCCCTATCAAATGGGCCTCTCTTGCGGGCGGTGATTTTTGGTTGTTCTACATCATCATCCCTAGAAGGCATAGGCAAGAAGGGATGTGATCTAGAGGTTAGTTGAGTGGGTGGCGGTATTTTTTTTGTTTCCTGGTAAAAGCACCTTGTTTCCCTTTTGCAACTAATTTGTCATCATCTTCTTGTTCTTTTACCAAAGCTACTATTTGTGTAGCTGACAATCCCTTCTTATCTGCTCCTGAGCCCTCACACATCTTAATCCCTTGAACCCCAGGGCCCAAAAAATGAAATTTTGCTCGAGAGTAGGAGCTTCTAAATTGTGTCTTGCAAAAATTACATTTCCATATAAACCCCCCACCTCCAGAACATTGAGAAATTCTTGTAGTGTGTCTCCGTTAAGGAGACCCTTTATCAATTTTATATTTTTGAGACCCCTCCCCACCCACTGAGCCTTGACTACTCATTGTATGATTGTTGCAATCTATAACCAAAATGAAAAAAAAAACGTACTTCAAAACTTATACAAAAACTTGAAAAAAATCTAAAATTTTTAATTTTTTTGAAATAATCTATCAAAAAACTAAAGAATACGGTTGAAATACATACCTTAACTACTCAAATCTGCTTCTTGGAAGGTATTTGCCACTCCACAATCGATCTCCTTCAAATACAATCACCTCACTTCAAACTTGCAAGAATGAGAGAGCAAAATGAGAGAGGAAAATAGAGAGCAAATGTCAAATGAAATATGTTTGGAGGCCCATAATAAGGGTCGTTTAGGGTTAGATGAAAAAATAATAATAAAATAATGGCATTTTAAGTGGTTTAGACCCACTTTATGCCTTCATAGGCCACAGGTCCTTGGGGATCCGTGTGGATCCATGCGGGATCCTCAAGGGTCTGTGCTAGATCCCCCCCGTGGCGGCGGATCCGGACCCGATTTGTGGGTCTAGGGTCTGAATCCGGTAATGTAGAGTTAAACCAATGTATCCAATACTTAGACCATTTATAGCGAGTGTGTTTGTTTTGGTTGCAAATTAAGCATTGTCTTCGAGCTTGGCTTGGACATTGTGAGTGTGCATACTTCTGATCAGTCCCTATATAAATTCCAGTCAAGTGTTGGAAATTCTGATTTGAGTGGTGAGAGGAATGCCTGAAAATGAAATACTGAGCAAGATGTAAGGAGGTTGTTTAACACTTAGTGGAATTAGGAAGCAAATTTGATGCAAGCCCAAGTATTGTCAAAATTCCACTCAATATCTTAGGCAAAATCTGAAGTGCAAATCGAAATTGACTGGTCTGAAATTGAAATTCGAAGGCATGAAATGTATAAGATTTGGGCAAGGAACAAACTGATCACAACACTTAGACAAAATACAAAATGTTCAAACCCAACTCTTATGTGATTTCTGAAAATCCACTCCAAGCATTATGTACTTTTGCCCAACTCCATGTCATATCCGAGTTGTGCATGTAAAAGTTCCCAACTACCATGCAATTTCTGACTTGATTAGGGCAGATTACAAGTAAAAGTGCCCAACCAAGGGACAATTTCCGACTTGAACACGTAAAAGCGCCCAACCAAGATGCAATTTCCGACCTGAAATACAATACAAAGTGCCCAACTGATATGCAAAAGCTGCTCCTAAGCAAAGTGCCCAGCTCCTATGAGATTTCTGAAATGACTAAGGTTTGAGCCCAATGGATATACATATTCCGCCCTACATCAACTTGCCTTCAAAATCGATCAAATGACTTGAACAAGTTAGCTGTGGTGATGAAATTGATCATAAAATATGAAGGCATTGAACAGTGTTCAAAATCAGACTTGGGCAAGCAGTGAAATTAAGGAAAATTGATAGTGCAAAACCATAATTGTCAAAGAAATCAGGCCTTCTAGAATTCTAACATTCCTAGATCTGAGTCTATTAACTCAGAATATTATTACAAACAGCAAGGTATATGAAGTCTTTTTTATGGTAATTCATGGGTGGTAGAGGGCTGTGAATGTGTTTCCAAATGAAGATTGAGTTGATGGTTGAATTATTTAAATCTGGAGTCTTCATTTTGTTTAGATGTAAGCAGGTCTTAGAAGATAAGAGTTTCGATCTTGCATTTAAATTTCAAGGGATGTTCATAAGAACTATGCTCATAGAGAGTATCTTCACCAAGAGTTTTGATTTCTTAGCACTAACCCTCTTAACTTGATATAAACAATATGAAATTCAAATGTTTAACAAAATGATATTGTTTTGCAAGGTAAAATGGTGGCTGAATGTGGAAGGCAAGGTTCAAGTGGAAGTTCAAGTGGATGTGACAAGGAGCTGAATGATTCAAGTGCGAGCATGATTTCAACACCAAGGACAACATGGAGATTTCGAGCATCATCAAACTACAAGTTGTTCATGAAGAAAACAATATGCTTCCGAGTTGAAGATCGAGTCAAGGTTCAGATCCAAGATCAAGTTCAAAACATCAAAATGAAACTCAAAGAGCAAGTTGCATAAGGAAATTGAGCAAGTCAAAGATGAAAGAAATCATTACAAACTTGAATTTTCTTTGGAAATCTAAATTCAATCAAATGTTCAACTAGAACCATCAAACATCATTTTTACAAGATCAAAGTCATGTCAATGAGAAGGTTTCAAGGTGAAGAACTTCAAAGTGTGGAAGATTGCATGAAGATGAAGCAATTTTGGAATATGAGCGATCACAATCAATTTGAGGCTTAATAATGTTGAGTATCAGGAGATATATCTTCATCTCCAAGGAATTGATTGTTTACAAGATAAGCATGCTGAGGTGGCGCCCATTCATCTTCAACCAATCAAAGGACTCCAATTGCACATGTCTAAAAACATCCAATCACATCATTACAAGTTTTCATATGGATTTTACTTAATATCTCTACCTAAACTATTTTCTCATTGGATCATAAAAATAATGTATATTTTTTCATTGGCCCACAAGGTGGTGCATTGTAATTGGATACGCATTTAATGCTTGTAGTTGGTAGTGGTTTTAGGGCTTTATTGGCTTAATCTTGGCCCTTGTTTCCAAATCAATCCTTGCCATTCATTGTACTTAGAGCCTCTATAAAAGGCCAAGTTAAATCATTTGTAAAGGGAGATACTTGGAGAAATTTTTGCAATGATGCTACCAAAATTATCTCTTCTTCGTTGTTGTTATCATGGTGAATGTTTGTGAAGTTTTGGGGTATTGCATGGTTTTTACATTTCCTCACTTAGGGTAGAATTTCATTTATGTTGAATAGAAGTGGGAGTAGATGAATGAGAGATGTTATTGTTGGTGAATTATGATGAAGCTAGAGTGCATACCGTTTGATATTTGTTGATTGCAAGTATCAGTATAAGGTTAGTCTGGGCCTCATTGCAAACATTTAACTTCAATTGAAAATGTTCATTTGGATTGTGCCATCATTGAGTATTTGAATGAGTATTGACAATATGAAAATCATCCACACATTTTTAGAAGCAAGCACCTTCCTTAATGTAGTTGATTCGACAAAGCAAGGACTGGTCAGAGTCTCACCTCACTATCATTAGTTTCTTACATTGTTAGTGTTAGTGTTAGCCTTAGTTCCCCTATATCGGTTTGCACTTTATTTTGTTAGAAGTAGTTGAAGAGCCATCATTGCCAAATCATTTGTACTTAGAAAGTTGATAACCATCGAATAATAGCATTAGTTTGCATATAATTGAGTTAAGTCCATAAGTAGAAGGAACCCTGAGGTTGTCTTAGTTGATCACACAATCATATACATTGTTCAACATCTCTAAGCTTCCAAATTCAAGAGAGGATTTGATATTTGGTGTTCCACCCTAGAATACTAAGTGTTTCGTCTTGCATGTTGAAGTGGTCACAAAACTCATATCAATAGATACCCTATACTTTGGTGTATCTATCCTTATAATCCTTGGGAGAGACTCATCTCTTCGTAGGCCTTATGTATACTCTATACTTTGCTGTATCCATCATTTTTCCTTGTCGAGTATTTCTTCTATTATGTTTTCTCGACTCCTTTTTCCACATAAATGTCTTGGTTCCCATGTTTCTTTGCATTTGAAACTTAAATTCTTCCTTCTTCGTTCTTTTAAATCTTCCATTAGTTTTTTCTGTGAAGGCTCTAAGCTCATTTGCTAATTTTCCTGTCATGGCAGCTGCACCTTTTCTATGTTGATAGGTTTGCATCAACTATCTTTCACACAATGGCAGGATTTTGCTTTGATACCATTGTAATGTCCGTAATGGGATATTTGCCAAAATTCCCTTGTATCTTGCATAGACTTTCTTGACAGTGCCCCTTAGATTCTTTTGAGTCTTTATTTGAGTGCAACGATCAAATATGGTGAATTTGTAGTGTAACCTTTGCGCTATCTGCACTCCTTCAGGCCACCCGACTCCAATCAGACTTCCCAATATTGAACTACTTTCACAACAGTATGATGGATGACAATTATCAGCTCTAGTAACCTTAGATCTTCAAACCTATAATCCTCAATATGTATTCTCAGGGTATCAAGTGTTGTACAAATCCACTCAGGACCTCCTCACCTGAATGCAAACAAATAGATGTATAAATATATACAGCAGCAACAACAAATAGGAGAGATGTCTCATGGTTGCTTTTATATGAGATTGTCTTAATATGAGCAGGAGCCATTGAATTCGAGGATTGCAGTCATCCTGTTTGCCTAGAACTCTCACATTGAACCAAATGTTTCATATTCCATAGTCCCACTAAACATTTGAAAGAGAACCTTAATATATCTTCGATATAATGGCTCCCCTGACAAAGATGTGGCTGCTTACATTATTACCAACACTTAATGAACCTTACTGATATGGAAATATATCATTGAATATAATATTCCCTCTTTATGATAGTGGCAAATATAAAGTCTCCCGTAATAACATATAGTCCGCAATTGAGACTATAAATCTTCAGATATTCCTTTCACATGAGCCGCGGTCAACTATACAAAGTTATAAATCAGAATACTTATAATTTGCCAATGACATTCAATGCCAATAATATCTATATCTAACACCAGCCTCAGACCGCATAAGCTTCCCAATAAATTGATGTGAATATAATGCCCCTTTTGATCAATCTTCCTTAGGTAATCTCTGTCATGCTGGAACTCCCCTCCACGATCACACATAATCATATTTCCTTTTATGTCTTCTTTCTCTCTTTAAAAAAGTGTGACAATCTCTAATGGAGATGTTATTTCATTATAGACAATCCCTTAGGAATCTGTGTTCTTGTTTTATTCATTTGTTCTCTAGAACAAATCGAACCCCTTTATTATAAACTACTAAATGCTTCTTATGAATCACTGTCTTAAGCATATTAATTAATGTTTCTCATTAAATTTCTTAAAGCACAATCATTTCCTTTAATCGCTACTTGTCTTAAATGCCTTGATCCCCAAAGTCATTGTTTTTTGTTTATGTAATTGCTGCTATTAATGGTCACATAATTGTTTCTTTAGATTTCTGAACAGGTCATTGTCTTCATATTTATCACTAGCGAATCCCAATCGAGGCTTATATTATTGTCTTGATACTTGGGCACTAATTTTGGCTTTTGCCTTTGATAAATGAGAGTGAGGTCAACCACCATTTCATATATTGATCGCTGCTATTGTGGCCTTTGGATATCTAATCACTGCTTATTTAAATATATTATGTTTGCCTTGTTTTTGTCTTTATCACTACTCTTAGTCACTATGGTGATCGCTGCCACTATGCCCCTTTCGTTCACTATTTGTGCATTTATATTGCTATCCATATTAACTATCCAAAATTTCTGCCTTAGTGACTCAACTTCAACTTGGATGTCGCTTTTAAGCATTCCTTATTATTAGACTCCATAATAGATATTTTAATTGATCATTACTTTTAATTGTCATTGAAGCTTTAATACTGATATTATCAATGGTTTGTCTTTCTATCTTGTCCATGTCATAGTGATTGGGTATTGAAGCTCTGATGATTACTTGACCAGCTATTACATGGCAATTATAATCTTTGCTTTTTCCTCCATATATTGCCTTCGTTGTTGTTTATTAGGATTAGGGAGCACCGAGAAGGGGGGGTGGGGGGTGAATCGGTGCAGCAGCAATCTTTACTTTCTTAAACCAATACCAAAACTTAAAACAACAAATAATTGAAAGTAAACTGAATAAGATAAACATGGACAACATCATAACACCATGATTTTTTTTTCGAGGAAAACCTTGCTAAGGGAAAAACCCCGGTGGGGATGGTACCCACAAAATATCTCACTAGTGCAGTAATAAGTACCCTATTAAAGGTAATAGTACATATAATGGGAATGCACACGCATTCAGGCTTACTGCCTAGAGCTTGCATCTCAATACAAAACTAAATTTCATCAAGGCATAAAGCCACTTACAAAATCCAGATAGGACTTACAGTCCAAAAACCGAAGTGACAAATAGCATCAACTATGCCAATACAGCTCCGTTGAAACTTTGAAAGGTATCACTAACTGATTATTTGATATGTCAATCTTTGGATCAATATCACATCACAAAAACATCATTCATCTTGCATACCATGTTTCACATCATCGCATCCAAAACTTGATCTTATATACTTGATCAAAAGTCCAAAATATTAACTCAGTCGGCTTCAACAGGTAGTGAGTAAAGTGAAGATCATATAACGATTAAATCTCCACACTAACCTCTCCTATAGATAAATATAATAGTTTGCTGTCGGCTCTATCCAATGTACTACTAACTTTGCATAAGATAGTTCTCCGTCTGCCCGATACATGAAGTATCAAAAGTCCATCATACTACATCACAAAAACCCGCGATCATCGGGTAATGATCTCCATACAATGTAGAATTATATCCTATTTGGGCAAACCACAACTCTTAAACATCTGTCCAGACCGATCCAAAGTGTCTGCCTATAGATTGTCTTGTTCATCCATACTTAGCAGTTTTGTCTAAGTATACAATCGGTAACTCAAGAACTTGTTAGGTAACCAAGAGAATAGTGTGGAGTTACCATCAATGACAACATAACAAGTATCTCATCAGTGTCTCTTGCTAACAGTTGTCACCATAGTCTATCTTATATCTTTGATATCCTAGTGGTGCTATTAAGCTTATGCAGATGTGTTGATGGTCGTCAACCATACTTTAACTGTTTATCCTTTTGCAATTTTGTCTCTCCCAAGAGACTTTACAAAATTGAGTTATGATGTGAAGAGGTCCATCACAATAGGGGACATGACAATCCTCCCCTCTCCAAAATTGCTTGTCCTCAAGCAATGCCAATTTCATATGAGTCTTTTAATGTGAGTGGCTTTTGCTGTGCAACTCTGATATCATCCCATCTTACAAATTTATATCCCTTGATCACACCCCAAACTAGATAACTGTAATAAAACTTGATAGTTTGATATTAAATGATGGAGACGAAGTCTCCTCAAATGGAAGAGTACAAGATGATGTTTCTAAACAAAGCAATTGTTAACTGAATATGAAAATAGAAACTAACTAATAAAACTAAACTCACTAAAGATGACCATTGGAAACATTACTTTATTATTTTAATACCCTCCCTTAATGGTCATCGTCTTAACTACTCTACAAAAGACATTTTGTAGCTCTTTTGGTCACAAATGCATAGATGGCGGCCCCCTTTTGATCATGAATGCATAGAGAAGGCTGCCTCCTCTTCAGAACGCTTTGCCAAATGAGCTTGTTTTTTTGAGACCCTTCTTGATTTTGCAAAACTTCTGGAAATGACCAAGATAACCACAAACCACCCTTCTTCATTTTGCAAAACTTTTGGAAATTACCAAGATAACCACAAACCTTTCAACCTGATGTTGGGTAAACAAAAAATTGTCCCTCGTAGCCGGAGACATTGAGTTCAGCTTTTGAAATTGAAACCACAATTTTAAGGAGAAAATCAGAAAACCTAAAAATGGGTTGTTGAGAAAATAAAAAAAACCTAACACGATTTTTGGGGAGAAAAATCAAGCAAAACCAAACACAATTTTTGAGAAGAAAAATCAATCAAAAACTAGATATCAGAACATCAGTCATGATTTTTTTGTGGAAAAAATCAAAAACCGTTCGACAAAAAGAACCCACAATTTTTGTGTGAAAAAATCATGCAAAAAATAGAAAAATGACCATGATTTTTTAGGAGAAAAATCAGGCAATACCCTTTAGACATCGCATGACATAATAGAGACACCGTTCAACAAAAAGAACCTCAGTGAGTAGCTAGCACAAAATTTGAGGCACAGATCCCAAGACACGAATACAAAACTTCGTTTTTGAGGAGAAAACGGTAAAACCCACAAAAGTAATCTAGATATAATTTTTGAGGAAACATTATAAAACCTAGGAATAATTTTTTGTGAAAAAAAATCATAAAACCCATGAATAAACATACCACATTTTTTTGTTTGGAAAAAACATGAAAAAACCCATTGCTCCAAAATCCATAGCCGAAAGAGCAGAAATCCACGTTTTTTGAGGAAAAATCATGCAAAATGCTTGAAGCTGTGGAGAAACCTTGCTCAAAAACTTCGTCACAAGAATAGAACCCTGCACGCGAGTAGAAAAAAATATTTTCACGTGAAGATTTGATGGCTTAGATAGGAGGAAAACACGTAGTAGAAAATGCAATACCCTTGCATGTGGAAAAGAACTAGTCATAGGCTGCGATCTTCAATACGAGGCAAACAAGATGTTGGTGACAAAACACCATGTTGCACACATGACCTCAAACACCCCTTTGGCATGGATGGAAACCCAGATAGATCGTGAGAAAAACACACCTCAATCTTCAGACTTGTCATCTTCTTTCACACAACCCTTGAGCATAAAAACAACGCCTTCAATTTTCAAGTGAAGAAAAACCTTTGAAAATACTGTCCTCGATTTCCCTCAAAAAACACCACAAAAAAGAAGCTTCGATTTTTCTAGAAAAATAGATAAAAAATCCCTTTGATTTGAAAACCACATTTTTCATAAAAAACAATTCAAAAAATTCCTAGAAAAAAGTTTTCTAGGTAGGACCCACAATTTTTTTTATAAAATTTGCCAAAACCTATAAAACCCCATCGACCCGCTCTGATACCATGCTATAAAACTTGATAGTTTGATATTAAACAATGTAGACGAAGTCTCCTTAAATAGAAAAGTACAAGACGATGTTTCTAAACGAAACAATCATTAGCTGAATAGGAAAATAGAAACAAACTAATAAAACTAAACTCACTAAAGATGACCATTAGAAGCATTATATTATTATTTTAATAATATCTAATTCATGATTAGATGACAACAGTTGTCATCTTCTTTTGGCAGTGATAATAATGGTTGTTACTTTAGGCTCGATATACATGGAGTGTCGTGCATTAAGACCATGCTTGCTCGATTGATTCTGGGATTACTAAATATGATATTTGATGTTGCCACCTTACATTTGATACATTGCCTTATGGAATGAGGATTTCTGCTTATTAATCATCTTTGTTTGATGGAAACATTGAATGCAATATTCAACTCTTCTTTATCAGTGGAGATTGATGATCTTTGATGAACTCTACGGATCTTTATGGTTTTGATACCATAATTTGGTCTTGGATGAGTATTGATATGGATTGTAATCACATGTTCTTATGGTCACATTGACTAATAGAATTGCAACATCTAACCTTATCATCAAATGTCAATATTGCCATCTACTATTTGACGATCAAAATACTATTTTTATTAATATCGAGATTGTTTGCTTGATGTTTTCAAACCCTGATCATATGAATGGATGAGTAGCAATTGGGCATATTTGATCACTTGGTACATGTAGGGAGTTGTTAAAGGTGCCATGTTTAATCCATATCAATTATGGTAAACTATCTCAACGGTACATCTTACTGTCTATGCTTTACTTGATGGCTTGTGAAGATGCTAGGAGGAAAGTTATGAAGTCTTATAAATAATACAATTTTCTTTGATAGGATCATTTCTTCAGTTGTCATCTTTATGTCCTTCATAATGCCATTGGCTTTATCAACAAGAATATGCAAATCTAACTACTTGTTTTTCTAATTGCTATGTACAATTCGTATAGCTACTAGCTAACTACTTGGAAGTGCCCATGGTTTGCGACACCTTGATGCTAGATTGCTTTTATGTAAAGGATGGGGCATCACAACGTAACCACTAGTTGCCTTCGGATTTTTATCCTAGGCTTAATAACTGAGCAATAGCTCAAGCTCCCAAAAAGGGTTTCATCAAAACAAACAACAAAAAATCAGCGAATGAGTCTCATCAACCCTCTATTATAACCTCTTATGTAACTTTATAATAGTTATATTTAAAATCTCTTTTTAAATAATGATCCTTTTAGCTCCTTTTCAAGTGACTTTATATTATTTTACTTTTTGAATTCTTAAGTCACTCTTTTTAAATAAATTAAATATAAGTTGTCTTTTAATTTTTCTTTTTGACAACTTAACTTTTAGCTATTTTATTCTTTAATTATTTTCTGCACATCCAACCAAAGTTACAAAAAATATTAAAATGGATCAAATATGAATTTTGACCATGCCAAAATACACTTAAGCTCTCAAAGGTGTGAATTAAATGAAAATTGGTACTTTTCAGAAACAGCAAACTTGTTCAAAAGTTTGGAAAGTTCCCAGATTGTCAAAACTACAATTGGAAATTACTGTGGACTCATCTTGAATACTTGAGCTCATTGCCATTGTTAGAATTCCTTTCTAATAAAATTGGCATCCTCCAAGAATCTTGGAATTTTCTAAAGATGCTGCAATGGACTAAAAAGGGGACACTACATATGCATTGTACTTCATTCTCTTGGAGGAATACTTGAGTTGCAAGAGGCATTGCTCTATGGTAATTACAGTAGAATGGAATTTGTGGCCTAGGTCCAAGATAGTGCGAGGGAAATAGGGTGAAGATGTGGTGAAGAATGATGTTTTTGGAGGCATACAAAATATCTTGTCTCCATCATTCCTCTTCTCTTCAAAGTGATTAGCTATGGGTGTTAAAGTATTGTAGTTGCGTGAGAGCTCATTTTACCTGTGATGATCTGCCGTGAGTTCTCAGAATTTCATTTGTAGTAATGGACAGTGATTATCTTTATTTGGTTTGTTCATTTATATGGATGCTCTTCTTTGATCCTGTTTCTCTGCCTTGTTCGGGAGCAGTTTAACCTGCAGTATGAATTTATCTTCGAAGTCTTGGTTCTGTCCAAGTCTCTGTTAAGTTCAAGCTGTAGCTGTTTTGTATTATCCTTGATCGACTCTTGTATTGGGTTGAAGCATTTTTTTTAACACTACAGATCATGTTCGAGCTGTCTTTTTTATTGTGACCCAGCTGTCTCTTATCTGTCACTGTGCTTGAAGTGCTTTGAGAAGGATAGTAAATAACATTAGTTGGCATCATGCGTGTAATGTTGGGCATTATATGATGACTTGGCAGCTTGGTCATGTTGTCGATTTACGTTATCTCTCATCGGTTCATATTTGGGAAGTGCCGTCGGTTCATGTATTGAAGCCGTCAGTTCATGTATTGAAGTCATTGGTTCATGCGATGAAGATGCCATTTGAGTTTCATAACTGCTGTCTATTGATCTTCCATGGAAAACTCTTCAGTTCGTGGTGGTGTCATTTTGTTTCAAGGAAGACAGATCAAAAAGAAAAGGAGAGAACGACACCTTTGTTCTGTTAGACGAATCACAGTGATTCTGAGTTATGCGTTCATCAGTTTCAAGTGCTTATTGATGAGAGATATTATTGAATATATATATATATGTGATTTGTTGATGATCTTCATGCTTATTTTTGTGAAACTCTCTGATGTGTAATCAGTTTTGTGATATATTAGAGTCTGTCTCTTATTTTGATATCTACAGTCAAAGTGTTTAATTTGAAGGAAGTAAATAAAGCTTATTGATTGACTGTTTGGAGAGTTCAATCATAAGCGATAAATTTTGTATTTGATTTGAAAACTCAATAAAGGAATCCTCTTTTGTGGGCTGGGTTTTTCACCCTCAAGTGGAGGGTTTTCCCAGGATAAGTCTCCTGTGTTCTTTGTCATTTTGTGTTTTCCATTTCAGTTTATTGCATTTTATATTCAGGTTTGAAAAAATTAACAATGGGGATGCCAATGCACCTAACTTTGGAGAGGTCTATGAGTGCATTCATTTTATGCTTGACCAAATGTTGTGAGGCAGAAAGACCCCACATTGCATTTCTACAATCAACACAAGAAACCAATCATTTATTAGAGATGGGAGTTCAACGCTTCCTTGCACATGGTTTCTTATGCATTGAACCCAAAATGGTACGTGCAAAGGCATAGTAGAATTACACCGGTTCAAGATGCTGAGTTAAGGTTGTAATGCATCCTCAACTAGTTCAACATGGTGGACTTATTAGCCTATTTAGTTGATTCCCATGGGCTAATGGTTAGGGTTAGGGAATCTTGGAAGTAATATCAGGTACAATTTCATATTTTGATAGTTGAATGAGTGTAATGCTTTTTTCTGGTGCATTTTCAGATTAATTCTCCCACGCTTACGATTTGAGTAAGTGAGTTATGGGCATTGACAAAGTCAATTTGCATGCTTTCTATTTTTAGTATCGTTGATGGGCCATATTTTGATGATCATCTCAACTTTGATATAGTCTAGGGACTTAAAATTAAATAACAATAAGTTGTAAGTTAATAAAGTTAAATTAAAGATTTAACTTTATCGTTGTTTTAATTTATTTAACAAAGGGAATATAGAGGCCAAATGTTAAATTAAAGGTGGTTTATTTTAATGGATGAGCCTTTAATTGTTAAAGCTATATTGGGAGATTAAAAAATGAAGTGATTCTTATTAAGTAAAAACAAAAAAGCATTCCCAAAAAATAGCGAAAAAGAAAAAAGTGTTTTTTCAGAAAAAGCAATGGAAGAGAAAAAGTGTTCCCGAAAAAATAGTGGAAAAAACAAAAAGTGCTTTTTAAGAAAGCAGCCAAAAATTTATTATAGGAGGATTGGGGCTCTCATTTGGGATATGCTGAGTTTGATTTTTGATATTGCTTCTATTTGGAGGAGATTCCTTCATCTCTGGTTTGCGAGGACAAAAAGTAAAACCCTTGCAGACAACATTCTTCACATTGTTGAGAGATACAATCTGAAGAATAATAAGGTGATTTTATTTAGAGGTCACATTTGGGCACTTTGGAGTAAACATTTTCAGATTTGCAGAGCTTATTAGATATCTGATTTGTAGAGAACAATTTTGGAGAAGATCGAGGAGGGTTAAACTTCTATTTTGCGGGTTGTATCTTCTTCTTTGCTGACCACATCATTTCTAGTCAGCCATATATTACTTCTTGAGGGTCAATGAGGATTCTAGGCAGCCATTGGGGTTTAAGGAGTTGATATTTGCATTCACTAAAGATTTTAGCCGTTGTTTGACAACTTCTAGACCCAACCGTACCATTTGGAGCATTTTGGTGAATAAGCTAGGGTTTCTAGAACTCGCAATTGCTGGTTTTTATTGCTGCAATCATTTATTTTCATTACCAGCAAATGTGTATGTTGTATTTGTGTTTATAGTCAGCTTTATCCATCTAGGTATCTTCAGTTTTGTATTTGTATTGTGCTTTCAGTTTTGGAATGATCTTTAGAAGTGAATATTGCAAGCATTTCCTTCATATTTTCTATCATAATATTGAATTCGCTGCAATATAAATCAGCTTGTTCTATTCTCTCTTCCAAACATTCTTTAACCCAAAAGAAAAACAAAACAAATCAAGGGGATACAAGGGTGCTTATTACAAAGGTCATGAAGGCTATTTAAAAGATGTATAATTCTTTAGATGTCAACATCATTTGAATTTTGTACCGAGTGGACAAAGTTTGCCACTATTAGGGGTTATTCTAAGAAGGCCAAGATAGATAGGGAGACTATGGCACATGAGGACCCAATTTGTGGTGGACTATGCATGGGTCTAGTTCTTTGACTATCTCTTTGGCCATTTGTTCCAAGCCTAGATTTCAAGTTCTTCTGGTACTAAGAGGAACTTGTTTACTTATAACTTCATCCACTCTATTAAGAGGAACAAACGTACCTCTAGGAGGGCAAAGAAGCTTGTGGCTAAACATAGTGACTTGTGTCTCATTGAATGCAATACAATTATGTATAAAGAGATTCCAACATCATGATGGGATATAGAGCTAGAGGAGTCAACATAGGTTGATGATGATGTTACATAGATGAGGCTGGTAGGAGTTGGTTTGGAGGAGCTTGAGCATGTGGAGTCCAACAGTTCTAGTGATTAGTTTGGGAATGATTAAAGGCATCACTTCATGCCATTTTGTTGTTTCGAACAATTAGTCATTATAATCATCATTATGAAGTTTTGAATATAATTTAAATTTCAAATTTGACATTTTAATTGTTAGTATTCACTTCTAAATTCAAATGTTTAATGCAATCATTGCTATGTGTTCACAATTTTATTGTTTAATAGTTTTACTAGTTTGACAAGGTTTCATTTGTAATTCTTATACATCTTTTTAAAGCTAATTTTTCAAGTAGATATGAAGAACTTACTTCTAAGCAATGGATTTGATATCCTAATCTCCTCTTTCAACTGTTGTTCGCTCCTTTTAACCAACTGCTCTTCTCTTTCTGCTTTTCACCACAAATTTGCAAATGTCAAAATGAGTAAATTTTTTATTTCTTGATTCCAAGCTGTCCTGGCGTCCTCGAAACGTCCCCTACAGGGTAGGAGGCAAAAAACCTAGGGGATGTGTCCTCAGAGAGCACAATTATATTGCTATTTAGTTATTTAGGTTGGCCTGGGTGATATCCTAGCCATAAGTAGGGTATACAGGAGGCAGAGAGTCTTATCTCATCATCAGATTGTGAATTTTGTTCTCATTGGAGGTTTGCCTCCTCTTAGTGGCTTGTTATATTCAGCTATCATAAAGCATTTGCAACATATTTTATATTATCTTCTTCATTTGTGCAAATTATTTCATAACATTATATTGGAATTTATGCGAGTAATTGTTGGAAGAAGGATTCAATATGTAGTATGACAATAGAGTGAAACCAACAAAATTAAATGCACCCATGTAACTTCTATAGGTTATTGGAATAGTGACAAATATTTGGTTGCTAGGGGTAGTTATATAGGAATGTTGTAGAATTCTCAGAATTTGGCATGCTATATATCTTTTGGTGTTATTTCTTGTGCTATTATGATTTAATATTTTTGAACATTTTTCTCTACCATTTTTTGACTATTTTTAGGTTTAGGAGAAAGTAAAACCTTCATTAGAGTTGGTCAAGATTGCCTATTGTGAAGTCTATTTTTAGCCTGCACTAAAATTAGCTTGCACTATTTTTAGCTATCACCATTTGCAAGAAAAAGAGCATGCTCTAAAACACATTAGTTTTAGTTAAAATTATTTATTTGTGCAGTGTTACCCGGAAACACATTTCCACCCTAAATGCACCTGTTTTAGAAACGTAAACGGTTTTGGGGATGAGGGGATGGCCGGAAATGTTTCCAAGACATCCTCGATGAACCAAAATTTTTGGAAACCGTCCCGGAAACTTGGGGACAGTTAACAGAAGTTTTGAAAACCTTTGACTGTCAAAGGGACGACCAAGCCATTCCCTAACTGTCCTGGGGACTGCTGGCCGTTTCCGGCAGCAAGAGGCAAAAGGTAAGATAATTTTATAAAATATTGGCAAATTTTTTAAATCTTGTGTGGGCCTCACACCTCAAGGCAACCCTAAATATTAAAATATGTTATCTTAAGCATATGATTGAAAACATCAAATTGTGTATTCCTTGCAAGTTGTGTATAGATTGACCTGAGTGAACAAAGCTATGCTTGAGTGAATAATCATTTGCTCTTGCTGCTGTTAGAATGTGAACAAAGTTATTTGTGAATTCTGGAAGTCTTTGGTGAAAATCTGCAGATTGAGAGTGTAAATCTGAGCAGTATTTACTTTTAGTATTCTCAGACCAAATCTCAGGGGCAGCAACATACTATCTTTGTTTTCATTTTGACTTTGAAGTTTGAGAATTTGAGTCTTCTGATATTATATGATGCATTGATGCAATGATAATTGAATCTTGATATATGATGTGATACTTTAAGTCTTTAACTTCTCATTTTGGTAGTCACATGGCTCTTTTTTAGAATCAAAGCATAGGATTTTGTAATAAAAAATGGGTTTCATGCAATCAGTTATTCTTAAGAGCAGAAGTAACACCTAGTTTTTTATTTAGTTCCATGTAATAGCTTTTTAAGCATTACAAATAATAAGTGCCATTTGCACTATAATTCTTAATAGTGATTTTCAAGCCTGCATATTGTTGAAATTTGTTGTTCATTGAGTTTCAACATTCAATAATTTTGTGCTGGGTAAAATTTGATAATTTTTGTATCATAAGTGTCCTTAAGTTGTGTAAGAATATTTTGTGCAGTAAAAAGATTTATGTACAAAACCTTTTTCTTAGCTTTGAAGTGCATGTCAAACTTTTGCCCTAGGTAAATAAAAAAGAAACACAGTTACTTTTATTTAGCATTAGTGAAAAAATCCCAAAAAACATTATAATGATTGGGAATAACAAGTAGATATTTGCAGTGTCTCGTTTTGGAATACTCATAAGCCAAGTTTGCTACAACGGTTGGTTGACAAAAAAGGATGGCGGATGCAAATAATTCCTAGATTTAACTAAGGCTACTCACAAAATTTGAAAACCCACAGTGACAATCTTCCACTATGTACCAAGTTGACTTGCTACCAAACTGAAATAAATAATATCACACTGCGGTGGCACTATGGCAAGCTAGAAACTGGAAATAAGATGCAATCTTTCAACACTAATGCGATTCCTAGATGAATCATCTCAAAGGGACAAGACGGTTTTCATCATCCAATCCTAATTGGAAGCTAAGAAGTTTTTCATCCTTCAAATTCTTGCACACTAAGGGTTCTCATCCTTGAGTGGGAAGATGAACACAAATGCTCAAGCTTTAAGAAGATGGTTTGATTTCAATAACAATGAATGATCTCCTTTGAATGGTTCTCTTCCTTTTATAAGTTCCTTTTCGGCCTCTTTAATTTGAATTTCCTTTTCCCTTCAAAAATTCTTTCCAAAAGCATTCACAAATAGCTTTCAATACAATATTACATAACGTCTTATAATGTCCCATTTAGATGATCACTTGATTAGAATACTAAGTTACCAAATCAGGTAAGGGAATGGTAACGGGAATGTGGGTACAAAATCCTAGTATGACAAATGTTTTGGGGGTTGGGCACATTTCTGGTATGTTCATACAAAAATAAAATTATATAAAAAGATATATATGCAGCTAAAAAAATAGAATTAAGTTTCGAATGTCATATACCAATGCATATGCTAAACAAAACCATTACAAATTGCAAATTTTGAAACATAATAATCTAATTTGAATTCAGGTTTCTATATCAAGAAGATCAAACTTGAATTTCATGATAAATAATTTCAAGAGTTCACTAATTAGCAGTGTAGCTCTTAAGAATATCAAAAAGGAATTACTAAATACTTTGGCATCTAAAAACATGAACCTTGGCTGCACCCAAAGGAGATTTGTTCCACAATCTGATTCTGGGTACATTTCGTACCTAGAATTGCCTGAAAAATCTCACGATTCAGCAACTTAGTAAAATAATAATGACATTCAGGTTGTCTTTTATAACGTTTTAAGATAACGTATTTGGGACCAACTTATATCATTATTAAATTATTTTCTTAATTTTATCCTCTTAGCCAATAGGAAATTAAGAAATGGATCTCCAGTTTATTTAATTAGAAGTGGAGAAATGACAGTCCACCCTTCCAAAAATTGCTTGTTCTCAAGCAATTCAAGTTCAGCAACTCTAACTCTTTCCAAATGACACCTTTGTAGTACCAAGATCCCAAATCATACTTGAAAGTTGGCGAATCTATGTCCTCAATTCCTTGTGTGATACAATAGTTTCCTTTAACTGTATAACTTTTGCTGAGATATGTTCATTTAACTCTTGTGAATCTTTCTACATTGCTCTGTGTTCATACATTTTGCTTTTCTCATTCCTAAATTGATTTGCTTCCTAATTCGCAATCCCTTGCATAGCTTTTGTAGATTTCTTAGACATGCCCAACTTGGCTGTGTTTTGTTCTTGCAACTTCTAACTCTTTCAATGGCTGCCTTATGTGAAATATGAACTCACTACCATGTTTTGTTGCACCACTCCAATATAAATGGGAGCTGCAAAATTACAAACCTTAAAATAAACTTCTTGAATTCTTCATAGAAGTAGATAAGATAAGATAAATCTATTAATGCCCAACAAAGACAACAAAGGGTCAAAGGGACTGCCAAGTACATCAAAAAGTGGCCAGCCTGTAGTAGGGACACCAAACGGTGCCCTAAGAAGAAAGCAACAAATGAAATAAAAACAAAAACAGAGAGAAATGCCCAATGGAAAGGAAATCCTCCCTAACCGGTTTAGGGTTCTGAACAGCTGTGAAGAACTTCCGAATTGAAGGATAAGCAATAGGACCAATCAAAACCATGGGCCACCTCGGAGTGACCCTGGATGAGGATGTCTGCCGCAAAAAGGAACCCGTCCTAGGCCTCACCGATCTGGAATAAGAGGCGGGCCCAAGCTGACACTTGGTACCGTGCGTTGAATGAAGCCTTGTTTAGAAGGAAGTAATTTATTCCATATATATCAGCAAGGTTTGTTATTATTAGCAAATAAACTTTCTTGTGCAACATTATTTGAAGATCATCTAGTTTTTCTTTGAAAACTTTATCGTTTTCTTTCAACTTATTCTAAAATTTAGTTGTCCAAGAACACTCTCAGGCCAAGCTCATAATGCTCACTTCCAGTCCACAATAAATGGTGTCCAAGAAAGGAATCAAAGTCGCCCAAGCTGCCAAAAAATCCA
The DNA here is from genome assembly GCA_027943335.1 of Chamaecyparis obtusa. Taxonomy (NCBI): domain Eukaryota; kingdom Viridiplantae; phylum Streptophyta; class Pinopsida; order Cupressales; family Cupressaceae; genus Chamaecyparis; species Chamaecyparis obtusa. The sequence continues at coordinate 591,929 of BSBK01001546.1, forward strand.
AGGCCAAACTCTAAAGTGCGGACTACATACAATGGCGACCATCAAGAGAACCCTCAATCACCCATTTCACCATAAATCTACAAAAAATCTAACAATTTGTCTTTCCCTGTAAACCCTTGCAAATGTTAATAATTTGTTTAAGACTTCACAAATTACTTAATCCTTTCCTATCATGCTCTTGGGTGAAACCTATATGATCTCACTTGCAAATTAGCTAGGGAGGAATCTTGCACCACTGAATCCAATACAATCCAATAGATGCATCTATGAATCCTGTGCAGATTTGCCCAGGTTGGCTGAAACCCAATTGAGGAAGTATTTTCGTCCTAGGGCATGTTGAACCAAAAGCAGAAGCTCTCCAAGAAAAATATCAAGACAAGAATGACCAAATGAACTTTAAAGTCTCCTTGTAAAACCCTCTTTGGAACTTTTTCGAATTATGGAATATCAATTTTAAAAAACACTTTTTCAAATATTACTCCCTTTAAAACCTCATGAGTGACTTAATAATATATTACTTTTATTTCATTTTCCCGCTCATAAAGTGACCCTCTTTATTATTTTTTATTGTCATAAAATAAAGTCACTTTATTAAAATAACCATGGCTCATCTTTTAATTAATTAAATATAAATATCAGTGTGTGCTTCTGGATTTGATTGTGATGCTTAAAAATATACACAATCAAATCCAGAAGCACACACTGACATCTAAAATGGATTGTGGAAACCTGATACTTTTAATAAATATAAATAATTTTGAGAAGCTTAGGGCTATTTATAATTTAATTAATTAATAACAAGGTTGCATAGGGACGGTGGTACGGGTATGGCTATTTTTCAAAATAGGGGACGGGGGGTACTTGGGTACGTCAAAAACTTTTTTTAATACAATTTAATAATTTATAGAAAATCTGAAAATGAGTCATGGCATATATAACATATTGTTTTCAGTTTCAGATTTGCAATATGTTTGTAATAATAATATATGCTAGATGCATAATAGAGACATGAATGAGCAGATCATAAATCATATAACAATGACATATTGCAAATGATAAACTTTTGACTTGAACAGTGATAAAGTTTACTGTTAATGAGTATTGTATCATAGTTTAGGACTGATTACATATTGAATTAAGCTTGATAAACAGCAAGCTGATACACAAACAAAAAACTGAAACAAAAATCAGAAATCTTAATGAGGGTCCTTAGCTATGATGCTCTCCACTGAGTACCCCCTGAGTACCCCCGAGTAACCGGCACTTGGGTATGTGTACCTGTACCAGTACCCGGTATGCATCCTAGGGGTATGGTTACGAGCACCCATGCAACATAGATTAATAATTTTAATGGCCTTCCTAAATAATAAAAAATTACTCATTTTTTATTTATTTCTTTGACAACTTATAATCATTTAATTATTCTCTAAGGTCAAATAAAAGGCGACATTACAAAATTAGATACATTCTCAGATTTTCGTTTTTAGGAACATTTACAAAATTTGTTTTGTGATTAATTTTAATGTATGCTACCTAGAGCAAGCTCACTTCATTAGCAATACTTAATTAATCTTAGTTAGTGTATGTTATCAAATGAGCAATTACTGGACTCACTGTGTTTCGTTTTATCAAAACAACATTTAATTCTGCAGCTTTAGGTTTTGTCACATCTGAAATTTAATGAAGAAATTCTATTATATAACTAATAGTTATTGTCTTTTTCCTTATGAGGGTTTTAAGCCAGACTCATTAATGGTTTCACGCATTGCAATCTATTTAGAATCAGACATATTTGATGTGGTGTAAACGGTAACCTTGCTTTCAGCTAGCATTTTTTTGAGGGGTGTATTATTTTTATTTTATCCATTATTTATCAACATTGCTGCAAAATACTTACCCCAGATGAAGGGGGCCTATTTTTAGTATTAACATGTTCAGATCTTATAATGATTTTGGTTAGAAATATGATATTCGATGATGCAGGACTTCTTGGAAGCAAGGTTATCAGGGTATATATGGAAGCAAAATCAGATTGAACATTTCATTTTCACTGATTCAGACATAGCAGTGGTTGATGATCTTAGCCATATTTATGAAGACTACCCAGATTTTCACATAGCTCTCACTTTTCGAAATAATAAGCATCAACCTCTAAATTCAGGCGTGATCTTTGTAAGAGGAACTGCGGAAGGTGTTTCAAAGTCTGTATAATCATATTTTGCATGTTTATTCTGCTTTATGTTTTGCTATTTTGTATTTAGTTCCTTTGACTTGATTTCTTTAGATTTAATTTCCAGTAAATTCTGCATCTGTCACAGGGCAAAAGCATTTTTGGAGGAAGTTTTGGAAGCTTACAAATCTATGTTCATGAATGCTTCTCGTATGTTGGGAGATCAGTTGGCATTGAATTGGATTGTTAAAAGCCAACCTCTGTTTGACGCCCAAAGATTTAGGGGTCTTAATGCCTTTGTTGCTGAAGTTCGCAGGACACAAGTCTTATTTTTACCATGTTCTATCTTCAACTGGACTCCTCCTGAAGGTGCAGGACAATTTCATGGCATGCCTGAGGATGTGAAGGTAAGTTCATGGTTATTTGATTTGTGTACATGAGTTTTGACATGCCAAATCCAGGGTTGATTATAATGGTAATTCCATTTGGAGCATTAAAGATGTTCCTCAGTATATGTCTTTGGTACCTTTTGAGGAGTAGACATTTGCTGGGCTCCAAATTTTCTTGGGAAAGAGTTAAACTGTAAAGAGATTTCACAGTGAGAATGCATTTACAGACAAATGAACCAAAGTAGAATTAGAAACTTGAGGACATCCTTTTTGATGCAGGAGCATCCGTGGAAGAGCATCATGATCCTGCAGATTAACATGTAGAGCATGCTTGTACAGCCTAGAGTTGATCTGAAAAGGCTCAGAATGAAAAAGAATATTAGTTTTCACATGGAAACTTGTGTTGTAGCTGTCAACTAGGAAATTGGAACATCAGAAAATATGCATGAAATAGACCAACCACAAAGACTAAAACATCATGCAAACTATATTCCTAATCTAACCATTAAAGCCATTGAAATGAAATGCATAAACATTAAAGCAAATTAAGCAAAACACTCCCTCAATGTAGCTTCAATGCTGTTTGCCCCATAGGGTAAAGTTTAATGCATACAGGAATGAAAAGTAAATGTAATAGACAGATGCAATATAAGAGAACTCACAGATATATTTCCATTAATCTCATAAGTGCTTACAATGTATTTCAAATGACACCAACAATACTTCTATTTCATGACGACAACAACCATAACCTCTCGGAGGCAATACATGAACATATATAGAGGTGTCGAGGGGGTGTGAGTGCCAACAATCGACAACCGTCGCATAACTACAAAACCCTTGACAAATACTAACAAATATTAACAACACCAATTGCCCGACAACATCAGCCTCCCCAAAAAGAAAGTCATCTTCAGACGACACAACAAAATGGGGACGAATTACAACTATACAAAAAGAAATCAAGACTGAGGTGGGGGTTGAGAAAGCATTCCTGAAGAGGAAGGTTTTGGTAGTGGTGTAGATGATGCCAACCGTGCTCTCAACTTGTACACCTACTCAGTCTGTAGCCTTAGGTTTCTCTCCGCTAACATCTGGCATTCCAGAGATGACTTCACCATGAACGCCGCCTCCAAGATCTCTTTATCCTTCCTGTCTATCTCCTCCATAGCTGTAGAAAGGCGAGTCTCCACCATCACCCTCTCAGCCCTCTCATGCTATAACTGCTTAATCATTGCGACCCTCTCAGTTGTCCTCTTTGCCCTCTCCTGAGCCAACTGTGCCTCCAATGCTGCCAATTGACCCCTGTGCTGGGCGAACTCCTCTACTACCTAGAGTTGGGTAGCTAACTCCTCCCGAGCTGTCACTACTGCCACCTATGTGACCTCATGCCCTAATGCTATGTGCTGGGTTCTCCTGAGCTCGTAGTAGCTCTCATGGAATGCCTGCTCAACCTTCCTCAACAAGGAAAGAGGCCAACTCTCTCCCACATGCTTTAGAAGGCCCCAATCCAACATCGCTAGGGTCTTTGTCGCTGGCCATCCCCGGGACTCAAAGCATCGTGCAAACTCCTCAATGCAACCACCTTTGGCAAATGCCATCAATCGCTCAACATCTTGATTTATCTCCTCGTGGGCCCGTAACTGAGCAAAGGCCACTATTTTCTGTGCGCCTGCCTCCATGTCGGCCAAGTACTGCCGTGCGTCTGCTGCCATTTCTACCAAGTACTGATCGAGGTTAGTAGACTCATCCTGAGGCTCAGGTACGCGGTGGAGGGATGCATCAATCCTGACCTCACACACCTCTCGTACGCCTATGTCATGCGGGGGATCTATTTCCAACTCCCTAGTAGGTGAACTCTCTCCCTCCAGATCCACAAATACATCAAGAATATCGTGGCAGGGAAACGCCGTACGGAATCATTTGACAACAAATGCTCTTTCTTCTCCAAATAGTGATATGTTGCTCTCATTTTGACAAAGTGCACCTATAATGAAAGCAATAGTTATGAGATGATAATTATTAGAATATTGTAATGTTTCTTTAATGGTCTATATCCAACTCCCTAGCAGGTGAACTCTCTCCCTCCAGATCCACAAATACATCAAGAATATCGTGGTAAGGAAATGCTATACAATAATCATCCGACAACAAATGCTCTTTCTTCTCCAAATAGTGATATGTTGCTCTCATTTTGACAAAGTGCACCTATAATGAAAGCAATAGTTATGAGATGATAATTATTAGAATATTGTAATGTTTCTTTAATGGTCATCTTAGGTAGTCTTTAGTTTATTAGGCAGTTTCTATTTTCGTTTTTAGTTCACAATTGTTTCTTTTAGAAACATCATCTTTAGCTTTCATCTCCTCTGTTTAATACAACATCGATTTATCGTAACATGGTATTAGGGCCGATGTGAATTTTCAAAATTTGGCAAATTTTTTAAAATAAACTTTGTTGCCTCTTGTTTTTAACAATTTTTTTTTAAATTAAAAATTTGCCTTGGGTTTTGATTTTTTGAAAATTTGGTTTTTTTTCAAAACTTGTTTTTATTTGCAGATACAAAGGGTTTCTGTGTATTTTCGTTGACTCTTCGTAGGCATCTGTGTTTGTGAACCTTTTCCAATGTGTGCGTTTGTTGTTTTGCTCACTCACAAAGGGTTTCTACCCGTGTTTGAGTGTCAGTTTTGGTGTCGCTTGTGTGTGTTTTCTATGCTTAATGATCGACGGGTTTTCTTCTGCTCAATGTCTTTGCAAAATCAACTTGGGATCGTTAGCTGTTTTTTCTTTAGACGTTTTCTATGTTCTGCCTAGGGTTTCCTGCGACAAGACGGTTTTTGTTGTGCTCTCCAGCCTACGTTTTGGACGCATCTGTATTTTGGAACCTCACACGACTTGTTCTCCTGCGACGACACCTGTTATCTTTGCATTTGGTGTGCAAACTTTTGCTTTTCAACTCGCGACAACCCAACTTTTTTGTGGATTTATGGTGTTTGTCTCTTGTATGATGAAGGACTATTTGCTTCATGGGTTTTGTACAAAACCAAGTTCTTGTTTCGTAGCTTGAGAGGGGTCTTCAATTTTGTTGGTTTCATAATTTTTCCCATAAAAATTTAGGATGGTTTTTTATAATTTTTTTGTCCATAAAAAAAATAAAATGTGATGGGGTTTTAAATAATTTTTTCCCCAAAAAAATTATGGGCAGGTTTTTAATTTTTTTCTCCTTAAAAAATTGATTGGTTTTGATTGATTTTTCACCTCAAAAATTGTGTCTGGTTTTTTCAAATTTTCTCCTTAAAAATTGTTTCTAGGTTCTGTAATTTGCGAAGTTGTTTGTTTGTATAGTATTTTGTTTGTTGGTTTTTTACCTTTTTTTCCGAAAAGAACGAAGCTTTGTAAATTTCAATTTAGGGTTTTGTCGATTTTTCCACAAAAATCATGGCTTCTTCCAATCTGTGTTGAGTCGTAATGCTCATCTACAAAAGTTCTCGGTGAATCATCTTGCAGCCTGTTTTGGGGCGTATTGCTTATTTGCAAAAGGGTTTGGCAATTTTCCTCAAAATCGTGGTTTCAGCTTCATCTCGATGTCTTTGGCAATAGGGATTAATAGCTTTGTTACCCAACATCAAATTGGACAGCTTTTTGGTCATTAACATTTTGTAGATCCAGGAAGGGTCTTAGCGGCAGCAGAATGTTTTGAAGAATTTGTGACCAAAAGACATTGTGTCTTTTGCATGGTAGTTAAACGATGACCATTAAGGGAGGGTATTAGAATATTGTAATGTTTCCTTAATGGTCATCTTAGTTGGTCTTTATTTTATTAGGCGGTTTTTGTTTTCGCCTTTAGTTCACGATTGTTTCTTTTAGAAACGTCGTCTTTGTAAATCTACATAAGGAGCTTTCATCTCCTTTGTTTAATACAATAACATCAATTTACCGTAACAATAATGACGACAATAATACTCGAAAATGTGGTTCCAAGAATGAGGAAAATGTGTCCAATTTATAATGTTTCAGGACTCAAATGAATGAACAAGATCTAAGTCCAATTGATGACCAAGATTGCATAAGAGGACTCAAAAATGGCAAATGACAAGGTTATGACAAATGGAAGAGTGGCATTTGGAAAATGTCATAACTATGACATTTAATTACAAATTGAATGCACAAAAGAAAAATTGTCATGATTATGACAATTTATGACAACTTATGACATGATTGAATGCACAAATTAGAGGGAAATTGCGAAGCCAAATTAATGGGTGGAAGGTGTAAGGAAGTGGAAGCTTAAATTAAGGGATGGAAGCACAATTAGGGGAAATTAGAAATGGAGGGAATATAAATTATTCAAATTTAATAATTCCTCACATTTAAGAAATTAGACAATTAATTGATTCCAATTAATTAATTGTGAGACAAATGGGATTAGAGAGATAAATAAATATTTAGCATGACATGGGAGTTAGGACAAGGGGGAATTAATTATTGTGCACCTCTAATTGATGAAATTAAATGATTAAGGACCACATTGACAAAATCATATGTTCGGACGCGGTCAAAAGATCAAATTGATTAGACATATGATGAGGACGAGGGGACAAATATTAGTGATTAATTAAATAATATTCATTATTTAATTAACAAAAAAACATGATATCGACAAATGATATAAATCAAATGCGCGACATAGAAGAAAAAATAGGATAATGATGAAACAATGTTTCAAAAGCAACACCAAGATGTTAAAAATTGGCACCAAGATGTTAACCATTTTTTAGCATCTACAGTAGCATATGAGAGAATGCTGTGGTTTCATGATATATTAAACCATATTGAAATTGAACAGTTGAGTGAAAACATGTAGTATTGTAGACAAAAGATTATGTTTTGTCAGCCCATTTTGTTCTTCAATAGATGAGAGATCATGTAGTGAAATGTCCCTCAATTTGTTTTTGAAATTTTTTGCAGTTGGAAATTATAGATTGATAATGCAAATTAAGAGTTCTTTTGCAGATAAGAGGTCTGATTTGTATTTCTATCAAACATTCATTTACTGAGTTTACATTTGTTCATAGGAAACTTGAATTTTCAACAAACGTTACAATAGGAAATAGGAAAATGTCAGATTTAACATTCTCAAGCATATAATACCTCACATTACAAAGCTCCATAGTGCTGTTCCGGTTTGTTGCAGCAAACTCAGGTAGTGGACAATCAGCAACAAGCAAAATTCACAGTTGATGTTCAGTAATCAGCCCCTAATTCCAGCGATAGGAACCAAAAGCCTTCCCAAACACCCTACAAGCTCATAAATTGCATAGATTGTCAGCGAAGTGTTTCCAAACAAGGTTTTCACTCCAGAGACCTGAAGCCTCACTCAGAAAACTTCTGCAGCAGCTACAGGGGTGATTGAGCATTTAAATTCATAGCTTTTAAATTGTCCAATGAAACTGCCAACTACTAGTTGCTGACACTTTTACCAACCATGGCATCCATTCCTGAACAGTCTCCAGCCACCAAAATCCTTCAGAATTCTATCTCAGCTCCTATATTCCCCTTTAGCAGTTGGACAGGCAGCTGGGATGAGCGATCAGCTCTAGAAAAAATAACACCAACAAATACCCTCTGTTAAACCCTCAGTCTTTGCTCAGCCAGCCTTTTCAATGTGTTAAAACCACTGACTACAAAAAAGATCATCAAACCCTTGGCACTCACGATAACTTTGGAAGGTATGGCTTGTATAAGGGATAGGTACAGCCAGCTAGAAGAAATCTCTAATAATTCCTGCAAGAATGCAATTTGGGCCTGTCTCAGAAAACAATCTGACCTGTATCTGAATGTACGGGTAGAATAGAATAGAATAGAAAATTTTAACGTCCGCGAGGCTAACATAGCCTATGGGACAGTCCACCAAAGTTAGGCCAGCTTTAGTAACTCGGTTCTTTTCTTGTGCAAGTTGACAATGAGTACCCCTAACTTCTCAATGCACTCCTCGCTGAATAGGTTATGCCAAGAGTTATCAGATAAAAAATCAACAAATTTGTCCCTATTGTCCTTATATGCATCACATTCTAAAATAAAGTGCTGTTCGGTTTCCACAGTTCCAAAATTGCAAAATGTGCAAACTCTCTCCTCCCAAGCCTCTTTTGGCCTCTTCCACCGCCCGGTCTCACAACGGAGTTGATGAGAATTGGTTCTCAGCTGAGCAATAAGAGTTTTAGCTCTCCAAGAAATGTTAGCCCCTATGTACGCTTTTTGAAGTTGATCACACGAGGGGTTGAATTCATTGATGTAATAAGTTTTCTTCCCTCCAAGCTCATTTCCCCAATTTCTCTTGTAAAATTTATCCATAACGAAGACCTTTATATCTTTGTTATTTGTGGGACACATATTGAAATGGATATCCCATTTACTCATCCATTTTATGTTTTGTTGCATCCATGTTTTTTTACTCTTGCACAATATATCCCTAAAGACAACTTTAGGCCATCTACCTTCTTCCATTTTTTCAATTCTTTTTAAATAGCTTATAAGACGCACCATAGCAAGCACCTCAATAGGGGCAGCCCCCATTTCACTAAGCAATATGTCATATGGGACCGTGCTTTTAATTTTAAACTTGCTAGTGATCAAACGTTTTTGAATTCCCTCAATTTGCTTCCATTGTGAGGATGAAGTGCTGCTGGCCCATAATTCACACCCATAAAAAACAACCGGCAAAACTAGAAGACCAAACAGAGTATGATTAGTTTTCCAATCCCACACTTAAGCCTCCCAACATCTATTTTGGAGAGCATAGAGCGCCTTCCACCCACCTAACGTCCTTTTCTTTCTGTAGCCATCCCGCATTAGGTTTTTGTTGAAGTCAATGCCAAGATATTTGTACTCCATCACTTCCTCAAGAATGCTTCCTTCGAAATAGAACTTATGATGATGTTGTTTTTTACTCTTAGAGAAAACCATGACTTTAGTCTTGCTAATATTGACTTGCATTCTCACCATTTTGCAAAAACGCTCAAGGGAAAATAGATGAGCTTGCAAACCGTAGGCAGATTTGGCAATCAAAATGAGATCGTCCGCATAGAGGAGCAGCCTTATTAAATATGCTCCCAACTGGATACCCTCACCATTTTGCATGTTTAACCATTCTTCAAGTTTGTCGATATATAGGCCAAACAAAGTAGGAGATAGAGGGCAGCCCTGTTTCACCCCAATATCGCTCCTAAAACATTCAGAGATGCCGGCGGAGGTTCTGATTTTGACTTTTACCTCTTTGTACATCCTATGAACAACAGCTCTGAGATGTATGGGGATCTCCAATTCTTCCATTCAAAGCCAAAGCTTGTCCCTAGGGACGGTGTCGAAAGCTTTTCGAAAGTCAATGAAACAACAAAAAGCCTCATCCTTTTTCTCCCATCCTTTTTCGATTATGTGCCTTAGAGTAATATAGTGATCAACTGTCGAGTGTTTTGGTCTAAAACCAGCCTGCCCTTTTGCCCGCTTATGATTTTCTTCAGCCCATTTACTGATTCTGTTTTCTATCATGTTGCCAAATAATTTTGCAAACAAAGGAATGATCATTATGGTCCTGTAGTTGGAGGGATTATTGACATCACTGCTCTTAAAAAGAGGTATGGCAAGGCTGATTGTCCAATCTTTAGGAAACCCATGTTGACTGATATTATTGAAGATTTTTGCGATGTGTGGTGCAAGGGTTTTCATGCCCCACTTGAGATACTCTGCTTGAAGTTCAACCAAGTCCTTGGCCTTACCGCTGCCCATCTTTTTGATACCCATACCTCTTGCACGGTGAAAAGATTCGCCATATTGTTGACTATGGGTGGCAGGCCCACCTCACCTTCTTGTTCGTACAATTTCCTAGCATAATCAAGCCATTGAGTGGCTGTAATATTATTTTCAGTTTGTTTCCTTCTTGGTTGAAGTTCCTTCCAGAAAAGTTTGGGGTTATTTTTACTAAGGAAAATTATCTCATCTCTCCTTGTGACCATAAAATCAGCTTTTTTCATCTTTAAAATCTGCTTGTAAACTTTAATGTCATTGTTTGGTTTGCTTGACTCTTTGAGAGTCCTCCTAGCGATTTTGGGTAGTGGTATGTAATTGATCATTTGGTGCTAATAGAAATTCAAAACATTGTCCTTGTACTTTCCTTTCTATACTTTCATTTCCAATTTGTGTTTCTTTGTACTTCTCAACAAAAAATAAAAAAATCATAATTTGCAATCACCAGATTAGGGTTGGTTATCACAATGGTATCAGAGCACAAGTTCTCTCTACCATCCTATTGGGTAGTGGAAGAATGTCTACAATAGACAGGTCTTTATGTGAGTTAATGGAAGGATTGATTAATTTGATGAAGGATCCAGATTTTAAAAGGGGGTTTGTAAAGATTGTCACAAAATTCAAACATAAGAAAGAGACAACAGATAAAGAGACAATAATTGGGGAAGAGCATGTCATAGGCACATAGGTTAGTACTGGTGGATTTGTTTCTATTCCTGAGAGGGAACCTGATATATCTTTAGTTGCAGCTGACCTTGAGTATGACGATGGCGACCTTGATAACTTGGATCCACAGTACACCATAGAAAGTGATGGTGAGGATGCACAAGATAGTTGGGACAACGATGGAGTCACTTATGATGGGGATGACAATTCTGATTTAGATCCTTACCATAGCAGCTGTCCACTTTCTCTACAAAATCAGAGCTGGGATTCCTTCAATAACCCGTTGTTTGGGATGGAAGTTAAGGAGCCACATGACAACCCACTGTATGAGATAGGAGGTGGAATATCACTTGGTTCTAGCATTCCATGTGGAAAAGATAATATGGCATTGGATTTGAGAGATGCCTCAGGCAATGGGTTGGAACGTGATTTGCAACTTGAGGGCAATCATTTTTCACATCGTGGGATGATTGGTTACTCTTCTGGGAGACCAATGGATGTGATATATGTAGATGAAGAGGTAGACTTAAAGTGCATAGGGCATGTTATGGCACTTGGGAGTGCGGTTCCTTCATGTGATGCATTGGCCCCTGGGGATCAATCTTGGTTGGGTGTCCATGCTTGGGATTCTCAAGAAGAAGTAATGGAGGTGTATGGAAATAGTGGCCTTGCTGATTGGAATTCACAGTTTGTTGTTGATGATGATACGGGAAGGGCACAGGTGATTTGGGGAAGCCTTGGAAACTCTATTGATAGGTGTGAAATTCTGAATTGGGTAGTCTTCATAGCAGCAGTTCACTCCCTTTGCATGCATATAATTACCAGAGTAATTTTAAGGTGATTACGGATAAAACATTAATTGAGATGGGTGCTGACATTAACTGTGACAAGGCATTTCTTGAGTTGAATGATGGATGTGTTCTAATTGTAGTGCTGCACTTGGTCAAAATAACAAGATATGGGGTCCTGGAGAAGATGCAGAATTTGAGATAGAATGTGGTTTTCAGTTTGGTTGTGATTCTGGTTCATGACATGGGGAGTTTTCATATTCCCTGGGAGACCGCCGATTATAAATCATACAGAAGAAATAAATACGTTAGACCCCCATGGAAAGGTGCAAGGACTATTATTTGATGAAAAGTTAACCAAAAAGGTTAATATGGCAGTGGTTTTAGTCCCACTTTCAAATCAATCCAGTCGGGATTTTGAAGCTCATGATTACATTACCAACACTCAGGGAAGGTATGACCAAACAATGTTTTATTTCTAGCAGCTGTTTAGATCAGCATGATTATGATGTGATGTCAGTGGTTTTTGAGTGGCAAAAATGTGATGAAAACCAGTTCTTTGTAGCAGCTACTTCTACGGTACAAGGTGACAAAGCAAATGGTGTAGGAGTTGAATAAATACCTTGCAGCCTTATGACATCTATTTATGAGGACTTCTTTGAGCCACTCCCACCCTTAAACACTTGGGAGGAACAGGAGACAAATCAAGAATCTGTGGTGTTTGTTGATACCCCAAGAAAGCGTAGACAAGGATCCCAAAAGTCTGATTTGGGACAGTGTTAATTTACCTCCTCAGTTTCATGAGACTACGACCCTTATAAACGGAGGGATGAATGAAGGAGGGTCTACAAGTTTAGGCACTCAAAGTGCAAGTGTTGGGCATGATATCTTCAATGATGATGCATTTAGAAATGGTGAAGACATGACTTGAATATGTGATAACTACTTTGAGTTTTATGACAACAACCATACTTCTTTCCATCATGATTTGGTAACAACCTCGTTACATGGAGTTGATGATACTATAGAATCTACCTATGTTAACACTCTAGTTGTGGGTGATAGACATGAGCAGTATCATATGGATTCAAGTCACAAGGGCACTAAACACTTGGTGAATAAGCCTCTTCTTACGGCCAAGCATATAGAGCAATCAGAATTGTATGGACAAGAAATAAGGAATAAACCAGAAAATTCTTGTTGTACTATTGATTTTGGGCTCATCTTTAATGAGACGCCACAGTTAGTGAGCCAATTGAAGGCCCAATTTGGATTTAGGAGAGGAAGGTTGGCAGATATGTACCATGGGGCAGCAAGGGATGATGTTGGCTCAAGTGATCTCAACTCAGATTTGAAGAAGTCCCTTGGTTCTTTTGTCTCCTTCGATGGACACCAAGCTGCCTTAGTTTCCAAACCTGAGCTCCTCAAGAAAAGGACCGATTTCATCATTAAGGACTGCAGTTCACTAATCAATACAGATGGCAGTCTTGAGAAAGGGAGTGTGACAGCCCTTGAGAGGAGTTATCAGTATGGAACACAGCTTGGGACAGCAGCTTATGTTAGCACCTATGAAGGCCAACCCGAGAGGTACCAAACAAAGGTGGGTTTCATGATGATGACTAGCCATCTTCTACCTTCACATGGTTTCATTAATCTTGTTGTGAAGCAAGGACATATGATGAGTATTGAAGAACTGCATGGCATACCATGTTTGTCATCATGTAGTACTTGTCCTAGTTACATAATAACAACACTCCTTGATCACATTGGAAGAGGATATATGGAATATGAAGTAAACATCTTGGAGCATGTGGAGGATGATAGTACATCTGGTTTGTACCATTGGGTTTTGAGTTTCATCACAAGGATAGGGCTGCCTTCTGGTTTTGAACATGGAATTTCCGGCCCTAATTCATTGGGTTACAATTTTCACATTTTTGATAGTTGACTGTCCTGTATTGCTGATCTTGGGAAATGCAGCTTGCTCCTTTAGGACAGCAACTGATTGGGAGAGATGGGAAGATTTGTATCACCCATTCCTTGTTGTAAAATGGTACAGTGTTGAGTCCCCATCACCCTTTGTCATTAGAGGAACTTGTTGCTTCTTTTGGAGCGAGGTTCTCAGCGGGATGGATGTTGTTGTAATTTATATCAGAAGCAAAGGGTGGAGTGGTATGTTAGCTTACACTCATATGGTGGATATTTCTTATATCCTTATACAACACACCAGTGTCAGCAGAGCGTTAATGATGTTATTATGATGAGACACATTTATCTCCTTGCCTTCAGCATGAGTGACAAAATTAATTTTTGATTCCGACATTGACATATTCAGTGCACCATTTCTTTGGGATCTGAAGGAGTTGCTTCACAAGTTATGACATAGTGTTATTAGAGTGGAGCAACGACAGTGTGGTGGTTTCTTCCTGAGGATGACTTGGGACCCTGAGGTCATTATTGATTCCAGTTTGGATCAGTTTGTTGATTGGAGGTTGTACTTGTTGAACTAAATGTCATTGATGACAAAATTACTTGTTTAAAAATGATGTCATGTTGTTGTGTAAAAGAAATAGTCGAATGACTGCAAATAAAGCAAACATATGTATCAGACTTTTAATGGTACAAATCCAATAAGTCTATCTGTTGAAAAGCATTATTTATACATACCTCTGTAAGCGTGACTGAAGTTTTTAGTAGCGTTGAATTTCATATTACAAAATTGCGGTGATTTTCTTCTAACCAACAGTGACCCATTATTTATACATACCTCTGGAAGCGTGACTGAAGTTTTTAGTAGTGTTGAATTTCATATTACAAAGTTGCGGTGATTTTCTTCTAACCGACAGTGACCCTCTGGCATCAATCGGCTGACAACACAGAAAACTAAATGAAGAAGACATGGTATTTATCGGCGCTGAGGAGAAATTGTTTTATTAAATTTGTTGAAAAGTCTCGTCTGAGTAAGCTGTCTATGTGCCTGGCAGCCCAATAACTTTTCAAAACTTTTTTGTCTCATCAGAATTGACCTACCTGTTTGCCTGATAGACTGATAGGTATTGGGCATGACGTTTATAATGGTTGTTTTGGAAAAACATTGGGCTAAGTCATATGGTGCATATAAGGAGAGAGTGTTAAAGAAATAATTTGTCAAGCTTAAAACATGTGTCAGCAAACTAAAGAAATTCTTTTATTAGTTGACGGCAAAGATACGGATGGTGATTTAAAATTTGTTTGTAGTAATTTGAAACGGTAACAGTTTACTGTTTTACAGTTGGAACACCGTGGATAACCTCTTCTTACGGAGCAGATACTTATAAATATCTTCATTTCGAATGGAAGAAAGAGTGTGTGAAATAGAAAAGGAAAAACAGTTATCTGTATGAGGAGTTTTCGAACTCAATAACAATTTGAAGAATTGAAAGAGGATGAGATTGTATGTATAAACACTTTTGTGTTTGAAAAATATAACTGAGTGTATAGACGCTGAAGAAAGTGATTTAAAAGAAGTATTGAAGAAAACCTGGTGAAGAAGTGTGACTTGGTAAGGCAGCATACTTGATAAAAGGAATCAGGTATATACATACTCTGTTTTGGTGCATGTTTGAGACTATTAAATATTCTTAGCAGAAAAACTTTCTCAGTTTTCGTTTAGACTAGTTTCATAACAGAGATACAACATAAAAGTTTGTGCAAGAGTTGGCTTTCTGATTTGTTATAGTATTCAGAGACTGCAGTGATTTTATTTCAGATTAACATACAAGAGACATATTCTGATTATGCAAACTTGAATTCAAATTACAAGAATTCAATCAATTTCTCAAATTGTATATTGGTATATCAGAATACTTAATCCTATCATTTTGTAAACAAAAGGAGATAAACACCAAGATTATATGTTTTGTATATTCTGAGTTAATTCTCAGATTAATGTTTTGGTTTCTGAAAAAGCTGGTGCTTGAAAAGAAAAAAATGAAGTTCAGATTTGATTCCTAAACAATCATTTTATTGTAATTGGGTTGGAGCTCATATTGGTTGAGTGGGTGCTCAGTTTTTGTAAAGAGTTGTTGCTCTAAGAACAGGGGTTGGCGCTCCTTAGGGTTGGAGCCCATAAACATTGTAACTTGGTTCAGATTTGTGAGGCTGGATTAGGACAGTAGATCCTAGCAGCGTTTCTCACCGTGGTTTTCTCCCACATTGGGTTTCCACATCACATTCTTGTGCATTGTTTCTTGTACCTTGTTGCTTGATTTCTTGGTGCTTCTCTTATGTTCTGTTTTGATCAAATCAACTTGAAGTAACTACATAAAGTTTGAATTAAAAATAAAATTGAACTAAGGTTTATACACTACTAATTCAACCCCCCCGCCCCCCCTCTTAGTAGTGAATTTGTGTTCTTCAATTGGTATCAGAGCCAAGTGCTTGTCAAAAGACCTAATCAATCTAAGTAGATTCTGTGAATAGAACACATGGCTAACCTAGAAGGAGCATCCTCAAATAAGACACCTTTGTTTGATGGGACAAACTATGCTTTTTCGAGTACTTGGATGAAAAGTTACATTGCTTCAATAAGTTATGATGCCTGGATGTTTGCTGAAAATGGCTACACTTTACCGAAAGCTCTCGTAACTGATCTTGTAGATAAGAAAGATTATGAGAACAATGCTAAAGCTAGAAATGCATTATTGTGTGGTTTAGCTAATAATGAATTTACTAAGGTCGTGCATTGTAGAACAACTAAGGAAATCCGGGATAAGTTAAAGGGTATCTATGAAGGGGATGATAAGGTTAAAGTTAAATAGGCTGAATTACAAACATATAAGGCCAGATTTGAAGAATTAAAAATGAAAGAAGAGGAATGCATTGTAGATTATCTTTTAAGAGTTGATGAAGTTGTGAATGCAATCAAAGGCTTAGGTGAAAATGTAAAAGAACCAATTGTTGTGCAAAAGATCTTATGTTCTTTACCTTCCAGATATAATGACAAAATTTCTGCTATAGAAGAAGCCAGGGATCTCACTAAAATAACAATGGATGATTGCATGGTATTCTAACAACTTATGAGATGAGAATGACAGGTGATGTAGAAACAAAAAGGGATGTTGCTTTCAAGGCAACTAAGAAAGAAAAGGACAAGAGTTTAGAATTAGAAGATCTAGAAGAACAATTGGCAAACCTAGTTAAGAAGTTTTAAAGGTTTGGTAAAAATAAAGAAAAATGCCCTATGAAATGTTTTAATTGTGGAAAGAGTGGTCATTTTGTTGCTAAGTGTCCTAACTCTAACATCGATGAAGAAGAGGGTTATAAGAAGAAACAATTTGCTCACAAATCAAAAAAGTTTGCAAAGAAAAAGAAAAACTTATATGTTAAGAATGATAGTATTGTTAGTTCTGACTCTGATGGTTATGAAACTTTGTTTATGGCAATAGGACCTTGTTCTACAGATCAAAACAATGGTAATTCAAGCAGTGATTTAAAAGATGAAATTGATTTTGAAGTAGAGTTGGTATGCGCACTGGAAGAAGTCAGCCGGTTGAAGAAAGAGTTGCAATCAGTCTCAAAAGGTAATGCAGATTTCTCAAAAGATGTTGAACCTAAAATTGAGATTATTAGAAATCTGAAAGTTGAGCTTGAAGAAAAACTAAAAGGAATCTAGAAGTAGTAAATTCTGAACTTGTTCTTAAGACTGAAAACTGCTCTAAGTTAGGAAGTGAAATAGTTGGTTTAAGGAATGAAATCAACAAACTAACTATGATTCCTAATAAGCAAATGAAATTCACAAGATGTTTAGAATTGTTAAGTGATATGTTGGCTCAACAACGAGACACTAGCGTCACAACAAGATTAGGGTTTGAAAAGGTAAAAAATTCTAATAGTGCAAAAGGTAAAAAGAATTTTGTTGAAACTAAGAAGTGGTTTTCTAAAAGATTTTACTCATTCTACAGTTATTGCAACTTTTGCAACTATTTTGGTCATAAAGCAATAAACTGCAGAGTTATTCCAAGAAGAAGGATTAGTTTTGTAAGTCCAAATTCTCTTAATGCATTAAGAAAGTTCAACTTGATTTTCTTTAAATGTTAGAATGTTGGACATACTGCTAAAAACTGTTAGTTGAATTGTGTTGATTCAGGAAACAAGTTATCTAATAAGAAAGAGACAAAAGTATGGAGAAAGAAAGAAAATGAGTCTCTTGTTGTTACAGCCCTACATTCTACAAAAGAAAATCTTTGGGTTGTAGACAGTGGTTGTTCAAATCATATGATAGGTGATAAAGACAAGTTTTCCACATTTACAGAATGGAATGGTAGTTCGGTGTCATTTGGAGACAAATCATCAATACCAATACAAGGTAAAGGTTCCTTGAGTATTAATGGCATACTAGAAGCAAACAATGTGTGGTATGTGGATGGTTTAAAATATAATTTACTAAGTGTTAGTCAATTATGTGATAATGGCTACTCTGTAAATTTTAATGCTCAAAGTTGTGAGAAGAAAAATTGATTCTGAAAAAGCAATTGTTGAGGGTAAACGTACTAAAAGTAATGTTTATGATTTAAGAGAAGTAAAAGGCATAAATTGTTTGTTGAGTCAAGTTGATGAAAGTTGGCTTTGGCATAGGAGGTTAGGACATGTCAATTTTGATAATCTTGTAAAAATCAGCTCTTTAAAGTCAGTAAGGCATATGCCCAAGATTGTGAAACCAAAAAATATTGCATGCAAAGAATGTCAACAAGGGAAACAAACTAGAATAAGTTTCAAACCAAAAGAATATTCAAGTCTACAACCCCTTGAGTTAATTCACTTTGATCTTTGTGGACCCACCAGAACTAAAGGTTTGAAAAATGAAAGATACTTCATGCTATTTGTAGACGATTATTCTAGAGTGACATGGGTGACATTTTTAAAAGAAAAATCGGAGGCTTCTGAAAAGTTTAAGATTTTTAGGTCTATGGTTGAAAAAGAAATTGATTATGAAGTTAAGTGCTTCATATTTGATAGAGGTGGCGAATTTATGTCTAATAAATTTGTTGCATATTGTGAAGAAGGAATAAAAAGACAATACTCTGCAGCCAGGACACTTTAACAGAATGGGGTAGTTGAAAGGAAAAACAAAACGGTAAAGGAAATGGCTAGAACTTTACTTAATGAATCAAAACTTCTTGACAGGTTTTGGGTGGAAGCAGTGCATACATCAGTCTATGTCCTAAACAAGGTTCAGCTCAAAGAAAACATTAATAAAAATCCATGAGTTATGGTATGGTAAGCCAGCCTTAATTAAATACATTAAAGTTTTTGGAAGCAAATGTTTTATTAAGCGAGAAGAGGAAGGTTTGAGTAGTTCTGATTCCAAATTTGCTGAAGGTTTGTTTCTTGGTTATTCAACTCACAGTAAAGCTTATAAATGCTATAACAATAGATTAAAGAAAATTGTTGAATGTGTTAATGTAAAAATTGATGAACAATTACACAAAGACGACTTTGAAGATTCTATTATGAAGATTCTATTGTTAATACAGATAATGTGTTTGAAAGTACTACACTTTCCAGTGATTCTAATGAAAATACTTCTACAACAAATGCTTCTAATGATGATGATGAAATATGTTCTAAGAATGCTAGTGAATTTTTTTTTGAAAATATTGGTGAAAAGAATCCATCTAAGTTTGTATAAAGAAATTATCCTGAACAACAATAATTGGTAATAAAGATGATGGGATTCAAACAAGGAAAAAGGTTGTTAAAAATTATAATGAAGAAGCTTATCTATCTTTGACTTCTGAAATGGAACCTAAAGCATACAAGGAAGCTAGCATAGATGATAATTGGATTAATGCAATGAAAGAAGAATTAGCTCAAATTGAGAAAAATAACACCTGGGAGTTAGTTCCTCGATCGTTAGATAAGAATGTCATTGGTGCTATATGGGTGTTTAAAAATAAACTTACCGAAGATGGAAAAATTGTTAGAAATAAAGCTAGACTGGTATGTAAGGCTTATGCACAAATTGGAGGGGTAGATTTTGATGAGACATTTTGTCCTGTAGCCAAGCTAGAAGCTATATGCATGTTTTTGGCATTTTCAACATAAAATTTTTAAAGTTTGGTAGATGGATGTAAAATCAGCTTTTCTGAGTGGGGTTTTAGAAGAAGTTTACACGGAACAGCCAAAAGGCTTTGTCGGTGCAGGTAAAGAAGACTATGTATGCACCCAAATCTGAACACTTCAATCACGGAGCATCCTGTAGCAACACAAAGACCGACAAAGCATGATGTAGTAGAAGTCGTGTCTTGTTAGACACTTAGTCATTTTCACATGCTTTATAAATAGGTGTAGTTCTGTTGACAAATTACATGTAATTGAATAACAAGTTGTAATTGCATGTGATACTATCACATGCAAAGTTGTAACATGTAATCAGATTACAAGTGAATTAGGCTTTGTAATCTTGAATAAGTCAAAGGAGTTAAGGTTTTCTCCTTTTTTCTCCACCTGTTTCTCCACTCTCCTATAAATAAAGGAGGGTGCTCATTGTAATCTTGGATCTTTTGTTAAGGCAAGAAAACTCTGCCAATTTGTATGTGCACTCTAAGACTTTGAGTTTAGATGTAAATTTGAATTGCTTTCAATAAAAGAGGTAGGTTGTTTTGAGACTTTGTGCCAATCCAAGTTGTTATGTGACGACATTTTCTTAAGTTGATTATGAGTTTTGGTGCTTTGTTCAAGAGGGATTTGAATTCAATCATGCAGACTTTGAGTTGCCTATTGCATTCAGAGTTATAATTCAATTTGAGCTTTTGAAGACTTTGTGCTGTACGAGGTCAAATTGCTATAGTTAGTAGCGGCTGCAATTACTTAGAGCTGAAGACTTTGGGCTTCAGTTGTGAGTGTTTTTATTAAGTTTGAGAGTATTTAGTAAGAGATATTGTGCCTTACTGGCTATTCTAATTGAATCCTAATTTGGGATAATCGTAGGAGACTTTGGGTTCCTATACTTATTCCACAAAATATAAAAGTAGACTGATGTCTTAGGAGTTGTTCTTATGTCAACCCCAAGCCGCTGGTATTATCGTAGCAGTAGATACCTTTTGTTAAGTTTGAGAGTTGTTGCGTATGAATCATTCCTGAAAAAAGAGGAATTGATTAAGAAGAACCGCCCTTTGTTAATTTTAGTTAGATCTCTATTGAAGCCACCTACGATAAGAAGAAAATCTCATGAGACGTTGCCTAAAGTTACAGTTTCGTAAGTTGTAGTATTAGTGACTTATAGAACTTTTAGCCAACAATATACTTAGGGAAAAATCCAAAGTTTGTTTGGCAAAGGTAATGCTATTAGTTTAAAAGAACTATACCTTTTCCTTGGAGACAAAGTGTAGTGGCTAGTTGTGAAGTTTAGTAAGTTGTTAATAGTTAGTTAAGTACTAGTGGCTTGTTTTGGCAGTTAATAAATCGTTAATGGCTAGTTGGAAAAAAATATAGACCACTAGTGGTTCAATGGTGATTAGCAGTGTTCCATGGGGACGCCCCGCCCCCTGCAAAAAAAGAAAGAAAGAAAACCCTAGCATTCTTGAAACGGGGACGTTCCTGGGATGTGAGGATGTCGTCCCCAAGTCCCTAGTTGCGTTGTCCGTCAACCATCGCTCACTACCGAGACGTCAAAGGGGACACCTGATTGTCCCTCGTTGACAAACACTTGTCGACATGAGTTTTTAAAGAAAAAAACATATTTTTTAATTTCTTTTTTGGTTCTATTCAAACTCTAAGTGGATGTGGGGTCCATCTAAGGGTTTCCAAGCCTACAAAAGGCCCTCCAAGCTTCATTTTAATTCACATTGTCATTTCTAATTGTTTGCTACAGTAAGAAGAGTGAAGAGTTGAGAAAAGAGTGATTGGAGGAGTGAAAGGACTGATTGCAAGTAAAAGAGGAGTGAGGAGCTAGAAGAAGATTTTTCACCTTGTTGAAGAGATTTTTCAAGCACAAGGTAGGTTTTTAACCGATTTTTTTGTTTTATTTTCTGATTTTCAGTGTTATTTCATTTTCTTATTTCATTTCTTTTGCTTCATTTTCTAAATAATTTAGATTTTGTTTTACAATATGAAATTTATTAAAAAATTAAAAGAGTTTTAATTTTTAAAATTTTAAAGCAGGGCCTAGGCTGAAACTATGTGCTTATTGATTTTTTTTTCATTTTGTGAAATGAAGTGTCAAAATGAGTTCACATAATCATGATATGAGTGAGGATGAGATGAAAATTCATTCTCATAGTGCAAGCCAATCAAAATATGAACCTGAGCATTAGGATGAGGGGGGTGAGCATGGGCCAAATCTGGAAGGGCAAACCAGTTCCATGGCTAGTGCATCACTTGCTACTGATTGCCCCTCCCAACTTTTGGCAGAGTGAGCTATGGGTCCTTATGATCCCAAATCTCCTTTCAGATAGTTTGCACCAAGAATAACAACCCTAATGCCAACATGTGGTGGCACGAGGAAATGAAAATGCAACATTTGTGGTACAAGATGGTTTGGGAGCATCACTAGAGTTAATGCACACTTTCTCTTTTGGCCAAGAAATGGTGTGGGAGCATGCGAATTGTTGAAGCTGCCTAAAAATCTGCGTTACAGAATTGAGTTCAACAAGCTTTGGGTGTTCCAGATGACATTGGAGTTGCAATGCCTACTACCTTGTCTAGTAGGCAACATATTCAAACTATTCAGAAGATTTAGGGGCAACCACATATTTCTCCTCATACATTGCATCAGAGAGCAGGAACAATATCAGGGTTAGCCTCATGACCTTCATCCACTCATAGTGTTGTGGCTGAATCACAATAGGACGAGGGGAAACACAAGATGCAAAATAACCCCGTAGTTGATTTGTTCAATGTGCACCTGAGGGAACAGATAGATGATTCCACTGGAAAGTTCTTCTTTGCCAATGACATCCCATTTCCTTTTGCTCGATCTCCTTATTATAAGGAGATGATGTCGATGTTGGTGAAGGGAGGAGCATCATATGTGCCTCTAGATGAGCACAAATTGAGGACCACGATCTTGGATAACAACTATGCCAAGATGAGTGCATTGATGGAGATGACGAGGGCATGTTGGGAGGAGTTTGGATGTAGCATAGTTATGGATGGGTGGATGGACATTAGGCATCATCCACTCATCAATATCATAGTTACATGTTCAGAGGGCCCATTCTTTCTTAGGGCGGTTGATTGTTCAGAGCATTGAAAAGATGTTGATTTTCGGTTTGACATCCTTCGGACAGCTATTGAGGAGATTGAGCCACAAAATGTGGTCCAAGAAGTGACAGATGCAATTCATGTGTGTAGAGCTGCAGGGAAGCTTATCGACGCAACATACAGACATATTTGGTGGACTCCATGTTGTGTGCATGCCATGAACAATGCACTCAAGGCCTTGGGGAAGATTGAGCAGATTAGAGGAGTGGTCAGTGATGTGAAATATGTGCAGATGTTTATCTACAACCACCACACTTCACATGCACTCTTCAGGAGCTTCACAAAAGAGTTCTTGAAACTAGTTGAGACAAGATATGCATCCTATTTCATTCTTTTGGAGATAATGCTTGAGTTGTAAGAGCCACAACAACTCATGGTTATGACGTAAGATTGGATTAGGTGGGATGAGTCCAGGACATAGCAGGGGAGGAGGGTGAACAAGATAGCGAAGATATGCAAAATACAGTCTCTATCATCACTCTAGTTTTTTAGGTCATCAGATATGGGGATGGGGATGCACCTACCCTTGAAGAGGTGTATGAGTGCAAGGATTCTATTCTTGACCAGATGAAGACAATTGTGTGAGAGAAGGACCCTACTTTAGCATTCTACAATGAGCACATTCAGCCTATTATTCAACGCAAACAAGACAACTTGAACACTCCCTTGCACATGGTTGCTTATGCATTGAATCCGAAGTGGTACATGCTTAGGCCTGGTAGAGTTACACTAATTTAGGATGTTGAGGTGATGGAAGGGTTCTTCAAGTGCATTGATAGGATGTATGATGCTGAAATTGCTAGCCAAATTCGCACTGAGTGTACGAAATTTTCTACTCTTAGGGGTTGTAAGGCTGTGGCAAAGGCAGATATAACTATGGCACACGAGGACTTGATCTTGTGGTGAACTTGTCATGGATTGTGTAATGTCCCCTTTTTCGTGAACGTCAACTTTCATAGGATTAGCCTATTTCCTAACCCTCATAGGCTAATGGAGTTGTTTAGAGGGTCCAGTTGGCAGAGCCAGAGGCTATTTTCCTACTCTGGTGGTCAAAGATGTTTAGGATTGCTCTTCGTTTGAGTCATATTTTGGGAAAGTCAGGGTTTCTATCTTTAGCAGGGTGTCTGAATAGCTTGGTGGCAGTATTGAGATTTAGTATCATTTACTGGAGCAGTTATTCAGAGACTTACTATTTATAGTAAGTCATTGTTGAAGAGTTGCTATATTTGGTAGGGGCATTGGGGTCATGGTATGCTTAGTGATTGACTCATTCGTCGGTTGGCTCAGTTTGGGGGACTTACTATTTTTAGTAAGTCAGTTATGCCCATGTTGCTATTTTTAGCAATGCATTTGGACTTGGTATTAGCAGAGTTCATCGGTTGACAAAATGGAATGAGTTATTGGCTCAAGCCCAAGGTATTGATTATTAATAAAGAATCCTTTATTAATAATTAATTGTTAAAGTTATAATATAAAGTTTTTATTTAAGTGAGGGCCAATTGACACATTAAAGTGCACATCATTAAATGTTATTTGACTTTATTATTAAAAGGGGTTATTTAATGATTATAAAGTCAAATTATAAAGTGCATATGAGGGATAATGTAAAGTGCCAATTTTAAGGGAGATATAAGTGTTAAAATATACTTTATATTATTTCATTGTGCACCAAATGGAGAAAAATATAATTAAATATTATATTTCAAATACATCAAAAGCAAGTGCAACAAAAGCTAAATATTTTTAAGTTATGAGAAGTGTATTTGTGAAGATACATATCTATTTCTCTTGGAGAATTATAAAAAGCCAACGCAAGAGAAAATCCATTCATTCTATTGTGCATTTGATATTTGTGAATTTGGTGAAATTGGTGAGGAGTTGGTGCCAAGGGTTTCAGATATTGAGAGTTGAAGAATTGTGAATTCTTCTAAGTGTTTTTGCACTTTGAACTGGTGAAACTGTCCATTGAGATTGTGCTTGTGAATGGTTTAATACAAAACTATCATTTGTGCTTCATTTGTGATCAAATTGAGAGGAAGTTTTTAGTGTTTAATTTCAGCAAGTGTTAGCAAAGTCTGGAGGACAAATTGAATGTAGATCACAGCCTTTTAGGGGTCTGCATATGGGAATTTGAGCAGCTGCCAATCATCTATATGGGCAGCGGTCAGGGTTTGTGAGGCTGCGTTCTTATTTGCTGGGCAGCGTTTGATAGTTATTGGGCACATTTTGATATAAGAGTGCCTTCGTTATTTGATTCAAGGCTTCACTGTCAATCTGAAATGATTTCCTGGGGCAGCGTCATCAGTTTGGAGTTAATTTGGTGCATGCAAACAGCTACAGGTTTCCTTAAGAGTCTTTAATTAAATTCTTATGCTTAACATTTGTCATTGTAAATTGTTTGAATTAGTTGTGGAGGAATATGAATGCACACCAAATGTTTAATGTAATGTCATATCTAAATTGCTCATAATTAGCATATTAGTTTCATGCTAAGTGTTTGATGAATTGTCTTTGTGGTATAAGTGGTGGCTTTAGCATGTTATGACCATATAAATGTTGACATAATTTCTATTCATAGCACTTGTAATTTTGTATGGTGTTTTGTGATTCAAGAACTTAGAGAAGTTTCACACTATACCTTGCATACTAACTGTTTGACGAAATATCATTGAGTCATAACGGAAAAAAAGAGTTAGAACTTGCAGGGGTTCTTATAGATCGAAATCAACGACTAACACACTAGCCATTCGTTTTCTATCTGAGATTTCTAGTTCTTCAGCTTCTAAGAGGAATTGGTCTACTTATGGCTTCATCTACTCTCTTAAGAGGAATAAAGTTACCTCTAGGAGAGTAGAGAAGCTAGTGGCTATACATAGTGCTTTGCGTATCACTGATTGCAAGACACGTGTGTACAAGGAGAGCCCAACAACACGATGGGATGTAGAGCCAGAGGAGCCATCACAGATTGATGAGGATGAGGATGCAACAACTTCAGATGTAGGGTTGGTTGGTGGATCTTAACCTTGAGAAGTCTAGTAGTTCCAATGATGAGGAGTTTGCCTTGAGGCTTGACCTCCCGAGGGATGATTAGAGGCCTCCCTTCACTACATTTTGACATTTTGTACTTGTTTTGATATCATGCTACTCATTGCAATCATCATCAAGCTTCATAAGAAAAGGGCAGAAATGAAAATTGCTGCGTGTGAGACAGTCTGTCCCATAGGCTATCTTTAGCCTCGTGG
This sequence comes from Chamaecyparis obtusa, assembly GCA_027943335.1. Lineage (NCBI taxonomy): Eukaryota > Viridiplantae > Streptophyta > Pinopsida > Cupressales > Cupressaceae > Chamaecyparis > Chamaecyparis obtusa. The sequence goes on from BSBK01001546.1 coordinate 618,229, forward strand.
ACGTTAAAATTATTTTCTTTCTTCATTTTTATGATATTTTTGATATAATATAAATCTTCCATTTGCCGATTCGACAATTTAAAATTTTATTTAGTATTATGTAATGTCCCTTTTATGAGACATTTGAAATTAATAAGTGACTTTTTTAGCCAGTCAAGTTATAAAATAAAGTCACTTTAAAAGACAAGAAGCAGAAGGTGAAGAGACAAGCTGGAAAAATGAATAGCTTCTTGGAGATTGCTATAAAAGTTTGTGGAGAGGAATTCAGGCATATTCGGATATTATTTTGATTTGAAGAATTGAGATTCGATAGGAGAGCAGGACGGACACCTTGTGGGAGTGAATTCGTGATGGAGATCACATGTGTGCTAAATTTGTAAGATTTAAATCTATTCCAGAAATAAGGTATTTTCTATTGGGAAGAAGATTATTTTATTCAAAAAGTTAAGCTGGTGAAAATATGTATATATTGAGGACGAGTTTGTATGCTGGAGATGTTTATTATTATTATTGATGTCGATTTTATTAAGTGGTGGACTTAATGGTAATACGCATATTGCTATGAAATATTGGCTTTAATTATTAATCTGAAAATATTAGGAAGGGAGCCGATTCAAATATGTTCTGAGCTCATATTTTATCATTTTTGCGGGTCCCGAATTCATCACTGAGGAGGATGTTTTTGAAGCTACAAATATTATTAGGGGGTTCCATATTATTTCTGGAAAAGAACTTTATATCGGAGGCACAGCAGCAATTATTTATGAAGATTTAATAATATGAGCCAAAGTCCGCGTTAGCCTTTGTGGGTCCCGATTCAATATTGGCATGTTAATATTTAGCGGCTATGGTTCAATTAAATATTGATGTGCCGTAATCGTATTCATTTCTGTAGTTTACGTGGAGAAAATACAGTGAAGTATTGGCGTGCGGGGACATTAAGTAAATTGAAGACTATAGTTTGGGGTCTCCGTCCTTACTGACAGCAAATATTTTATGCCTTTCATTTTAAGGAGCATATGGAAGGAAGTCTATAGTTGAAATTTAATATTTCAAAAGCCATACTATACAAAACATATAGTTCTGGGTGAATTTTTCTTGCAGAGCAACGCTTCCACTGGCATACTCTATATTGCGGAAACCGTTTTGGGCATAGTATTTTGGCGTTTTGTGCATCCAACTGCTAAGTCTTGGCCACAGTGCGTGTATCCTGAATGACATGGCAGAACCGTGGTTAGCTGCAAGAGTTGCAAGTGCGTTAGCACCTGTTCAAGGACTGTAATTAGAACAATTATACCATTGCTGCCTGACAAAACTCTAACGGCAGTACTGCAGCACAGGTGGTGTTTTCTTGATTGCACTCATAGCCTGGAGTGAATCGCATAGCTAAGAGGCAGCAGCTGAGACTTCCAGGTGCTTGATATTTTATCTGTTTTGGTATTGTGTAATTTGCACTAGTATTTTAGGTTGAATATTGATGCTAAGAACTTGGTATCTCCATGTCAATATGATATAGTGTTTGAAGTCTGTATTAATTAATGCTCAAAGCCAAGGGTTGCTTGCAAACTTTGTATATATATATATATATATATATGCACCTGCAAATCTAAATTGAATCAACAGCAGTGATGAATGGAAATATTTCTGAAAACCAGTAGTGTCAGAGCTATTCTTGTTTGTGCTTACGTCTGATAAGGAGCAATATCAGAGAGTTTCTATTGTGCTTTGGAAGTTCCTTGTTTCTGCATCCCTTATTTTCATGATCATATGCTTATGACTTTTGAAAACATTAAAACTCAACTGTAATCAGAAATAAGAATTCAGAAACTCACAACAGACTTTGCATACGGATTGTTTGACAAAATGTCTAAGTTTCATAGCTGAGATTTTGGGTCAGAACTAGTAAGGGATCTTACATATTGTATTATTGAGTATTCTAATTTCTAATTAGCAATTCAATATTTGAAACTTAAATGTTCGTTGTTCATTGTTCAAGTATTTACTATTTAGTATTTGGCATTTGCAATTGTGCTATTTTACTTCTTCATAGTTTTATCATCTTTTCATAACTAGCATTTTAAGTACCTATTGTGTAGTATATAGTATATACACCCCCACTCCCCCTCTCTGCCCCCCACCGCCGTGCCCAAATTGAGGCCCTTTGTCCGCACATCCCGGAAACCCGTTCCGCCGTCCCCCGTCCCTGACGGTGGTGTAACTATGGTGATTAGTATTAGTTGCCTAACAATTGGTGATTAATGGCTTCTTGCATTGTGTTGTAGTGAATTCTTTAAGACACTTGAATATTAATATGATCTCCTTTATTAAATTCAACAAAATGGAGTATGCTAAGTGATAGTGATTCTTTAATTTTGCAGCGGCGTCTTTAAATAGATGCAATACTGCCCTCTCCCAAATGAGGAGTGGAGAACAATTAATCTAATAAGAGGCCGCCATTCTTAAAAAGTATGCAAAAGTGATCAGTGATTATAATAGGCTCCTCGGAGTCACTCTATTAGATCTCTTGTTGAATCAACTGCTATGGATTGGCTTTCCTCTTTAGTGTGGTCTACAAATAAGAAGAATTGACTTACTGTCAAGTTATAATGGATTAATTGTATGTGGCAAGGTTGTGGCAAAATCTTAGTGCACAAGATGCACTCATAAATTTTATAAATTGAGTCTCAAGATCTATAGTTAGGATCGTTTTAGCTCTCTAGTATCACTATTTTTATATTTTGTAAAGTCAATAGTCAGGCACACATTCACAGATTTCATTTTGCTTATTCATCAAAGGGAGAAGGCTTCCCGTGTTTTCATGCATTTTTCTTACATGGAGTAATTTTTGGTCACGTTCTTTCTTCTAGGATACCTTTTGAACATTTTCAGCCTTGCTCGCTATTTTTATCCATCACTTCTAGACATAAGTGAATAAAAATTTAAACCACTAGACACCACTAAGTCTCTCTTATTGAATAAAGGCAGTTTCATCTAGGGATTGCATTTTTGTGAAAAGACCAATTTCAAGAATATATTGAAGATTTCTAGGCTGATGCCAAAGTTTGAAGAATTTTTAGATGGTTTGTGGTTTTCCAGTTCAGTATTTTCAGTTATTTAGCGAGTTTATAATTTTCATATTCATCAGTTGTGGAATATAGTTTATTATATTTGTGTATTCTGGAGGATAAAATCTTAGCCATTTCATGCTGTTTGTTTATATCTAATATGGATACATATTACAAGTTGATTATATGAGTTACAGCCAGTTTGTGATATTTGTCAACTGGTTTGGTGGTCGATTCTTGGTTCAAAGGTTGGCATACCACTATCTTGTGGATAGCAGAATATTCTTTATTTATTTAATCTTTACCTTTGGAGTAGCTTTATTATGTCAGATCAGCCCACTTAAAAATAACCTAAGTATGTTTATCCATACTTTTCATTAGCAGCTAGCTGTTGTGGATTGATTACCCATGCCGGAGCTTGTTGACTGCCATGACATTCCAAGACAAAGTTTGATATTAGTCAGCCAATTCAGTTTGGAGACATAAAATATTGATATTGGTATGTTTGACGGTGACCACTGTATATTTTGGTGGATGCTTGAATTGATATTCTTTTGAAATCGTACCTTTTTGAGGAGAGGCCATAGCATGCAAGGAAGTCCAATCCTTTGGCTGCCGTAATCAGTCATTTTATGGTATTTGGAATAGCTGCCAATAATGATAGCTAGTTCAAGTGGGGCCCAAGAAATGCTGGTGTCCGATTGCAGCTTATAAAGATTCAATGTCTCTGAATCAGCCTACAGTGCCATTCAACTCAGCTACAAGAGGCTACAATACTATCGTTTTTTGAATATTGTATTCAAAGATGAAACACAATGATTCACAGTCTTTGAGGGAATAATTTATATCAGTTAAACCAAATTATTTAGAAAGCTAATTTATTCTATCTGTATCAGCCACGACCATATCAGAAGTCAGGGATTTTTTATCTTTATTTCAGATGGATCCAACTTTTACTAGTTGAAGAGTTTGCTAGGATTGTTGTATAGTTTTGATCAACTTTTAAGTTGCTACATCTACATTGGCCTTGCTTCATATGCTGAATATTAATTTTGTGTTTTCTTGTTTTCAATTTATTTTCCAACAAGTTGACAAAATGTTCACATTTAAATTGTCGGTCAATTATTTGTCATAATTCTTGGATTTGATTATTGAAGAGTAATAATTGTTTATCATTCAATATTGTAACCATTTGTGTGGTTCATTGCTAGATTAGTTTGGATATGCAAGTCTAGATGGCTATGCCGCTGTCATAATTCTTGTATTTGATTATTGAAGAGTAATAATTGTTGATCATTCAATATTGTAACCATTTGTGTGGTTCACCACTAGACTAGTTTGAATATGTAAGTCTAAATGGTTATGCCGCTGTGACAACCGTTTATCTATTTCATATCCAACAATTGCATTCATGTTAAATCTATGCAGCAAGTTAGTGTCCTAATCAACATATGCTTTCACCTTAACCACATTGGGAATAATAATAATAATAATAATAGGGTTTATGCATTTCATTATAAATTTGTAAAAGTAAAAAATATCAATTCCAGATGTTTACAAATTAAAAAAGGGTTTCTAATAGATACCTGAACTATTTTCTATTATAATTTATATGACTTTTTATATTGGCTAGTCAAGCATCTTTACGAAAAGTAGAAATTTTATTGAATGTGGTTGATTTCAGAAACAAAACTAAACAAGAAATGTTCAAGTACTGCATAGAACAAAATTTGATAATGAAGAAAATCAAAAGAGATGACCTTTAAAGTTTAAACATATCTCGTAAATGCTCATAGGATCCAGTGCAATCAGAGTTCTTGGGCATGGTTGCTTAAACATTGAAGCCTAGTAGCTAGAAAACAGTTATGCATGTGGCCGCTTAAACATTGAAACTTTGTAGCCAGAAAATTGATCATAGCAATAATTTCCCTTTGTGAATCCTGTCAAATTTTTTGAAATGTCTTATTTATCATTTAGAACTTCCATTTTTGGCAAATCTTTCAAGAATTATTTTTAATTCAGTTATTGACTTGTCCATTTCACTTCCATTAATTTCTGCTGATTGAAGACATTCTCCTAAAAAGCTGATCTGTCATTATTTCATCAAATTTACATTTATTTTGTCAATATATAAAGTGAGAGTTCATCAATTTGATCATTTCAGATTTTCTTGCAGGTTATCCATTTCAAGGGATCAAGGAAACGACTTATGTTAGAATCCTGGAATTTCTTTAAGTCTCATCCTGTTGATTTTTCAGACATGATGTGCCTGATTTTAAAAAGTGGAAGGACAAAGTATGATTTCTAACTAGCTAATAATTGTTTGAGCCTTGTCAATGGTCTTGTTCATAGAAAGGTGCAATTGGTTTGGTAATTGTCTTTTTGAAAACAGAAGAAAGAATTAAGGAGTTCATTCCATGCATTGATCTGTATGTTATCTTGTTGAAGCATATGAAATCCAAGTTCGCCAAATCATATTTTTTCAAAAAATTGGACTCAAGTCCTTCGAATCTTGTTTTCTTTTAAAATTAGACTCGAGTCCTTTGAATCTTGTTATGGATAAGATCGAAGTATAATAGAACTTATGAGAAATGGCTTGTGCTATAGAAGCTGCAAGTCTTATGATTTATAACACTGATGTCAGGGTGTAACAAATGCTGTAAGTAAAATGACACTTCTATTTCAAATATGAATTTGCAAGTTAGATGGGTAGAAGATATTTTTATTTGGCTTTTTATAAACATTCTTTTTGGTCTATTCTTCTGCCTTGAATTTCATCATTGATCAAACTTGATAAGACGTAAGCATAAGATTGGCAAGGTTTTTCCCCTTCAATCCACACTTAAAGAAAGGGAGATTTTAGGACCATCTGCAATGACAATTATGGATTATTTAGATCACCGATGTTTATCTTTGTATTTTTTCTACTGAAGCCAGAAAGAAGGTTTCCAAGTATTCATTGTTCTTCAAAAGTAAAAAGAGTCTGGAAATATTCAAATTATAAAGATATTTTAGATTCGATCAGATACTCATTTAGGTTGGGCAGCTTCAGAGAAGTGTATTTAATCTTCTTATGTTGCTGGAGTTGTTCAATTTCCTTAGCGTGTTTTAAGAAATTTCCTAATTTTTGCAAAATATTTTTTTTTCAATAAACTAATTGGTAGTGCATAAAATTAAAAAGCAAATTTGATATTTTTAGAATAGGGTGGACTCCCTAATACAAACTTAGCTTCCACATTTGATCAATCTAGTTCCACTTGAGTGTTAAAATTTAAATTTATGAGCGATATCCTTTTTGGTATACAAATGGTATTCTGTTAAATATCTTTGTGGGTGTTTGAATGTTCATCTGCGAGCACCTTTAATCAACATTTTAACACGCAGTGTATATTTTGGGGAGGAGCTCATATTCGTCTATGCTTAACCCGATCTTTGTAAAGGAGACTCTTATAGTTGCTACTTTACTTTCAAAGGGTCTTCTTAGTCTTGGGTAAAGAAGGATGTGGCAATATTTTTTTCCCTTTGCCCTTTGATTTCTTACATTTATTTTCCAATGTCTTATGCTTTTCATCCATCCTCAAAATCACAAAATCATTCCAACTTAATTTATGGTGGAATATCTAAACCATGGTACATATTACAATGCACCTTTGACATCTTTTCTAATTGGAGAAAAAATGGGTGCAAATGGTTCTTTGAAGGTCAATTATCACGATTAGTTTCTTGTTATAGGAACAACAATCTACAAAAGCAAAACAACCATATAGGTTGTACCCTCCTCAAAAGTTAGCACCAACAATTGGCTGCTTAGTTTAGCCCAATTTTTGTAATTTCAAGATTTAATGTCTATTATGCTTAATCCTAACGACTTGATTCTTCTTTTCTTGCATCTACCTCATCATCTTGGCACCTAGTTCCAACTTTATCACATTCTCCCAGGAATATAACTTTTGAAGCATTATGTTCTTGCTTAAATTGGCCCAAATTTGAACTGGGGCCTTGTATCAGTGTTTTGGTGGGAATTTAGGTCTCGTGGTTGGCCTAACTTAATTTTGAATCCCAAAATGTTTGAGAGGTATATAAACTCCCTACCTCTTCTCATGTTGACATCAAGTTTTCATTAAACACTAAAGCATTCAAGGTGAATTTAAGACTTGAAGGCAAGCATTCAAGATCTAGCATTTCTTCAAGCATCCATAACATTTTGAAGGTAATCTTCTCCATTGTAGCAAGCTTCTCTCCCATGAAGACCAAGTAGAGCTCTCAATCAAGCAAGAAGATCCTTTCTTCTTATCCACATACATTCTTCTCTCATAGCAAGTGATTATCAAGCATAGCAATATTGAATATTTGGGAGTGACACTCATAGATCCATGCATTTTTAAGGGCATCCTTGATTCCTTTCTACATTCCAAGGTCAACAACTACAATTCAAACAAAATTCAAGCATCTTCATGAATATGAGTGATTTCCACATCCATTCATGAAGGAACAAGTGGTGCAACTATTGAAACTTTTGATATGCTCTTCACTAGTTTCATGTGAAATTGTGCTTAGTTCATTTCATTTGGCATAAAATTAATGAATGTTTGCATATTTCCTTTCAAAGTTAATATTTACATTTCTTAGATCTATCTCCCTTTCATCTTCTTGTGCACGAGTGTTATCACATTAAATCCTATCTATAACATTTTGGTTAGGAGAAGTTGTAGACTTATGGATTCCTTTGATCCCGACTCTTCATTGTTTCCTCGAAATCTTGATGAGACAACCATGCCTACTAATGACATTTCTATTATTGTTGAGAACAATTCTCCTATGCAAGTGCAAAAACTTTCTCATGACTTTGAAAAATTTGAGCAATGGTTAGGACAAGAAAACTCCAAAATCATGAGGCCATCTCCCTAGTATAGGATTTGAGAAAATTAATTCACAATGATGAACATGCTGTTAATGTCTTGCATACTATCTCTCATCTTATTTATAACAATGTCAAACCTATTAGAGATTGTGCCAATAAGTTTGGTTTTGTTGCATCCCCCACTAGTGTTGAGACTTCCATTCTTATTCCTACCTCAATACCTAGTGTATCCAGTTATGCTTCACATCTTATGATCACATCCGCTCAAAACACCAATCCTACACATGTTAGCATTCCTAATCCTATTACTCCTCCCCCTTCAAGTGTTCTATGTGTTTCACAACCTTCATCCATGCCTACTTACATCAATGTTCCATTTTCATATTCCACCACTCCTTCCATCTCTCATAATGGTCCAAACCTTTCCCACATATCTCCTCTCACTTTTTCTTCCAAATCCACTATCATTAGCTTGGCTCAAATCGTGTCATCCTTGCAACAACAAATTGAGTCCATGGCCCAATCCAAGTTCAATATTCCTCCTTGTGACATTGCTAGTTCTTTATCCTTAGACATGATTCATCTCATTATCCCCCAACATGTAAATACCTCATTCAGGGACTTACAATGGTAAAGGTGATCTCTTGACTTTTGTTAAAACCTTTCAAACATTGTGTAGTGACTTTTCTCATGATCATAGGTTCATGACTAAATTGTTTACTAGAACCTTTCGAGATAACAATGGTATTGTTTTTAGCCTTCTTATTCCATCGATTTCTTTGAAAAACTTGTTAATGGTTTCATCTAACAGTTTCAAAACAATATTAGTCCTAAAATTTCTTTGACTGATTTAATGCATTGTAACCAAGGTGTTAAAGAAAAAATGACTGATTTCATTGGTAGATTTAAGCATTTGCATGCTTAGATTTTTTATCATGTGCCTAATGTTGATCATGTATTTTCATTGTTAATTTACAAAAAGATATTAGAGATAAGATATTACTTTCCGAATTCACCCCCTTTACTAAATTGTGTGCAGTGCTTCATAATTATTAGTTTCAAGTGAGTCAATTTGAGAGCACTCCTCCAATAGCTCCGGTTGATAAGAGTGATGCCACATCTCAATCCTTTCAAAAGTTTGAAAAACCTAAGGGCTTTATCAAGATTAGCAATGCCTCAAACAACATTGATGAGCAAGTGGCAACACCATCCAAATGTGTGGCTCCTTCAACATTTGTTTTTAGACTTTCTCGTAAATTTACCCCTCTTTCTGAATCTTTGCATAATGTGATGTTGAGATTGCTTAATGTTAACGTTTTAACACTTCCTCCCATGAAACCAATTGATACATCCAAACCTTTGCCTAAGTCCTTTGATCACAAAGATTTTTGTCAATACCATCGTCAACCCAACCATGATACTGAAAAGTGTTTCCGTTTGAGGTTTGTTATTCGAGACCTTATTGATTCTAATGCTATGTTTGTTGAGGGTGTTAACGATACTACTTAGTCTTTACCTTCTTCCTTGACCCATGATGTTGACTATGACGTTGAGTGTATTGAAACCAACAATAACGTCAACCTTATTGACCAATCTTAACCTAGACTCAAACCAAAACCTGAGCTTTTCTTTACATTTGATCCTAAAGAGACAATTAAAGCACCTTCTGGTCCTCTTTATATTGTAGCAAAAGTTAATGGTCTCTTTTCTCATGGTGTTTATAGACCTTACTTGCATGTTGAATGTTATAACTGAAGATCGTCTTTAGACTAGACAATTGTAGTGAGATTTCTATGACAAATCAGATGTGATGATTAAAAATCTCAATGGTTTCACTTACCCCACTCATGGTTCCATTACCTTTCCAATAGAAGTTGGTGGTAAAAGGTTAGATATCACCTTCATTGTCATCCCAACTTCTGATCAGTTTCAAATTAGACTTGGCCTCCCTTGGCTCACCTCTATGAAAGCTATAGTCTCTCTTATCTATAAGTGTTTGAAATTTCTCCATACTAGAGAAATCATTACGGTTAACCATAGTCTCTATCACCGTTTAACATGTCGAGGAAACTTTGACCTTGACTTATTTTGGCCTTCCATGCCTCAACCAATCCAATCTTGCAAAGACAATTTATTCGTATCCTATCAAAATTTCAAGATCCAAAAGATTTGTGAATTAAACAATCCTAAGGTTGTTCCATCTCCCTGCCCTGGACATGGACTTCTTCTGACACCTCTTGCACTTATATATGCTTCCATTCAACCTCCTATATCCTATAAATGCTTCATAGTTGTTATCTCTCCACCTAGTGTGGTGCCTTCCAGTCTTCCCGCTAAAGAAGAAAGGGCCCGATGTTGATTGATCCTACACCACCTTATATCTCAAACAAATGTCGTGCTAGAGTCCAGGAGCGTGCTTCACAAAATATTTCCTCCCCTAAGCCACCTACTGATGCTTTGATTCTCTTTGACCAACCCATGCATAGCCTAAGGGAGGAAGTAAATCTCAAAAAGATGAAATTGAACATGTATGATGATTTGATTTAGATTAGAGAACCAATTTTTAGTAATTTGGATGAAGAAGATACTTTTGATGATGATGATTTCAATGTTTCTAATGTAATGATGTTCATGCTAGTGATTTTGATGATATGTATTGGCCTATTGATGTTAATCATGATTTATCAACTAGATTTGTAAAACAATTATCTCTTGCTCCTAGTGACAAACAAAGTGACTCATCCTTAGAGCATGGTCCTTGTTTGGAACTGGCTATTGTTCTAGCTTTTGTGCTTGATGTTGCTCCTTTTGCATGTTGCTCACCTTCCCTAAACAATACATAATGAGATGGCAAGGTAGGCAATATGCTTGACTAGCTACTCTTGTGCAATGGATCCTTTGTGTTTGCCCGTCATGTTGAGCTTCCCCCGTGATGTGTTGTTTGTTATATATTTGTCTAGATTTCTTTAAACAGTCTTTTTTTTATCTATTGGCACAAGGTAATAAAGAAATCAACTTGTTGTGACATTCCTCTATTTGTATCTCATTTCTTCTATATGTTGTATACATGTTATCTTGTGTATGTGCTACTATTCATAAATGTTCCTTTGTGTTGTCCAATTGGAGATGATGTAAAACGATAGCTACCTATTCATTTTGGTTTCCGTAATGCTGACCTAAAAAGACTCTTCCTTGTATCTCTTATGTGACATTCATCTATTGTGCTTGTAGTTCTGCTACCTTTGTGGAATGATGACATTTTATTTTGATATACTCGAGTTATCATATGATCATACTGACCTCAAAGTTAGTAGATCCCTTTCCTGCTCTCTTTTGTCATGTGTTCATTTCCCTTGGTTTGTCCTTGTTTGAGGGCATTTTATAGTGGAAACATCTCTTGTGGGTTTATGTATGCTCCATTAAAGGCACTGATCCCATTAAGATGGTTGCAATCACTTTAACATGATGGGGGCATACACTCTGCTCTTTGTTTCATATTTTGCACACACACAACAATTCAATGCAATCTCTTATGCTAATGGCTAAGGAGACGATGATTTCCTTGGGTTCATCTTTACATTATCATGCCCTTGTGCATTATTAAACGGATCCTTTGACTGATCCTCCTTTTCTAGATCCCTTTAGAGACAATGCTTTCTTTAAGATTGATTACTTTTTCTATTTCCCTTAATGGAGACAATAAGGACTGATCCACTTTGTTTCAATGGGTTCACTAGCATAACACAACTTGCTAGACTATTAATGCCATCTTTCACAACAACCTGTTCTCTCTGCATGCTCCATAATAAGGCAATACTTTACTAGGCTAGTGGTCGTGCCTCTCTCTCTCTCTCAATGCCTCTTTTATCTTGGTTTTGGATTTGATGAGGACTTAAGTTAGTTGGGGGCTTGATGTTTCTTTGTCTTCTTGACCTTGATAAGATTGTTCTTATACATTTATTTTCTTTAATGTGAGCACGTGTTTGTCTCATACTCCTGCTAAACTGAGGGCTAAATGTACCATCCTAAAAAGTTAGCAACCACAATTGGATGCTTAGTTTAGCTCCATTTTTGTAATTTCAAGGTTTAATATTTGTTATGCTTTATCCTAGAACCTTGATTCTTCTTTTCCCGCATCTACCTCATCATCCTAATGTAATACTTCAAAAATGGGCTATAGGTTCATTGATCTCCTACATCGACAAATCGACCGAAATCGACACAAAAGTCCTAACCAAAGGCACATATGCACATCAGTTTATCTAATTGATTTTATCCTAATTCTGCATCGGGGAATATTTCTTAAATATTCCTAATTTATCTAATTATCTCCCAATTGAATATTATTTAGCGATAAATCATATTTATCCTAAATTTGATTAATTGAATATGATGAATATTTAATTAATCAGATTTAATTCTGCCACATAATTGTTTGATTAGATTTATTTCTATTTATTCCTAATGAATATTATTTAATTTTGACAATAAATCAAAAATCCTACGACTAATTGATTAAATTCTTATTTAATTAATTAAATCTAGTTGTCAATATTCAATGATATAGTTTTGGAATAAAAGTTTGATTTAATAATTGATTAACCCATAAATCAGTTATTTTAATTCAAATATCAATTAAGTTGAGAATAAATCACTTTATTTTTAAAATTAATTCATATTAAATCATGCACAATCAGAAAAGCAGTCAACTTTAAATCAATTATCAATTTCAATTTGTTAACTTTCTAAACTCAACATGTGATTGTGAGTTGAAAAAGTGAACTAAACTCTATTTCGAGTTAAAAACAAGGCTTTTCTCAATGCATCCTCAAGCCCTGGATTTCTATAAAAACAAGGCTCGACTCTTCACAAAAGACCCCCCCTTGGAATTTGCATACTTGAACTTTGGCGAATTTGCATCTGAAGAATCAAGCTCTTGCGAACAAGCGATTGTGAGATTTTTGTTATTGTTTTGATCATAGCATTCATTCATTTTCATACCATAGCATATCATTGTTAGATCAATTTGTATATCATTTCAATCCATTCTAGACTAGTTTCATATCAGTTTTTCATCTTATTGCACACAAAATCCAAAAAGATAGATTAATTCGCATACACATTTCATTGCTTTCAATCATTCAAATCCTTTGTTTAGGTGTTGCATTGTCACTGGTCTCGGTCATGATCTGAGAATATCAAACTCATACCTACTAGAAGACAGTAAATCATCTGGTTAGCATTGTTTACTTTATTTACAGATTTCTTGATTTGCTAACGTCTAATGTGTTATTGAAGTGTTGTGTCCACAACTAGGTACAATTTTCACACACACACCTGACACCTAGTTCCAATTTCATCACATTCTCCTAGGAACATAATGTTTGAAACATTATGTTCCTACATAAATTGGCCCAAATTTGAACGGAGCCCCCATGTTAGTGTTTTGGTGGGAATTTACGTCTTATAGTAAGCCTAGCTTAATTTTGAATCCCAAAATGTTTGAGAGGTATATAAACACCCTATCTCTCCTCATGTTGACATCAAGTTTTCATCAAGCACTCAAGCATTCAAGGTGAATTCAAGATTTGAAGACAAGCATTCAAGATCTAGTATTTCTTCAAGCATCCATAGCATTTTGAAGACAATCTTCTCCTTTGTAGAAAACTTCTCTCCCATGAATGTTAAGTAGAGGAGTTCTCAATCAAGTAAGAAGATCCTTTCTTCATATCCACATACATTCTTCTCTTATAGAAAATGATTATCAATCATATCAACATTGGAGATCTAAGAGTGGTGTTCATAGATCCATGTATTTGTGAGGGCATCTTTGGTTCCTTTCTACATTCCAAGGTCAACAAGTACAATTCAAGCAACATTCAAGAATCTTCAAGAATATGATAAATTTCTACACCTGTTCATGAAGGAACATGTGGCATAGCTATCAAAACTTTTGTGAACAGATCAAGATTTGATGAAGCAACCCTTAAATTTCAAGCCAAAAAGACAGGGAACATAGAGAAAATCATTATGTTCTCGGGAACAAAACAAACCCCTACATTTTCAGCTCAAATTTATACATGTCAGTTTCACTATATAGATCTCGTTTCAGGTCATTTTTTGTTTCTAACAGTGTTTATCAGTTTGCAATTTCCCGATTTGTCTATATTGGTCCATTTAGCCTTCTATATTACATTATCATATTCATTTTCCCTTCCCCCATTTCACGATTTACATATTTAGTGAAGGTTCATCATCTCATTCAATGCTTAGGACCTACTTGAGCTAATTGGGACATCTTCCTTGCAAATATGCAAGTTTGAAAAGGAGTAATCTACCCCTCTAGATTGCTTCCCTTTTCATCATGTACATTGGAAAACTTAATAAATCTCACAAGGAGTGAGACAAAGACTAGCAAACAATAACATAACCAATAAAATACATAGTTGCAAGGAGCCATAAACCAAAAAGCCAGAAGCAAGCTAGTTAAGGTGTTAAATCATACATTAGAAAAGACCTTAGAAGAGGGGTAGGACAGTAATGGTGTTTCATATTAATGTTTGAGGGAGAAAACTTGACCGAACAACTCAATTTCCATGTAAAGTTCTCCCTTAGACATGCAAGAACCAAACACCTTGACAATGAGGCCTCTCTAAGTAGAATCCAATATTTTCTCTCAATATGATGAGATTGAGTATGAATGCAAGGGATGTTTTCAAAAGATGGGGTTTTGAACACAACTTGTTCCTTGCAAGGAGAACCAAAATAATTACTCATGAGGTTGTTTCGAGTACCTAAAATATTGTCCCTCTTATAAACATAATGACACAAGAAGGAGAAATGCACGAAATTGTGGAAGTGATTTATTCATGAGGGCTCATAATGGTGTTAACATTGTTGGGTACTTAGATCCAACTTCAATAGAAAACAAAAGAATCTAACATAAATAAAACTTGTTGTAGCTTTAGTAACATCATCAATCGTAATGAATTGACCAATAGCATTTGTTGAAGAACTTGATACTTTCATTGGAGAACTCCAAAGGAAAGCTCTCCGAGGAAAATCCAAATTGGAACCAAGTTATGAGACCAACAAACCATCTTTGTAAATAGAGAAATTTTTTACCAAGAAACTAGGGATCTCTTAGAAAACCTAATGATATCCCTTCATTAGAGCCTTCATTCTCAATGACTTGAAGCAAGCTAATAGTCAAAAGTCTAATTGCCAATAACATCACTATTTGGTTTGTGACTAGTCAATCTCCCAATAAGAGCATGTTGCAACCTAGTAGAAGCTTTTTCTACCAAATGCATCAAGGAGAGAGAGAACATAGTTTTGAAAAGATGGAATTTGAGGATCTATAGGAGGGAAGACCTTCATATCACTACATTCTAGCAACAAACTACGAGGAGAAGGACCAACCTTATAGATAAAGAGGACCTCTACAAACAAAGGTGACCTTGTACAAGAGAACACTTATATGAGACAAAGGGAGGGAACAACCTTAACACCATTATCACTAGTGATAAGGGAAGAGATTGGCAAGGGAGATTGATGCACGGTCTACATCCTAGCCTTAGGTAGGGGAGGGTCTAATAGAACGTCTTTCTTGAGACCAGGGTAACACATCCTAGTCTTAGTGAGAACTAGCTTAGCAACATATTGGGCCTCCAACCAAAATGTCATATTGTAACATACTTGTCAACATCCACCTAGACACACCTTACAGAGGACACATATGCCACACCTTGTTGAGCATGTAGACAAGCCTCCAAAAGCGTATCGAGGAGTTTTTCTTCCTCCTTTGTGCCTTAAGAATATAGTGAAGGATCCAATAGTTTCTTTCCTTTGCATCCTCACCATCTCCTCCCTCAACATTATAGCATCAAGATCATCACTAACATTGGAGTCCCCAATAGAACAATAGTAGGACAATTAGGAAGTAGCTTTTGCCACTGCTACAAAAAATGAAAGAGACTCAAAGAAAAAGACATCACCCACCTGTTGAACCAAAATTTTGATCTTGTTCTTTTCGTGTGAAAGATACTTAGAAATCAGATGTGAAAAGGATTAGGACTTGACATCCCTTTAAAACATGTGTTAAAGGATTTTTTCACTACTGCGCGGGTTGAAAATTTGGAGACTGTGAAATGGAAAAATTTCGCATGTACGCGAAGATGAAAAACATGAATGGAAAAATAGCGATTGTAGACACCTAAAATGCCTTTTCCAAAATAAAAATATTTTATTTTGCAAAAACCCCTAATGACATCAACATTTGTTAATTAATTATTATGCCATTAATCCATCCTATGTTAATTAAAAACATTTAATTAAGAAATCCCTTCCAAAAATGTTTAAATCCAATTTAAAAATCATTCCCTCCAAAATTTATTAACTATTTAATAAATTGACCAAAATCCTTTAAATAAATAAAATATTTATTTAAATCCCTCAAAACCCTAGAATCTTCTAGAGATTCCTAAACCCTTCTAAACTTTCCTAAACTTTTCTAAACCTTTCCTAAACTTGTTTAGAAGGTGTTTCCTAACTTTCTTAGCCTAATCTAGTCTCCTTTGACTTTTGGTCAACACCCCTCATTAATGAGCCTTACAGACTCATTAATGGCCTCTTACACACTCATTAAGGCTCTTACAGCCTCATTAATGAAGCCCATGTCTCCACTAGTAAATTTTGCCCTAAATTTCAACGAGAAAAGGTCAAATTGTGTACAACAATTGGTCAAATAGGCGACTAAAACTGTCATCGATCTTTTTTCGTCGAATTGTCTACGTGGTGATTAATCATCGAAATTTTGACTAGACTAGTGGTCGAATTATCCACTGCAACAATCCCTTGGAAGTGGAAGAATAAAACCACCACCTCGGATGGGTCAATTGGTGTGAAGGTCGAAATTGAGACATTCACTAGGAAATTTTAGTGTCGAACTATCCACGGTGGTTCATGGAAAAGACCGTTGAATGCATAGCATTCTAGTCGAAAATAGAGTCGAACTATCCACGGTTGTTCATGGAAAAGACTGTCGAATGCATAGCATTCTGGTCGAAAATAATAGTGTTTAAAGGTCGAAATTAAGACCAATCCAAAATGTTGTTTAAAAAAAAATTGTGGTGCACCATTTCAATATATTCCTAGTTTTAGTTGAATATATTGGTTGTCTATAATTAGCATTGCAGTGTCAAATGCAGCATGAATTCATAATATGTGTGGGATTTATGGTAACTAAACTATAGCATAAATTACAGTCCAATGAGATGAGATCAAGAGATAAAAATATTAGGGCTTCTTCTATTATAGATATTCAAGTTAAATCCTCAGAAGAAATGACAAAGTGTTGAAATTGGGAAAGATAACACATCCAACTCTCTGGGTATGACATACCCCAACAATCTTGGACTACTACAAATCCCAATTGAATTCACTAGAAGAGACACCTATCAGTCATGGTATTTAAGCTGGTCACGATGCAAGAGGAACTAACCAATCAAAAAAGAAATTTTACTCAAGTAGACTGGTAAAGGATATGCATAGATCATAAGGAAAGAAGCATCATATAAAATATTCATCACACGTTGTGGTGAAGTACAAGACATATCTGCATGAGGACCAACATTGTGAAATAAAGTGGATAAACAACTAGAATCCTTACTTACAAACTAGAATATGCACATAAGTCCTTAAGGTGCCTCCATGAACTGAAAACAGTAAGTTAGAAACAAGAGGAAACATAGATACCAGAAGTAGAGACAACCAAGGTCCTATTTCAGTTGTGATCAACTAAGTCATAGAACTATAGGATGCGACATAAGATAGGATAGTAGAGTGAGAGCAAAAAAGTCAATTCCACTAACAACACCTCTTCGCTATCTCAAGACAATACAAAACGTTCATGGGCTAATGTTAAAAGCCAATGAAGTACTACACTCTCAGACCAAACCTTAAATCCTTCAGATTCATCAAAGAATTCTAATGAGTAATATCACAGACCTAATTAAAGGAAACTAAACAAAAACAACTGCTTAAGCTATAACTTGAAAGCACTCTAATACTCCAAATTACTCAAAAGCAGACCATCATGTTAACTATACAACTAGTATTTTCTGCCTATTTTGTAATCAATGCATCCATAACATGAGTAACTTAAACCTCATCATTCCTATAAACCAACCTTGGCTGCCAAAAAGTTACCACTGGCAACACTAACTCCAACATCATGCCAACGATCATTGTCACCATGACGACGAAGACTTGGTATTGGTGGCCCAGGAGAAAGTTTGGCTTCTATAGCAAACCGGATTGTCCCAGCTGCCTCCATAGTTGCTTCCAATGATTCAGTGTCTGTAATCCGATATTGCCCAACATATTTGGCCTTGTTTCCTGCAAAATTAAATATTTATGTTAACCTAAAATGTTCCAAGACATTGTGGGCAATTCCCAATGTTAGCTTTAGTTTGTCAGAAATGATGTTAAAATCTCAACGATGAATCACTGCTTTCATCATCTTATATTATCGTATAAAGTTCTGACATCTAGATGACAGCCATGGCAACATATATGCAAGACCTCATAGAATAATAAATATTTGTCATTAGGTTTATAAGTGTGACCTCATAGAATTCATTATCACTTAGCATTTAGCAATATATCAGGTCATACTTCTAGTTGACATCTTTAAGACAAATGACAATCAGGATCAAACAGCTAAAAAATATATAATAGTATTACTACTGAATATTTTTGACACAAGGATAGCTAAAATATATCATCACAATTGCGAAAAAATGGATATGAACAACTTCCCATCTACAATGTGAGACCTTTTTATTTGGAGGCCAACAAGAAATATGTAATTACCAAGCCATTCTTGAAATAATGAAAATAGATTTCATGTTCACATAGATCCCAGATCATATCTCAAAAGCCCCTCCTATTAATAAATACCCCACAATATGCTTTGAAGTATACAAAAGACAATATATATCAAAATGTCTAAATGCACGTAAAACAATTGAATGGAAACTGAATAAATAACTAGAAAATGCCAGCTAAAGCATGCAGAAATACCCTAGTTCACTTCCAAAATTATACATCATATAAATAGATGTTCCTAGTTTCCTGTCTAAATGCAAGAGAGCTCTTAAGCTTTACTCCTGCTGATCCTCATTTCAAGATTCACCTTATAAATTGATTGCCTTCTTTTCTATTTGAACTCTATAATTGTTGAATCTCTGTTTCCTAGGTTACAAAGAAAGATCTATCAGCCCTTGCTTATGTAGGCTCACTGTTCCATTTATAAGGAAGTTGGATTTCTCATTTCCTTATATAAGTGTGTCAAGGTAAGTCTCTTTAAAGTTTTGCAAATTTGGGAAGTGTCCCATTCCTCTATCCAATTGCTTCCACTGTCACTGCGTAGAGCTTGAATTGGCATTTTTGAAACACCTTTAGTTGTTGTCCTTTGGGCTCTGCTATTGCACCCTAAATGTCCACCTTGACTCCTAATAGAAGAGCATGCACTACTAAATTATTGCAATGGTTAAACACATGTCAAAGCAAGATGAAAGACGGTGTCATAATTTAGAAGCAACCCTGCTCCACCTTTAGATTAGCGCTGAATCTATAAACAACAAGCAGGATCTACTGACATGGATGGTTATAACATCTATGCATTGGATAGGACTTGACAAAGGGGGTTGAGGATGTGGTGCAGGAGCACCAAGGTCACAAGCAGGAGGCAGGATGAGCCATAGGGACACTGATGGATCCTGGGGAGGAGTGGAAGACAAATGGCCTTCAAAGGTCATCAAGACATGTAATAAGGCCTATCATGGTCTTGAAATGGTATTTTGATCACATGTTGATCATATTGTAATCAAAGCTTTAATGTAAGCCTTAATGGCATTATGAAATCTCAAAAGTACCTAGGGGTCACTAGGAATGGACTAAGGGTTGATCCTAGGTTAGGTGTTAATGGAATTGACCTATAAGGGTCTTAATAGTTGTAATAAGGCCAATAGAGCCTCTAGATGATGCTAAAAGCACTAAAAGTGCAAGATTTTGTAAATTGCCTCTAATGGCAAAAATGGCCTAAAATGGGCTTAATGGGGTTAGTTGGGTTAGTAAAGGTTATAGGATGATAAAGGTTATCATTAAAAACTTTAGAAGTCTTTAGTTTTGGCATTATATATTTAGGTTGTCGAGTTGACAACTTTGTTGTCAACTTGACAACAAATCTCTAAGTATTTCATGTTGTGAACAGTCAGTTTTGACTGTTGCAGATAGTTACAAATAGTTAAGAGGTTGCTGTCGGGTTTGAGGGAGAAGATGGAGTCTATTTAGAGGTTATTCCATGTGATTAGAGGGGAGAGATCATACTGAATATGAAAAGGCATGAAGTGAAAGGTTTTTGGAATGAATAAAATTTAATTCTCTGCAAATTAGTAACTCACTATCCCGTGGACAGTCAAGACACCGGTGTGTTGTTCTGAGCATGATCTCTGCTTTGTGTGGATGTAAAATGTTTATTTGTTTGGGATTTTACTTGTTATTATTTCCATTACATTGTTTTTCCTTGAGAACACCAAGAAACTATCTGGTGTAGTGACAAAGACTGGCTCCTTAAGGGTACAGTCAGTGGTCTGTTTTGAAGACCTTAACTATGTAAGGGCACTCCCATCCTTGTGATCTTTGTGACTTGGATGGGAGATGTATAATTATATTATATGTACATTATGGAAGTTTGATGCAGGGTGGAGCGCAAAGTGAAAGAACAATGAGTGACTGGTGAACACACAGTGAAGGTGCACTTGGAAAGCACCAAATGGTGGACAAGAGTGATCTGATGGCTAGAGTAAGAATGTGATGGTGGAATATGTCTAGGGGGATGTATTGGAGAGTGTTTGAACCATATTTGTACTTGTGTGTTGCTAGGAAGGGCATTTGCCACAAAGCCCTAGATTTATGACCCTAGGAACAAGGGTTTAATGGTTTGGGAGTTGGGTGAGTAGTGTGACCAAGAAAAGTAGAAAATTGGTGGTTTGGAAACCTAATATAAGACTATTTAAGGTCATAGATTCTTGGAGAGTAGTGGAGTATAGGGTTGCTTTGATAAAGGGGGCTAATTAGGCCTAGGAAAGAGAGCAAGCAACAGTAGAAAGGTTCACCAGTCAAGGAATGAAGTCTTGAGGTTGAGATGGGTTTTGTAACTCCCAAAAGGGTACTTGGAAAGATAATTACTTTACCAGGTTGTTTGGAAACATTTCATTGAATCGACATTATTATTTTGTCGATATCAGATTTTAGATTGTGTTTGGGTTCATTTATCCTTCCATTGCCGAGCTCTGCATTAGGATGGAGGTAGGTTCCTATGGAGGGTGTTTGAGGATAGAGGAAGGTTTGTGACCAATTACGACATTCTTAATATTGTTGCATTCTCCCTCAAGAAGGTTGATACCTTAGTCTTTGACCTTTCTAAGCATCATTACTATAGTTTCCCTGACAATACGTAGTGCATTGTTATATACTGCACAAATACGCTCACTATACACGTACAGTGAAACATGTGTCTAATTTATGGTCAAGTTCTATTGAGCTTGTAAATGTGATTTCAAAAGCACATTCCTGTGTACAGAACTAGCATGTCCACAAAACATGAATGAGAACAAGGTGAAAATCCAAAGCCCATTGGTTGGGATTTCCAAAGAGAGAAGGCATGAGACGATTGAGGATTGTAGTCTTCTAACAATGTAAATTTCACTTTGAAAACTAATATAAATGCTTTAGTTCTTTTCTTGTCAAGAAAAATGATCTCCTTTTGCTCTCCTAAATTATGGTATGAGTTTTTTTATATTAACGAAAAGGTGCCATCTTCTCTCAATTTTTGGTACGAGGGTATCAGGGAACATAATAAAAGCATATGAGATTCAGTTCCTTTATGATAGGTCATAACTTAGTGGGCTTTGATATCATGTTAAAATTTATAGAGATAATAACAGTCCAAAGACAAGACACATACAAATAAAACTGTCTATATATTTTATTGAAGAAGATTACATGCTACATGTAGTCTTTAAAGGGCACAATTTCTTCAAACTTGGATCTGAACTTGACAGCTAACTTAAACTAATTAGCTACCTAATAAAATCCAACTCTAACAAACTACGAAAATTGAAACTAACACTGCCAACAACATGTTTAAGATTCAATTTATACATGCAATGACTTATGATTGATTGTGACATAATGGAGACTTACTACAACATATTTTTCTTTCTAAACTCTGCTGGCAATAATCAACTCGTAGGAGAATGTGATCTCCATTTTTTTAATTTCTCTTGTCCATATATGAAATTTCTAGATGACATTTTTAATGTTATTTCTACGTTCATGTTTTGTTTTGAACATATATGAAATTCAGTATTCCATTTTTGTGTATCTGTAGGCTATTAGAATTGTTCAGGATGTTCCATCCTTGGAAAGCAGGAGCAACAAAATCATATTTAAAGATGTATCTTCAAATTACCCTTGACGAAAAACACTACTAATGAAATAGTTATTTGTAAGAGTCTAGAATAGGTTATTAAGTCTTTAAGAAAGGGCTTATTATTTAAAATATTCAAATGAAGTCATTTGGTTATTTGAATTTTCAAATATTTAAGTAAACAATGGCTAGTTTAGGGCTTTAGTGGGAAGTTTGAGTTGGTTACTGTTTTAAAGATCAAATCATTCAACTAATCGATGAAAGGTGGTTGAAGTAGTTTTAAGAAGTTCTGTTATTTGTTAAGGAGTCTTATTTAGGGAGTCTTTGTCACAGGACAAAGGGCAAATTTTTGTGTAAAGACTGGTGAATACACATAAATAAAACCCTCTATTTTTGTGAGTCTATTCATTCCCAAGAATCTCAATTTGATTTGTTTTGATGTGTCAGTGAATTAAAAAGGTTGTTCATTCAATATCATCATTTGGAATGTGTTTATTATTGCATTGAACTTGCTGCCGCGCTTGTTGTTTTGAACATTGTTCTTTTATCTTAACTCTTTGTGCAGTAGGTTTAGAAATAATGTTTAGAGTCATTCCATGAATACACAAGCCTAATTCATGGAATGACCATTTGTTAATTTGTATTATTATGCTTCTAATTTTGCACATGCAGAATCGGGTGGAACAAGTGTGATCACAGTGCGAAATATGGTGGAAAAACAGTGTAATGGATGCCAAGTATAGGAGTGGAAAATCTAACCAAACAAAGGATGTATTTTGGGTTTGAGAACATTATATGATGTTCACTTGATGGTGAATGCATCTTCAATTCATCGCAGGAGTGTGTAGAATCGGAAGCTTGAGGAAGCCCTAGATAACATGGGTTTGAAGGCATAAATTGTGGGTTTTGGTGTTGCAGATCCCTTGAGGCTAAAAACTTTTAGATTTGATCCATTTATGACATAAAAAAGCACTATCTAGGATTTGGGACTATTAGGAGACCGTTGTGTAGTACTTCCTTTGTTAAACCAGTGAATTTCAGTGCATTGAATCAAGTTAATAGTGCTGAACAGGGGTGTTTGTCCAAAACAATAGTGTAAAAGCTTCTGATATGTTAATGAACTTAGAAAAGGGTATCCATAAATGTCATCACATTGTCTAGTGTTTTGAGGAAAGGTAGAGTTATTCATGTTCCAAGTCTGCTGCAGGATTGGTTGTCAGCCTGTTAGACTTTTGAGTCCAATTTGAGAAAGCTTTGTGAAATAGGAGTATGGAATTGAGATAGAGTCCTAAAAGCCTCTGAATCCAAGTATTAGGGAGTCTATAAGATCACAATCATCATTCAGGAGTGTTGTAGAAGGCTTTAGCAAGTTAGATCATTGTAGCATTTGTGGTTGATTGATAGTGCCTAAACCCCTGAAATTATCAACTTTCATTGTGTTTTGAATACCACCACCCTTCCCTCTGCATCATTTAGGAACATCATTGATGAGTCATTCATTTCACAACCCACTCATAAATTTTAATTTTTAAAGGTAAGAATTGAGGAACGTAGAATTGTGTGAAATTTAATGTTGATTTGAGGCATATATTATTAATTTTTTTTGGTAAGTTAGTTCAAACATTAGGTTTTTGGTATTATTCAAATAAAAAGATATATTGATAGCAATGTAAGTGTTTATTGTTATACATATTCAAACATATACTTAGACATTTATATATGATAACAATAGCTTATTCTTTTCTGTTAAATTGGTCTGAGTGTGTTGTCCTTCAAGCACAAGTACTTGGCCTTAGGTCAATAGCATCAAAGCACCTCGTTATTATCTATCAAATCCTAGTGGTATTGGAGTTGGTCATCTAAATCCTTCTTCAAATTTTGCATGTCTACTCACACAAGGTCCACATGGAGAAAGTAAGCTCTAGAAGTTCATGAACCTTGATCTTACTTATCTCCATAATCTCAATAGAAGATGGCAGACAAATTGATAGCAAAGATGCAACAACAAAGGGATGATTTGGAGAAACATTATGAATGGATATAGGCTATAATCATGAATCCAGATTAGAATGTCACATAATATCATATAAACAACAAAAGCACCATAAACTTGTAATCATAGCATCATGATCATACCATCGTATGATCATATGCTTCAAGTTCAACATCAAAATAATAAAATGTCAAATGATAAATCATAACATCAAGTTCAAGTAAAGGAAATAGAGCCTGTATAACCATATTTGTTTGTCATACCCTTTTTGCAAGGAACTCAAAAATTATTCAAATTAAACAAGTATGAACTGTAAGAGACTTAGAAAGAAGGCAAAGGTGTTACCTCACTAGGATGATAGTAATAGTGAGACAAAGAACCATGAAGAATAAATCCAAGGAGACTAGATCTGAACATCTGGGTTTGTTCAAATTCAAAAATTGGTTTGCCTTCATAGCACTATCAAGTCAACAGCATGAGCATTATTTTGTGTCTAGAGTGTCATCAGTGTTTTTAAATGTAGAATGAAATGGTTGTAAGTATGCATTTCTACAACATGCAAATGATTTTGAGATACAGACCTGTGCAATCCAATCTCCCAAGGAATAGACAACACCACTTATCACCATCTTTGCCAAAATAGGATTTGTCATAAAGCGATGTTAGAATAGTTACTAAAATGGTCATAAATTATGTTCTTATAGTAAAAGAATACTTTGACTTAAGAAAAAAATACACAATATTAAAACATGACATTGTGCTTTAAAAAGGTACCTGTAACGAAGAACTTCATTTCGACTTGCTAATTGGTTGTCACTATTAACTCTAAGCTTATCTTTAAAGTTTGAGCTTCACTTGGTTTCGAGAATAGTTTAATATTCTCTACTAAACAAGGCCAACCACGTGAAGGTGGAAGCTCATTTGGCCCCTCCCCCCCCCCCCCCCCCCCCCCCTAACATCACTCTAAATTCCCCATTAACATTTAATAACATTCATTCATTCATCCATTTTTGAAATATAACATTCAATCATTATAATCACATGATAACATTCATTAACACACAACATTCATGAAGAATTCATTAACACATCATTCATCAACATTACTAGTACAAAATTACATCCATTAAGACAATGTTCTTTCATTAGCAAAAAATGTTAATTACAATCATTTCTTTTTGGGTTTCTTGCTATTTTTTTTACTCATGTAATTTCTAAGAGGAAGATCAATGTCCTCGTCATTCCCCTCCTCTACTGGTTCTAATTCCAACGCATGTCTCCTCCTCATCTGTTCAGGAACACGAGGCCGCTGTGCCAAAGGGGGGTCCTCTACAATAACAACTACTTCATGAGTTAAATTCACACCATTTTATATTAGTGAATTACGAGTATTTATTTAAATAAAAGAACTATAAATCAAAAAATTAATTTAAAAGAACAAAACATAGATTTTCTTTACCTGAATGTGCCACATGATCTACATGGTGATCAGTCTGAACATCCTTCGGCACTCATTCAGCATGCCATGATTCTGTATCCTCTAAAATATACACAAAAAGGTTACACCAAGTTCAATTTAAGATGTTAAATTGTATTAATAATTACATAATTATTTTTAAATAGAAAATGAGCACCTCCATGGATAGTACGATGCACATCAGGGGCTTCATGATGCAGCATATGATCTGTGTCACGATTAAGAGGCTGCATTGCAATGTCATGCACATTATTATCAAATAGATTGTTGCTCAAGTATTCAATTTCTAATATATTTTTTGGCATATTTACCTATGCACATGATGCAGGAGACTCTTCAGTTGGGCCAGTGGAAGCTTGCCGTAGGCGTTCAGCCACGGCTTCATAGCCTTCCTTGAAGGCAATTTTTTTGTGTTCTTCCGTGGCCTCTAAATTAAAATCAGAGCCCTGCATTTTTTTATTAATTAACAAAATTATTTGCATTTTCTAAATAATTTTTCTCTGCAATTCATTTATTGCTACTTACAATTCGTGCTTTAATTTTTGAATATCCACTAGACCCAAGTCTGTGTTGCCCAATCTTTTCCAGCCTGGCCTTTGTTGCCTTTGATGTGTCCTGCAACCTATGAAAAGTTTGAAATATGTTAGATAATATAGATATAAAGATCACTAATTAGTGCATTATTACATTAATGTACTAGTAGTTAATACTATTGCATACCTTCTCGCATTTGCTAGTGTAATTCATCTTTGAGCATCCCCTTTCTCCTTTGCATCCAAAATGAACTCATTCCAATCCCTCATTGGAATAAAAGGAGGACGCTCGTACTTTGGGTTCTGGACGAGACTCTTTCTATATGAGTCCCTCACAGTCTTAAGATGTTTGCAAGCTTTTTCTAACACCATCTTCTGATCAAAAATATTATTACCAAACTCATGCTCTAAATCTTTAATGAGCTGATCTTTTATTTTTTTTTCTTGCAAGTTCCACCTTTTAAGAAAATACAAAATTGTTAGATATAGCTAGTAAAAGAAAAGACCCGAATGAAAGGAAAAGTGTTGTACCAATTAATAATATGAAAAAAAATAGTGGGATAAAGTTAGTTCACTTATGATGTTCCACCTTGTACGTATGGTGGGCCTGAATATTTGCAGTGCGAGGTCATAAAGCTTCTTATAAAATGAATCGTTTCCTGCAAAAAATGTCATGGGATAATCAATCCAAAGCTTGTTATGAATAGGTAAATGCATATTACAATATAAAAAATAATTATTTAAACTACCTGGAAGCTTAGGACATTTTAAAGGCATTGATTCATCATTGTCAATCAACAATGACGTCTGCATAACTCCCGTGCTAGAAACATGGGTAGCTCCAGGAAATGATGGTGAATTATCACCAATACATGTACTCTGATCTATATTTGGTGTACGAAATGGTGCCACCGTTGTATCTCCTACTCCAAAAAAATAATCCACTATGTGATGCACCCAAGATTAAAGTACAAATTATCAACTCATAATTAACTCAAAACCAAATATAGCAAAATAAGGATTTACCAGCTGGAATAGATCGTGAAGGCGTTGATGTTTGCATGCCCCTTGTTGCCAACATTGCACTCGACAATCTCGAATGGACGTCCGTCGACCTCCTAGGAGGAGTCTCCTGCACTTGATGACCTGAACAATACATTGTTAGCAAAGACATCCTGAAATAATAAAAGTAAGAGTTAACTTAAGAAGTTTTTGAATGTTCCAAATAAAAAATTCCTTCTAACTTGTCAACTAAAAGATTATTTTACCAGTGCTGGCTGAAGCTCTGCTAGTACCCGGCCTCACCGTGTTGTCCTTGACTAGGTTCTGGATTAGTTGCCAAAAAATCCTATAACAAAAACACATATTACATATTTTACTTCACAACATAAAAGAGTATAAAATATAAACCTTTATTGAAATTTTGTTATAACTAAAGATTCATTACTACTTACTTCATAACGACGTGCTTGCACTCTCAAATCAGATAGCCTCTTCATCGTCTCCTCGGTTGGAATATTTGCTTCATCCAAAATTCTCATTATTTCTAAATTGATTTTTTTAATTTTTTTCTTCAACATAATTGTTACATTGGGCGTTTCCACAATATCATCATCAGAAGGGGTAGCTATTGCCTTTGTACTTACTGCAGGTGCTTTTCCCCTATCCTGAACATCAAATTATGACAGGAATATCAGTAAAACTATCATAAAAACTCCAAAACCGTAAATAAAATAATGTAATAATATAACATTTTCCAACTATCTAATTTGTACAATTTCAATAAGGTTTACCCTTGCTGAAGAATGGGTGGGAGGAGCATCCTCGTGGCCTCTATCATGTGTGGGATCCATATCGTCATGTGACAAAGATTAAACATAAAAACTTCAGCAAACTGAAAGCAATAGACTTAGCAAAAAAAAACTTATGAATAAAATGGTATATAGTACTTACCACCCTCAAGATAGTAACTTTGTTTGTATCTATGCGATTTAAATGGTAATCTATTAGCAGTTCTTCCCTTGCACTTATTGATTTTATCGCACATACAAAAACTTGATTCCCCTCACGTGCCTCAAATATGCAATTGGGTTGCTTATTAGTTGAGGAAGGTCGCGTACTATTTATGAAACCCACAATATTACCTGTTGCTTTTGGTCTCCCATCAATGTACATTGCAAATCTTTTACTTTGATCATTTTCTTTCCATTGTATATAATTAGCTGATAGTGCATACCTACACATACTTTTTTTATATTGAACAATCCGCATCCAATCATTGTAATTGTAACATGGACCGACATACTTGAACAATTCAACAACTTTGTTGTAACATACCTTTATCCCATCCATGGAAAATAGGCCCAAACCATGTAATGAGGATGGAGCAATGCGATATATCCTCTCATTAACACAAAAATCAGTGTTAATTGGAGGTAGCTCATTGGGTACCCATTCTTTCTCAATGTGTGTGTACCAAAAGGGCACCTTGATGTCACCTTTGGTCTCATCATCATAAGAACATGACCCTCCATTAGCAAGAAAAAATTATATGCGTTTATCAAATTTTTTTCTAATCTTTTGACCTCTAGTTGATCTCCTTATTTTAGCCATACTACATGTAGAACTTTCATCTACCATTCTCTCATTTACCTCATTTGATGTAGACAGATATGACAAGTACCTATTTGGTGGGTCCTGCAATCCATCAAATCAGATATTGTCACGTCCCCACTTCAAATGAAAATTTGATAATATTTAAATAATATATATAGAATAATCAAGTCATGACCCATACGTACGATTCTTCTTTGTCTACACGTGAGAGATATAAAATGTACTAAGTTGAAAGTGATTATATAATTATATTTCTATACGGTTCTTCTTTGTCTATATATACATTATATGATTATATAATATGTCTATTTATAACATACGTGCTCAGTGATAAACAAGAAGAATATAAGAAAATTATGTCTATTTATTGACTTATACCTAGTGATCCATGTCACTGTGCACGATCCACGCCAAAGGGGTCAAATTTCTTGCATATGTTAATCATTTATCTTGAGTTAGCTAAAAATTACATGATATGTATGCTAAAAATAACTTAGAAGACAACATGAAAAATATGAAACATCATAAACATGAACAAATTTACCTTATATATGGAATGCAAGATCGTCAACAGAAGGGGTGACGATGTCTGTAGTCAATTGCCTGTTTGCAAAAAAGGTGATAATCAAACACAATATAAACATTGGTAATTATAAATCACATATGTTGTAATCATTAGAATTGAACACAATAAATATGTATTCATTACAATTGAAAGTAATAAATTATGTCAATCATTACATTGATCATTTCAATTATGTCATTGATCATTTCAATTATGTCTTTGATCATCTTCTTCTTCATCATCATCAACATCATTATCATCATCATCATCATCATCATCATCATCACCATCACCATGATCACCATCACCATCATCATCATCGCCATGATCACCATCACCATCACCATCATCATCACCATCACCACCATCATCATCATCACCATCATCTTGATCTTCATCATCTTCAATATCTTCTTCTTCCATAACATTATACTTTATCGGCCTTCCTCTTGGATCATGTCTAACAATAAATGACCAACCCTATTTATGTGGAACCTCTGAGTAAAACACTTGCTCACATTGGCTTGGAAGAACATAGGGCTCACCTCCAACTGGCTCAAATGACCTTGTATTAATCATTGTAAATCCATTATCATGTTGAATAACAATTCTATCTGGATCATTTTGATTTAGTCGTAACTTGTACCATTTGACGACGAATAGAACTACTTTGAAGGAGTTAAAGTCACACTCAATTATATCATCCATGATGCCATAGTATTGATTTTGAGATTGTTGAGGATGTATGTCATTTCTAGATGATATATTGGTGACCTTGAAAATTGCAGTTATCCCAGAATCACAAGTTTTCTTTGTGTCATCCAACTTTTTTATGTGAAATTTGTGGCCATGATAGTACATAGCTTTGTGGTGCTTGACCTGCAATTTTTCAAGCGTGTGTAAATTATTTGCATCATGAGTTGATACGAAACATACGTAGAGTCATGATCATTAATAAATTTGTACGTACCTCTCCACCTCTTAAACCATGTGCTAGATCAATTACCATTGACGTAACATTGAAATCTCCATTACGATGAGCTTCTCTAACCAACGAAGCAACACCTTCCCATGTTAATGAGAAACCATTTTGTTGACATCGTCAATCCATACTATCATCCAATCAAGATTATTTGCAATATACAAATGTATTGCATCCCACTCTCGACTAACTGTATCAAAAAAATACACCAATTATAAATAACTTATATTGAAGATTTATAAGAATTAATTAACTATAATAGCATCTTAGATTTACCTCTCACTTTCCTCAATCTACCTTTTCCCATCAAGTACTCCCCTTCGAATTTGTTAATGGAGTTGGGATCCCAAATACGATCTACCTGGATCTTTGCTGCAAACTTAGGAAAATATTCACTAATGTACACCATGGTCTGGTATACCATATATCCCTCCACCATATAACCCTCAGGATGTGCTCTTTGTCGAACCAAGCCTTTCAAAAATTTTAAGTGCCTCTCAACCATCCACAATGACCTAGTTGGTACAGGTCCACACAATTCAATCTCCTCGACTTGATGTATGAGGTAGTGTTCTTGTGCATTGAAAAAAGTTGAAGGTAGACACTTTTGCATTTCACACATAAGAAGAGAAATTTTTCTCTTCCAATATTTTATATCTTTTTTATTGATTTCTTTAGATGACAACCACCTCATGTATTTTCCAAGATCATATATAACTTGTTTAACACTATTGGTGAAGTGGTGCGGGAGAGATAGAGGTAGAACGTACTGCAATATTTGTAAAATGATCTTGTCAATATTTTATAAAAGAATGCAATGAAAACTACATGTAGTATACAAATATATAGTGAATACAAAGTAACATGAATTACTTTAATAAATGTATGCCAATCGTGTGTTTTCATCCCTGGCCCAAATTCACTTTTCTTTGATATGAGATCATTTATGTTCGCAGCAAATCCTATGGGAAATCATATTTTTTTTATGACTTCTTTTATAGCATTGCTCTGCTGCTCCGACAATAACCAACTAAGGGCACTTGTATCAATTTGGTCTCCATTGTTATTTGATCGAATGCCATTTTTCATTGCATGGTTCGATTTTTCAATGACACTACAAATTTTGACAATTTGGTCTTTGTCACACCTTCCATCCAAGATTTTCCATAATGTCTCTGTTACATTCTTTCCAATATGCATAGGATCAAACAAATGCACAATTGAGAGTTGCTCGTAGTACGACAACCTAGTAAATTGCGTAGGATAACTTTTTAGTCCTTTTGGAAGTTGGTCATTGATGCCTTGATGACCTTCACAAGCATCAATTACATCATCAGTAAACAAAACACAATATCAAAATATAAATTTGAAACAAAAACCATCAGATGGAATGACATTACCTCGACGATTTATTTTATTGTATGCTGACTTCCATAGGTGAGGTGTCATTCTCCGTGGCTTTGATGTAGTCTCTTCTTTCCCATTGAAAAGATGTTTTTTGGTAATTCGGTACTTATGATTTCTGTGGAGAAAGTGTCTATTCTCATTGAACACCTGCTTTCTTAAACTTTTTGAATGAGGAGATTTCATCTTTGGACCACAAACTAGATATGCAAATTTTCCCTTTGTCTGAAGACCTACAAGATCATGTATAATTGGATTAAATGTGTTAACTTTGTGTTGGCACTATAACATACCAAAAAAGAGGTGTTAAGAAGAGAACATACCACAAAAATGTGTTAGCCTAGGGGCATCATGTATTGTCCATACAAGCATTGCATGAAATTGAAATTGTCTTTGTCCTATTGGTCTAGAGATGTCATACATAGTAACCCCATTCCATAACACCATCAAATCGTCGATAAGGGGTTCAATATATACATTGATATCTTTAACTTGGTACTTACCTAGTTGAATGAACAAAAACATTACATAATTATTATGACCATTTTGATGGATTATTAATAATAAATTAATTTAGATGACCATTAAATCAAAAAATACCTGGAATAATCAATGCCAACATTATGTGCTCCCTCTTTATGGACAACCAAGGAGGTATGTTATTGTTGATAACAAAAATAGGCCACACCGAGTAAGTAGATCTCATCTCTTCAAAAGGATTGACACCGTCTGCTGCCAATGAAAGCTTGAGATTATGAGGTTCTTCTTTAAAGTGTGGCCATTTTTCCTCTATTTCCTTAAATGCTGAACCATCCGTAGGCATTCGCATAATGTCATCTTGACTTCTATTGCATGCATGGTAATCCATAAATTGTTCCAAGCTATTGCCCTTGAATAATCGTTGCAGACGTGGAATAATAGGAATATGCCGAAGAACCTTATGAGGCACCTTTTTTGTTATTCGATCTGATTGATATCTACTAATATGACAAATAGGGCATTCTGTTGCAAATTCATGCTATTTATGATATATAATATGATCATTCGGACATGCATGTATTGTTTGATACTCCATTCCAATATCTTTCATAATGTCATATAATTTTCAGTACGAGTGAGGTAGAATGTTTGATGGTGGTAACAAACACTCACCTATCAACCTATGACCAAAAATATAATTTGTTAATTTAAAGAATATTAATTGCTACACGATTCACCCAATGTTAATTGTAAGGGAATTACGACTAAAATAATGAAAAAAGATGACATACCTTAACATACATGTCATTGCTACGTTGGATAAACCATTCATAACCTTCAAGTTCACCAACAACAATACAATGGCAAGAAGAGTTGTTTTGGAGCCTTCATATAGGGGCTCGTGTGCCTTCTCAAGTATAGGTACATCAAGCTCTACGTCAACATCATCATCATCATCATCGTGATCATCTTGATCATCATGATCTTCTTCATCACCGTGGTCTTCGTCCATGGTATCGTTACCTTCTACTTCTATATTCACACCTCCATGTTCGCTCATTTGGAAGTCCACATTCTCTGGATTGTCATGGTCCATAACATGAAACTCAGGGATGTTGACCTATATGAAAATGATGACCTTATATTAACCATGAACATGATGTCATCATCAAATCATGTCTTATGTATTTTATAAATTATTAAAATACATACCAATGGACGAAACTTGTTTCCCCCTTCAATGTGACCATGTTGCCTACAATGTTCCTCAGTTGTTTTGATTAGATATATTTGAGTCTTTAAGCCCTTACAAATTTTGCAAGGACAATAACATTTTCCATCACCTTTTCTTTTTAAGTTAGACCACAGTCTAGCAATTGTCTCCCTATTTTTTTGTGCATTGATATCGTCAGACATGGTCTTTCTTGAATGGAATGACTCATTGGTGGAAGAAGGATGATTTGTTTGCAACCTGCAGATACAAATCGTTACTGAACAACCATTTTTTCAACTATAATTTTCTCAACGCAAAGGGACATTTATCATACCAAATTACAATAGCAATAGAGGGTGTATAGATAGAAAAATAGTTGTAAAGAGTAGATTTAAATAAATAAAATCAGGTAAATAACTAGGGAAACTGAATAACATTGTAGGACTCCTTACCTCCATATATAGGCTGCTCTTAAGTAATGAAAACACAAAGAAAGCTCTCCTAATCATATGAATACAAGCATGGATTTTTGTATTTCATTGTTAACTTGAGCACCCTATTTCAAATAGAACATTATCATAAAATCTCGCAGGCCTTAAATTTTTGTATTTTTTAATGACATTAACATGGTAACTTTCCAAAGTTAAGAACCTCCAATAATACTCCCAAGACCATTCTTGTGGCTTACCATAATGACAACTCATTTCTTAGTTTCCTGAACTGTTAAATTGTCTCTACAAGTCCATAGTACTTCCAATACTAGTAATCTATCTACTTGTGAGATTTTCATATATGATCTCTTAACATATTTGCTAGAAGCCCTCGTATTTCTCTCAGTAAGAATAGTTGTGGCATAGGATCCTTCAACTATTTGTGGACCTTTTGTCTTGTAAATAATGACCAATCTTTCAATCAAATGCACCTTATGTTTGACATGTGGTGGTAACTTTCTCATTTTAGTGACGAATCTATTGTTTAAATCAACTACACATGAATATGAGACAGACAATGAGGATGCACAAACAGGAATGATTCATATGTTTCAAGGTACAAAAATCTCCTAGATAGACAAAGGGTCCACATACAGTTGAAGGATCCTATGCCACAACTATTCTTACTGAGAGAAATATGATATGAAAATCTCACAACTAGATACAGCTGCCCCAGGCAAGGCAGTTTGCATAATTGGACAAGTTGAAAGGTGCCACGAAGAACCTATAATTTCAACTATCGGTATAGTTTTATGGACATGGTATGACTGTCCTAGAATGACAACATTTTGGTGAGTTAATTTGTTTGTGTAGAAGTATGAATGGATTGGATCAACAGATTGGAATGGATATGGGTAGAGTATATAAGATTCTAGAATGATGTTAGAGTTTCTTGTGGATGAGAAGGCAAAGCCATACTGTGCTTAGGGGAATAGTGTGATGACTGCCCCAATACAGCTGTAACAGGACATATGGAACTTAGTCAAACATATTGAGCACTTTAAATAAAGAATACAATGAAAAAGAAAGAGAAAATAGCTTTAAATCAAATTTTTAATTCAATATTTTTTTTAAATGCCAAGTTACTGGCTAATTCTTTTAACCAAAACCAAATCCAAATCCAAGTGTAAGTCAAAATCAGCTTGCCAGGTACTCCTCAAATCAATATATCTTTTTATTTGAATGTCAATTTTTACTATCTAAAAAAACTATACATGCACACCTATGATTCTCTATCAGAAAAATATGAATAATAGTCTTACGTTCTCAGTTATCTCCACCAGAGTGAATGGTCACATGTTTGTTGGTTTCAATATAACGCTATGAAGCTACCTTTATAATAGCTATTTATAAACGCTAGGAAGCTACCTTTATAATAGATATTTATAATATTATGTGTCATGAAGTCTCTTTATCATGTAAAAATTAACTCTCCATATTGCTAGCTGTTGAAATGTCAACGCCTGTTGTAATTCTGGAATGGCTATTCATTGGGTGTTTTCAGTGGTTGTGATTACAAGAAGTCTTTCATGCATCGGAGATACTCAATCAGAGTTATGATTCAGTCCCATCCTCCAGTTATGAATCTGAGGAAATTTATTTTCCACAATTTCTTTCCCTTATTCTATATCATAGTGTCTAGGGTCATCCATGGCATATATGCAAAATTATTTTCAGATCTTTCTCTTCTACTGCATTAAAAATAATGGATCATTCTAAGGTATTCTAATTCCAGATTTGTATGAATATGAGGAAATATATTTTTCACAATTTCTTTCCCTCATTCTATATCAAAATGTCTAGGGCCATCCTTGGAATATGGATCTTCATCTTCTTGTTGTTCATTATTTTAAATTTTTCCTCCTCCACTGACTATTACAACTGCTAGAATGATGAATTTCATGTAAACTAGGAAGACTTCATCTCTTGAAGAAGTTGCTATCCTTTATTCTACTTGTTCCATTCATAATGTAGCACAACTCATGCTCATTGGAACATAATATTCTCTTTCCAAACAAATATTTTCCACTGCAACATCATCTATTTCTTCTCTTTAGTTCTTTTTTCTTTTTGACCTCTAATATTTGAAAAAAAAAATCAATCATATGTCTTGTATCAGGAAAACCAACAAGAACAAATACATAAATATAAGAGATACACAGGTAAATGCACAAAAATGACAGATTGTGCCTACAAGGCTATGTGCACGTAAGAGGGTTATGTCATGACATGTCAATTATAGTGAATATTTATCTTTTTGCATATTTGATTTCTTCCACAAAATTGAGTTCATTAAGCCTTTTAGTCTCTTCCATTCTTAAAACTTATAATGTAACAAGTATGCTCCACTACATATACTCCATATAATACTTGCCTTTGGCTATTTATATAAAAATTATAACTATATTGAAGTCATTCACAATGGCCAATATTTTGTGAGTAGTCATTGCTTATAAGACATTGCCTCATGAACAGTGGCAACAAGTAACATTAACATCAGCAAGGACAATACTAACAAATCAACTTATTTTTCATCCCGAATCCTTCTTCAAAAATGGAAAATATTTTGATGTATGTGATACCTGATAGGCCTTCCTTATCTCACAATTATTATCAGTGTGGAATTATATCACACCAATCCTTCTTTTAGTAATTGGATCTTGCAAATCTAAGATCGTTTAGGCATTTGTATCTGTGAGATTCTTAATTGTCATTGGTGAAGCCATCCACAATAACCAATTTTCTATTTGTGGTAATTTCTTTTGACATCTATCTATATTGGTAATCATAAAAATTAAAGGGAGCCCACAAAGCACATAAGAAACTCTAAGAGATGTTCTCACTAGAGGGCTTTTATTGCATGTAGTTAAAAATCTCACCAAAATATAAACACTTCATTCTGAAAATTCTTATTTTCCATTTGCTAATGTTAGGGAATTGAATGGCTTACAAAAATTATCTTTAAGGATGTACAATCTTATGTGATAGATACTATTAAACAATAGTTTAATATAACTAAGTATTATTTTTGGAGCTTTCTATAGACAATTATTAAGAGTTTTTGATCTTTTTGAAAATCTCACCCATGTATATTCTAAGTCATTTCTTGGATGACCAATATCCATGAGTGGTCATTAGTTAATAGATTTTCCCTCGTGTACATATTGATAATGATCACAAGGCAAGAGGAGCCACAAAAAACTCAAGCACCCCAAAACATTTGTTAGTATGGAAGAGGAATACTAATTATTTATTAAAAAATTCACCACTTTGGACTTTACACCTCTAATCTATTTCTTACCTGAAACATTTCGACATGGGATCAACACAAACAACCCAATATCATTCATTTTATTAAGTGATTGGACCTTCCATGGCCATTCTTTATTTGGATATAATCTAGAAATAATATGGGAAACCACTACTTCAATAATTTTCCCCTGATGTATGTCAACTATAATCATTATACAAGGGAACTTACATACCACACAAGCACCTCTAAGAGATTTTTGTGTTTATTTTGACCCCACAAGAATATCAACCTACTTTACCTTTGTCAAAGCCATAGAAGAAATTTCCATAGTCCTTATCTAAGTTGTCTTTGCAAATAAATAGGAAACCAACATAACAAGATTTTACAAAATGCAATAACAAAAAATGCATTATAGTGTTAATCTCTGTAAGTCTACTTTCATTATTCTCAGTTATACATTGATCTGCATCCAAATCAAGATAAAATAAATGGTTTGGATAATTCTTTTGTATTGTGGTCCAAATCAAGAGAAAGTAAATTGTTTAGATAATTCTCATGTCTTACACCTTCATGTGGAAAAGAAATGAATATCATTTAATTCTTATCATTGCATGTGCATTAAAATAAGAATAGAACTGTGATACTTTACCTTTGCACGCAAATCTGAATCATGAAGAATAAAACCACCACCTCGACTGAGTCAATAAGTGTGATACTTTACCTTTGCACACAAAGCTTGTGAAGGTCAAAATATGTATCGTTATTGCAGTCATGATACATATACATATTGTGACCTATATCTCTAAAGTCGATAATCATGATATTATCGTGCATCATGTGTTAAGTGTTAAAACAGTAATATGAAATGACATCATTATAATTAGAAGTTGATTGTTATCAAATGATTATTATGGTGGAAAGACATGACCCTACGTAACTGTTCAGTCACGTACAGTCATGTCCTTTCACAATAATAACCATTCATTCTTCTACTTATATGAGATCATATCTGCTGTTTAGAAATCAATCACAGTGGCAATTATCTAATCCAGCAGAAGTTCAATTATGAAAAAGCATTACGTTTATTCTTTATTCTGATCTATATTCTTTAACACCCTGCCTTGCAAAATGTATGCAAAATGTGGAAGTATAGACAAAGGCTAGCGAACTTTTTGACAAAATGCATTTAAGAATCATGGTTTTATGGAATGCCATGATTGCAGGATAATCACAAAATATACTTGCTGAAAAGGCTTTCAGAAAATTTCAAGCAAATGCAATCAACACGTGTAAAATCAAATTTGACAACCTGTCAGCATCCTTCCTGGATATTGGCAAAATGGGAGCTTTGGAACAGGGTATGGACATCCATCAAAGCATAATGATAGGGGTCTTGATAGCAACATTGCTTTTTGATTTGGATCCTAAAAATGCTTTTTGAAAAATTATTGAGGTTGATGGGTATCTTGACAAAGATGGACAATAATTTTAGGCTTCACAAGACTAGAAATGTGAATTACTTGACTTGATTAGGCTCTTTTATCTATAATGATTCATCACTTGAAGGAAAATAATCAAGAATTATGCTAATCATATCATCCTCTTATTCCAAGATATCATCATGAGTAGGGAAAACTTTGGGAGAGGGATCAACAATATCACTTATTAATTCATTGCTAGCAACAATGTCATTTAGGTACATGAAAGGTAAAATAGCATTAAGAAAAGTATTTATAATATTATCATCTTGCACTAAAATATCCTCATGGTGAAGGTATATTTTAGGAGAAGGATCAACATGATTCATCAAAAATTCATCCTTAGGAAGGCGATTTTTAAAAGAATTATTGATAATCTCTTGCATCAGAATGTCTTCATAGGTAGGAGAATATTTACAAGAAGGATAGAGTGATACACGGGATGCTAGGACACTATCACATCTATGAAATATATGCATCATGAAATTGTTTGAAAATAAAAAGGAAACAATTTTCTTTTTTCAAATGATAAATATGCTAAATGCGTGATGTAAGGGTAAAGTGTGCAATTTTAGGACTATTGAACCAATCCAAGTACACAAACCATAGATGAATACATCTAGATTTTAAACAATTAGGAAAAAATCAAATCTAAAACTAAAAATAAAAAATTATGCAAGTGTAAGACACACCAAGTTCACCAAAATGAAATGGTGGAAAATGGAGTCCTCTAAACAAAACATGTAAACTACAAACTATTGGTGAACGACAAGGAATAAAAACTCTCCGTTTCTCTGCAATTCCATCCATTCTTGGAAACTCAATTTGATGAGTTTGATTTGCAAATGAATTGATAGGGTTTGTTATTCAAAACTATCTACTTTGAATGAGTTTCATTTTGCAGTGAGACTGTTGTTGTGACAGTTGTTTATCAGACAACATTTCTTGTTTTAGTTTTCTATTACTGTAGGGACTCAGGAATAAAGAGGAACATTCCATGAATATGAAGGCCTGATATTCATGGAATGTCAATACTTAACTTGTAATATATGTTGCTATTAACATTACATGTGCAGGATTAAACAAACAGCGTGGGTACAGTCAGAACAGTAAAGAAATACAATGAAGATGGTGGCTCGGGTGTGACAGTGGATGATCTGTCCACATAAGATATACATTTTATGATTTGGAATAGTTTATTACATTGAATTGAAGGTGATTCAATCACCGATTGGAGGCGAAAGTGTGTTGCTATAGGAGATTGAAGATGCCCTAGAAAGCAAGGGTTTAGAACCAAAAATTGGAGTTTCCAGTGTTGCAGAGCCCTCAAGGCTAATTCCTCTTGTATATGGCCATTTTAAGACATAAAGAAATACTATCTAGGATTTGGGACTGTATGGAGACCGTTGTGTAGTACTTCCTTTGTTAGATTGAGCAAATTTCATGCATTGAAACAGGATAACTGTTATGAATAGGTGTTGAGTTACCCATTAGGGCCACGACTTCACGGAAAAGCCGACACAATGTGTTGAGTTTGGCTTGACAGAATGTCATGGGATAGAGAGGAATAAACACAATGCAAGCTATTTATCAGTAAAACATGAATGCACAAAAACTAATAACACGAATGCATTGGAGTTACTACAACATTGCCGAAATATCAGTTAAACTTGCTGTGCTATCAACCATAAGAAATGAAAAAAATAGAGAAGGAACGTACTCAGAATTCACAATCCTAATTTGCATGCTCCATAAAAGTGAGAATGATAATTGAAATATTCTTTTTAAGTAATATGCCCGTATTCGTCAAAAGTTCGATGAACACAGACATGGTTTTTAAAAAAAAACAAATTTTTCCTTCTATACCCCAACCAACCTAAACCATTTTCATTAACGGTCAAAAATAATGGTTGAAAAATGATGTCAAATGTACTAGTGCTCCTCTTTCACCTTGGTTCCCTAGGCACACTTACCTAGTGTTGCTCACACATGTGTGAGCAACCCTTAACCCTCAGCCATCTAACCTTACCTTTAACTCAACCCCAAAGCTTACCCCTAACCCTGACTCTGACCCTAACTCCCCTTCCTAACCCAAGGCCTTGGCCAAAATCCTATAAATAGTCTCTCTTCCAAGAGAAAAGTATTAGCTTAGTTTTTATCTTCATGCATTGTTATCATGCTCATTTCTATCTAGACTTGGCATAATAAATCCTAATTGTTAGATTTCATTTATCTTTCAAGTTTTCATAACACATCTTAGCTTAGCATAATGGATTAAACATAGTTTATTTCATTGTTTTGCATTGAATTTCATCATCTGACATCTCTCATTTGGCTTAAAATCAATCTATCATAAGCATTCTTAGCTTAATCCGCATCTTAGCTCTATTAGGCTCTAGGGGAAAATCAAGTGTTCTATACCTGATTCTGTGCCACTATGGGGTTCTCATGGTCCCTAATTCATCCCAATCCTTCCTAATCTACATTAGGGACAAGCTCTATGTGTTATGAGAGCACACCCACATCTCTAAATTGAGAGA
Source organism: Chamaecyparis obtusa (assembly GCA_027943335.1). Taxonomy (NCBI): domain Eukaryota; kingdom Viridiplantae; phylum Streptophyta; class Pinopsida; order Cupressales; family Cupressaceae; genus Chamaecyparis; species Chamaecyparis obtusa. Next base: position 659,677 of record BSBK01001546.1, read on the forward strand.
AAATCAAACAGTGATAGGGTGCTCCTATTTAAGCTCTATCTAAATGTCTTTGCAAATTGATTTTACTATATTTTAGGAATATGATCTTAAAATAATGTTTGAATGTCTACGCTTGTTTTGAATAGATTAGGTTTTCTCTAAACACAATGACATTTCGCTATTACGTAGACAAGGGATTAAGAGATCATGAAATAGCATTTTTTCGCTATTTCATGGGCCACATTTTAAAGGAGCACAAAATAGTGATAAATATGCATTTAATATATACAGTTGACCAATTTGATGATGTGGAATGTACATCCTGAGTACCAAGGTGATCTGTCAGAAGATTTGAAATTAAGGCTTGAGGGATCAATTGGCACGAGATTGACAAAGGGTTTCATTAAATTATGACATGAAAAGATAATTAGGACACAATTATATTCCCAAGGGAGTGTATAAGGTGTAAAACCATGTTGTTACATGTGTGATCTTCAACCATGAGCATCATTAAATTATAAATGACTGAGGGTAAAGTTTCAGTCAGGTTTCCAAAGATTGGTAAAATCAGAGTTAATATAGAGTGATTTGAAATATTTATATGAAAAGGTCAAGATTATTTCAAGATCTACATTGTATGATTAAGGCACAAGCTTCAATCATAAGAATGGGTTTGCCAACCATCGTAGATCTTTTTAATGAAAACCTGGGGCTTCAACTAGTATTTTAGCCTAATTTGATAGGCTTGGAGGAGGACCAACAAGATGTGGTGAGCAGTTTGATGGATGCATCATGGGAACATTGTACCAGTTATGCCGCATACCAGAGTGATCTTTTTGAGTTGGAGGTAGAACATGAAAAGGAAGAGTTGGTTGACATGATGAGGGCCATATAGATGAATGCTGATGGTTGGATTCTAGATGGTATGGAAGATGAGTTTCTAGATATGTTGCACTTAATCCGCTTACGATGATACTATTTCCTTGATAACATATGCTCTTTAACAAAATGTACATAACTATAAAATTTTAGTTATTAGTTAGGAATCATTGCAATGGTCTGAAGCTTGTGTTCATCCTTCCATTTTGTATAAGAAGGATACCAAGACCATGTTTAAAGAGAGGAAATAATTTTTGGGTTTTAGATGGATAATATATTATAATGGAGAATACTCAGGGATAGATGACTGTGACTAATATGCAAACCAATTGTATTCACTTTTTGGATTAATACAAAGAAAACTTGTTTCCTGCCCAAGGTTGAGGAAGTAGGTTCGTGGTTTTTGATTGAATCGATCCTTTGCAATTTTTAGTTTTAAGGATTACCTTTTATCTATTAGATGTTAGAAAATTGTAGTTAATATTTATTTTGAATATCAAGAGTTGTATATGAATGGTTCATCTATACCATCTCTTGTTTGATTGGTTTCCTCACAAGGAATTAAATTAATTTAGACTAAGATAAATATTATAATTGATTTATCCTTGATTTCATAGAGGGAGGAATCTGAAATTGAATTGCAGAGTGTACATGAGGGTTCAACAAAACTAGACTACATTCTGCCCAATTAGTTGGATAAGGGATTGGCCTGCATATTTTCTCAAAGAAGGTTTTATTTTATTTTAATAAGCATTGAAGTTCTTTCATTCATCCTTGTATATTCGAAGTTACTAGCATATTATTTCTATACTCACAACATTTTTTACATATCATTCATTTTCAAGTATTTATAAGTAACTAAAGAAATCAAACACAAGAAGTAAACACTCTTAATGCGATTAATCTCAAGGAACATTTTCCATCTTGAGAAATCAAAGAAGTTTAAATTCTCTATAGAAGAAAAACTTTGTGTTTGGGGTGAGGGTTTACCTGCCTAGGTTTAGCGAAGCCTAAAGTGTAGGGGAATTAGATTATTTATGTTCGTTGGCCAAGTCTAATCGAAGCAATCCAATAGGAGAATTGGAAAAGCTCTTGGATTTCCAATCTATGTCTTTGGGAACCAACAGATTGGCGACTTGTTCATAAAAATATTTTAAATTTTACCTAGAATCTCTGGTGTTGATTTGCCAAAGATTAGATTGTTTAGTTTGCCCCATCCAAGTCACACAACAGATTGGTGACTTTGCTGGGGAGTTGACTTTGAAAGACATTATTGACGCTAAGAGTCTTTGGTGAAAGTTTAAAGACTCTACTAGAAGAAAAGAAATCAGATATAATATATGTAAATATTTTTTCCCTTGAGGACAAGGGTGGAGACTCTATTCAATAAACATTTTAGTCAATGACTCTAGTGAGGGAGAAGATCCAGAAGGAGATGAATTTTTTTCTCTTTGAAAGAGATATCAATTTTTCAGAATGTATCAGAATAAACAATTATTTCAGAGAAAACCGTTTATTCCAGATGGTATCAAGCCATTGGATCTCAAAGGATTCCATTGTATTCCTTTAAGTTTCTCCCTAATATTTCACATCTTGTACCAAAATTCCATGGAGAAGGGGATGAATCAACACTTGAAAATTTGGATGCATTTTATACATTTATAGAAGACTATGAGATTTCTACAGAAGATTAGGCGATGAAACCATTTTTTAGGATGCTAAAATATAATGCAAGAGAGGCATATGAATCACTACCTACATAGAGAATCTCATTGTGGAGGGAGTTTGAGAAATGACTCTTATATGAATTTCATGATGCAAGTGAAGGAGATAACATGTATTATGAACAAGATAAAAATTAGGATTGCATTATGGAAGAAGAACCTTATTTGTCTCCCTTAGATGAATTTCTCAATTTGGAAAGGTATGAAGGTGAGTCTACATCCCATTTATTCATAAGGATGGTAAGTATTTATTAGGAGACACCGTTAGACATCATGCCTTCACACAAGAATTTTTTGAAAAGACTACATGAGTTGGGAACCTCATTAGATGACCCTAATTTGAGGCTTCTTTTTTAGAGATTAGAAGAATATACAAAAGCAAAAAAAAAACTTGATAATGTTTCAAACTTAAGTGAATAAAAAATGCTTGAACAATTTGAGGATGAAAGAAATAGCACATGTTATGAATAGGTGGAAGATCAGGAATACATCTGGGAAGAAAAACCTTGTATGTCTATGTTGGATGAGTTTCTAAATATTGAAAGATGAGAGGGTGATAGATGCACTGTGAAGTGTACAGGAGTACAAAACTCTAATGAAGTTCCAGATTCAAAAGAAGAATAAATTTTAGATTGGATTAAGGGAGAATCCATTCATGATGACACTTGTGTCAGTGATGAGGATGAAGACCTTCTTAGTGTAGAAGAAATGTCATATTTATTAGACATTGAATATAAAAGACATCTTCATAAAAGTGGTCCTAAATTTTCCTTAGTCTGCCAAAATAAAATAAATAATAGATTACTGCATATTCAGGATAGCTTTGATGAAGAACATGATGAATTTCAGGAAAATCCACTCATATATGAAGACAACAATGATCCTGATAAAATTGAGGCATATGTCATAAATAAAATGGAAATGATGAATAAGCTACTGACAGGAAGATGATAAGATCAGTAAAGGAGTTCGGTATGATAATATTTATGGGAATAACTCTAAATATTTTTCAAATCCTCTGTATGATATGACTCTAGAGAATGGTCATAAGGATTATGATAATTCAGCCTAGGGTGATTTCTATGCATCCTCAAATCCATTATATGAGGAAGAGAAGGTCATTTCATATGATCAAAATGATGAAATGAAGTTATTTGTATCAGGTGGTGATAAAGTGGAAGATATATATGATATTTCAAATTAGACAATTCTAGATATTAACAATGGAATTCAACCTGCATAAGTATGGAAGTTACAAAGAACTCAATCAAATAATGATGCTAATGACTTTCCTTTTCTCATGGGTCATGTTTTTAATATAAGAAACATGGTATATGCATGGCTAGAAAAGAAGAAACAAAAAAAAGATTACAATGAGTTAAACTCCCTTAATGTCATGTATTCAGGAATAAGGTTGTTTGATTTTCAGAATAGGGAAAATGATAAAAAATATATAATGATGTTTTACTATAGACAAATTTACAATTGAATAATGGTATTTTTGAAAGTATGAATGAGGCTGTAATTAATTCAAAGCTTGTGTCAAAACTTGAGATATATGTTTTCATGGATGTTGATGGAAAGGAAATGTACAATGAAATCTACGGAAGAGAAAAATATTATAGGATAGATCATGATTCTCTACATATCTAGGAATTAAAGAGACAGATCGGTGATAAAAATACCAAGTGTTATAGACTAATGAAGAATGTTACCATTACTTACCATGCAAAATTAATACCAATGCAATGTGATGAAAATAGGATTTTTGACAAGGGAAAGTATTGGTTTTATATGTTTGGGGGCTTGAGGCCACCAAATAAGATTTGATCAAATTATTTAATTGCAGAGATTCTATAGCCCAATGGACTTGGTACTTGGTCTTCTTCTACCAAAGATAACTGAATTCTCACTATACCCACATGGGGTATATGTCCCCAAAAAGAGCCATTATTGAACCAATTTTTTGATCTTGTTCTTTTCGTGTAAAACCTACTTATAAATTAGATGTGAAAAGGATCAGGACTTGACATCCCTTTAAAACATGTGTTAAAGGATTTTTTCGCTACTGCGTGGGTTGAAAATTTGGAGATTGTGAAATGGAAAAATTTTGCATCTATGCAAAGATGAAAAATAGGAATGGCAAAATAGAGACATCTCACTAGTATGCAGACAAGGGATTGAGAGATCGTGAAATAACAATTTTCTCTATTTCACAGGCCACATTTTAAAGGAGCATGAAATAGTGATAAATATGCATTTAATATATACAGTTGGCCAATTTGATGACACAAAATGTGTTGGATTAATTGTGTGTTGTCTTTGATGTCACACAAATGTCATATTATTTATCAAGCTCAGTCGGTCAGCAAAGCAGTTCCCAGTATTTACCGAGCTCAATTGGTCAGCAGGCGGTTTTCAGTGTCTACCGAGATATCTCAGGTGTCAAAGAAAAGTATGGCAGAAAATAGTGTTAAGCGAGCTTCCACGGTTAACGAAGGAAAGTTAGTGTTTACCGAGTTCACTCGGTCTCCAAAGGATGTTGCAAAATTCATAGTGCTTACCGAGTTCTCTCGGTCACCAAAGGAAATCTTTTCGGATTAGTGTTTACCGAGCAAGGTTGGCCCAGTAAAGGATTTTGTTAATTTGAGAAATAAAGTTTGATTATTCCAGCCGACTGTTGTAATGATTAGTAATGTTATTAGTGCCAACTCGACAATCTGAATGGACAATCCAAATGGTATATATAGAAGGTCAAGTTGTGAATTAAAAGTGTGAAAGTGAAAAAGAAGGAAAGTGTAAGCAAATTTTGAAGGATGATTAGATATCCTTGAGGAGCAGCAAAGATATATTTTGATCAGGAAGGATCTAGTGAAGAAGAATAAAGATCTATATTCAGCAATTCAGTTGCATCATTATTCAGGTCATTTCATTGTTACTTTCTTACCATTGTAGCAGTGATTTCAAAATCTCCTAACCGAGTTGGTTTAACAACCATTTTGTAAATCCTCTAACAAGGTGATAGTTCTATTGAATTGTTTCAAGACCTCTTACAAGGCCACTCCTAACAGGGTGATTAAATCCTCTAACAAGGTCACACCTAACAATGTGTTTTGTAACCTTTTACCAGGTTAGCTCCTAACAGGGCATCACTTCAGAAGAGTGAAAAATAGTAACTAGTTACATTGGTGGTTTTTCCCATATTGGGTTTCCACGTTAAATCTGGTGTCTCTTGTGTTCATGTTATTTTCTTTATTTATGTATGTTAATCACTGATGAATGCTTAAGAACAGTTATAATTAATACTCATTGCAATAATCGAGTCTCAACATTTCTCTGTATGTTTGCCGAATAACAACAACAAATGATTTAATAAGACATCTAAGGGATCTGTGGAAAGAAAATTTATGGTTAACTGATTCACCCCCCCTCTCAGTTACTACATCTATATTTCCAACAAGAATGTACATCCCTAGTACCAAGATGATCTGTCAAAAGATTTGGAATTAAGGCTTGATGGATCAATTGACATGACATCGACAAAGGGTTTCATTAAATTATGATATGCAAAGACAATTAGGACACAATTATATTCCCAAGGGAGTGTATAAGGTGTAAAACCATGTTGTTACATGCGCGATCTTCAGCCACGAGCATCATTAAATTAGAAATGACCGAGAATAGATTTTAAGTCAGGTTTCCAAAGACTGGTAAAATCAGAGTTAATACAAAGTGATTTGAAATCTTTCTATTAAAAGGTCATAATTATTTCAATATATACATTGTATGATTAGGGCACAAGATTCGATCATAAGAATGGGTTTGCCAACCATCATAGATCTTTTTAATGAAAACTGAGGGCTTTAACTAGTATTGCAGCCTAATTTGATAGGCTTGGAGGAGGACCAACAAGATGTGGTGAGCAGTTTGATGGATGCAACATGGGAACATTGTACTAGTTATGCCGCATGCTAGAGTGATCTTTTTGAGTTGGAGGTAGAATAGGACAAGGAAGAATTGGCTGACATGATGATGGCCATCCAGATGTATGACGATGGTTAGATTCCTGATGGTATGGAAGATGAGTTGCTAGATATGTTTCACTTAATCCACTTATGATGATACTATTTCCTTGATAACATATGCTCTTTTATAAAATGTACATAATGGTAAAATTTTAGTTATTAGTTAGCAAGCATTGCAATTGTTTGAAGCTTGTGTGTATCCTTTCATTTTTTATAAGGATACCAAGACCATGTATAAAGAGAGGAAGTAATTTTTGGGTTTTAGATGGATAAGATATTGTAATGGAGAAGACTCGGTGATAGATGACTGCAATTGATATGCAAACCACATGTATTCAATTTTTTGATTAATACAAAGAAAACCCATTTCCTATCCAAGCTTAAGGAAGTAGGTTCATGGTTTTTGATTGAATTGGTCCTTTGCAATTTTCAATATTAAGGATTATCTTTTATCTATTAGATGTCAGAAAATTGAAGTTAATATTTATTTTGAATATCAAGAGTTGTATATGAATGGTTCGTCTACACTATCTCTTGTCTGATTGGTTTCTTGACAAGGAACAAAATTCATTTAGACTAAGATAAGTATTATCATCGATTTATCCTTGATGTCATAGAGGGAGGAATCTGAAATTGAATTGCAGAGTGTACATGAGGGTTCAAACAAAACTAGACTACATTCTGCCCAATTAGTTGGATAAGGCACTGGCCTGTGTATTTTCTCAAAAAAGGTTTTTTTACATTTGCATGAGCATTGAAGTTCTTTCATTCATCCTTGTATATTCAAAGTTACCAGTATATTATTTTCATACTCAACATTTTTCACATATCATTCATTTTCAAGTATTTATAAGTAACTAAAGCAATCAAGCACAAGTAAGAAGTAAAAACTCTTATTCTGATTAATCTCAAGGAACATTTTCCATCTTGAGAAATCAAAGAAGTTTAAATTTTCTATAGAAGAACACCTTTGTGTTTGGGGTGAGGGTTTACCTGCCTAGGTTTAGCGAAGCCTAAAGTGTAGGGGAATTAGATTATTCTTGTTCATTGGCCAAGGTTGATTGAAACAATCCAATAGGAGAATTAGCAAAGCTCTTGGATTTCCAATTTGCGGTTTTGGGAACCAAGACCACCACCAAGATTTTTCCCTACACTGCATCTCTATCTCCTCCATTGTCCAATCCAACCTCACCATCACCATTTCCAAAACCATCACTTTCTTTTTGTGAATCATATTAACATCACCATATGTTGTTAATTAATTTTAATATATAATTTACTCGATACAAATGCAATCATAATTATTATCTTGATTCAATGTCTTTGAGTGACAGTTGTTTAACTTTTTCAATTTTAACCCCCTCAATGCTTCTTACAAGATCTACTATTCTTAGGGGGGGGGGGGTGACATTTCTTTATATATATTCTTTAAATGCAACTAATTTATTAATAATTTATTCCACCATGTATTTTCTACTTAGGCATTTCTATTAATAAATTTATCAAGCCTTGCACTATTTCTCACTAAATTTATGCATAATAAAATCATACTTTTGAGTTGGGCTAGCCAATTATCGATCTTCTCTACATATGCATCCCTTTCACAAGGAGGATTCTTTATCTTTTCCTTACCTCTAAAAACATAATTCATATTAAGACTTGTCTCACTCTAGCATTGTACTTTTTTACATTACAAATCAAATGCTTAACTTTATAATTATTTGAAGATATTATTTTCTATGCACCCCCCTTGAAATATAGTCCAACTCTCTCTTGGAATTTGTTTTTATGGGGAACAATTTCTTTAACAAGAACTTATGAATGTTTTTCTTCCGAGGATTTCATCACATGAAAATATAATGATTTAGAGATTTGCTAAAGCTGATGTTAGAATGAAACCTTGCTGGCCATTGATATTTTAATCTAATAGTTCGAGTTGCTTTCTTCAAGTGGAATCAAAATAAAAGTGTGTCCCATCATCTACTTGCCTCCAAAAATTAGACCACTTGGGCAATTTTTTTGAGTTGATCACTCTTAACAACATGATTCTAATTCACTAAACTTTATTTCTTGCTTCATACTTTAGTCTTTAAATTCTACCCATTCTCAGTAAGTTATATTCTGTAAGTGCATGTGTTTGTCACTCGTTATTTGTATTTGATCCTTTTTTCTCAAACTTTCATTACAAGGTATATTTGATTATGATGATTGATAATCATTGATGCCTTACAAATGCCAAAATATCATTCTAATGGATTTCCATTTCCCTATTCAAGTAGTGGGCCATATCTCGCAAACACATTATAGTTCAATTATGAGTCTTATAGAGAAAGTCCTTATTACCATACACACATTAAGTTGTGTTTCTACTTTCTAGCACATGCATGCTTCATCTTATTTTAATTAAGACATGTAGTTGATCATATAGGTTTTATCTACCCATCATGATATGAACCATCCTTACGCTCTTTTATGTTTCATTCTCCAATTTTGTAGCCTTATTCATTGCAAGCAAGATGATATGGTTATCTTCCATTGTATATAAATATGAACTCTTCTTCATAAACATGTTTTAATGGTTTAATATAAGTTTATGCAAGCATTTGTTTCTTGACATCTTGTTATGGAGAGGGTGATCTAGATACTAGATGTTATAGTGTATAACACTTTAGATGAGGGCCTAGATGTATTGTGTTCTTGTAGAAGCAATAAGGAGACACATAATTCAACGTAGAAGAATATGAGAATTAGAACACACTATTTTATGAATTTACATGTTCTATATAGGACACACTATCAAAGGAGATGTTTGGTTATATATTTACTCATATCTATTGTATACCTATTAGATTTTATTAGATAAGCACAAAAAGAGCCCAAACACATTAAAAACAAGCATCAAGGAAAAAGAAAATGCATCTCATGGGAAGTGGGATTGGGAAAAGGAAAGGTTTTAACTAGAGCTAGGAACTGATAGGAAAGAAGGGTCTTGACCTTGAATTATCTATCACTAAGCTTGGAAGTGAAATGTGAGAAGGAGAAGGACCTTTCCTCCTATGAATAACAATACATAAAACACTATCATCAAAACCCCATTAAAATGGGAGAAAAACAATTCCCCCCGCCCCCCCGCAACCTAGGGGATCAACAACATTTGAAGGGAAAATACTATTACAAGGTGAAAGGCAGTCCTCATCTATAAGAGGTAGAAACAGTGGGGGATCACTCATAGTGAGCTAGGTCAAATATAAAGTACGAGGAGCATAGACTACAATAGTGACTTTTGGACACAACAAAGCCATATACGAAGCAAGACTCTCCTTAAGATCCTGGAAGGAGAAAGGATTATAAGATGAAGGAACCTCAAAGGTAGTTAATCTTCTTGCACATTATTTCAACATGTAGAAATTCCTTTCCTATGTGAAAGAGAAAAAATTGAAGCTAAATGACCTATAGAGAAGCAATGATGACACTTGAATAGATTCCATCATAATTTAATGGTTGTGTCCAAGGCCTATCCCCAACCATCATAACCACATCTCCAATAGGGGGTTTGAAGATGTCATTGTCAAGTACAATACACGTTAAGGTGGAATGACCCATGTGAGAATCCTAGAGTCATCAATATTTAAATATCATCCAATAGAGTTGTCAATGGAAAATATCAAGGCACTTCCCAAAATTGGAGAGGAAGATTAGACAAATTGACCCAAAATGGGCACACATGAAGTGGTTGGGTAAGGGATTTATGGAAGTGGACCAATATTTTAAGAGAGTGTGCTCTCCCCAAACCTACAGCTTACCAACACTAAATACCAATCCTTATAAGAGGCAATAAATGCATAAAGAATCCTTTAGCATAAGAGAATAACTCAATCTTACCACCTACAATAGGCTTCCAAGAAGCATTGACCTAGCTATGCAGATTAGGAAGTGAATGCTAGAGGCTAGAAAAATGACATACCAAACCACACTTTTGGTAGAAGTCCTTGTTGTCAAATACACCTTCTATGAAGATTATCACAAGATATGTTTTGGCACATGGAAGAGGTTGAATCACATGCAGAGGAACAAACTTAGTTTCTTGAGTGAAAGTATGATCTGCACTAGAATGATAAGGTACATGAGAAAAGCTTCAACTCCCATTTTTTTTGGAAAGATGAACAAAGACAAAAAATGTGATCTTACCTTCACTTAGAGTGTTGGGATTAAGATTACTCAACCTTAACAGTCCCAACTGGATTTAATTATTTTTTAATGGTCCTATATTAGTTTTTAAAATAAATTTATGCTATATTAAATATTTCCAAAGTGCACAACTTAATTGTGGAGCCCGATGGGAAGTTGGTTGCAATTAGCATTAAGGAGAGAGGGAAGTTGCAACATTTATCACAAGGAGGGATTTTTTAAGAAGAGAATTTCTTATGAGCTCTTCAAAGTTCCCTCGAAGTGATATGTGGTAGTAGTTATATTTAATTCTTGTGCACAATTTTGGAAATATTTTCAGCAGGATGAAATCTTGCACATGGAAAGGTTTGGAGTACAATAACGAGTTATAATTTTGGAAAAAAGACTTTCTTATCTCATGTTGGATATTTTTCATGTGTGGAATAAATAATATTTATATTAATTATTATTCATGCAAGAGATATGAAAAAAGGAAGTTTCTAGATATAAGTTGTAGATGCATTAAATGTGGATGGTTCTTTGAGCAACTACTTGCTTTTGCATTGTAAAATCTATAAACACAAAGTATTTTTGAAGAGAAAGGAAGAGAGATGAATCATTAGGAAGGTTTGTTTCCATTCCTCTGCTTTCCTTTCAATTGATATAAGAGCTCGGCCAACTTTTTTATCCTTGATTGGTTGTAGGGGTTTTTGTATAGATATTTTTTAGTGGAAGTTTTTGTAGGTAAAATTTTCTTAACCTCATTGTAGATTTAAGATGGAAAAAAAATCCAATAGAGTTGAGATATATTTGTGGATAGAGATCTCTAGGTTGCAGTTTCTTCACTAAAATCCAAACTACATAGCAATATGAATGAGATAAAATGGATAAAAAATCCTAGGGTTTGATAAGACTTTGGCTAGTTCATCCAATGCTCCTAAATGTCCATGAGGAGAAGACTATAACTGCACTTTGAAAATATATTGGTGATATTTATCAAGGGAAATCCTTGATAAATACATTATTCTTGAGAAAGTTGTTTTCTATGAGGATCTAAGGAGGGTTTGTTGTAGATCACATGAATGTATTTAATATGCTAGATTCTCAACTAAATTCTATTGGTGACAAGATTGATGATCAAGATAAATATATTCTCTTGTTATGTTCTCTTTTAGACTAATGGGATCACCTTATGATGGACATTGAAAGCACAAAAACCACTTTCAAGATGGAGGATGTGGTTGGTTCATTGTTATCTGAGGAGATGTGAAGGAAATATTCTAAGATGGATAAAGAGGCACTAATTTATCATGGTAGATTGATGGATAAAGGAAAGAAGATGGACAAGAGGGGTAAATCTATGTCTATGGGGAGATCTAAGTGTCCTAGTAAAAAGTTCATGGTGAAAATTTGGAATTGTAGGAAACCTGGTCATCTTTGGAAAGAGTGCAAGGAGGAGAAGAAAAAGAAAGATAAAAAGGTTTTCTCAGATTCTGACTCTAATAAATCCTCTCATGATGAAGTAGATGCTTTTTTTGTAGCCTTGGAAACACATGTATCATAAGTGTGATTGATATATTTAAGTGCCTCTTTCCACATGACCTCTTGTAGGTGTTGGTTTTCAAAATATGAAGAGTTTGATGGTGGGAAGATGTATCTAGGGTATACCTCTAACCTGAAGGTTGTTAGATGTGGATGAGTCAAGATCCAATTCCATAATGGTACAATGTGTTAGAATGAGAAGTTGATGCTATCATTTGTTGTTGTCATTAATGGTTGTCATTGATGTCAACATATCATATGCATAGATTTGGTTGTTTTAGTACTTTAGTAGAAGCGTGCACTAGATGATGTGCTTTAAATATTTATCTTTATCTATGTTAGCGTTGATCCCATTTATTGTGCAACATATTGCAGCTCATTTGTTTGGGTTTGATCCTATTTGGAAAGTGTTTATTGTGCTTCGGTCCAAGAATTTGCATTGTAACTTATATATACTATCCGTTGGTTCCAAAGATCTTGGTGGTGGTGTATCATGCTGTTATTTGTGAGGTATGTTGCATTGAGAAAGGTGGTCCACGTTTCATTCCTTACCACCATGGTAATGCTTTAGTGTGACCTATTTAAAATTGGATTAGGCCAAAATAGCTATTGGTATTAGATGGTATAAGAGAGTGATGATTTCATTTGTTCAGATATTATTGTATGTGAGTAATATGCAAAGTGAATGAAAATTTGACAAGGGAAGATCTGTGTGTTGATGTATATGCAAGTTGGTGCAACCAGTAGCAGACTGTTATATCATTTCTAAGTTACAAAGTATCAATAATGATGAATTCAGTGGTGGATGCAATGTTCATTTCTTATATTATAGTAGTGAGCCTATTTGTATTGGAAGTGAGTCTATTTGTATCGATAGTTAGCCTTTCTTATTTTTGGGTAGTTATCCCAACTGACAGTGAGCCAACCGACAGCTCGTAAACTGACAATGAGCCCTTTGTAAAAATCATCTTAATCAGTGTCACCTTGACCAGTGCTCATTTCATGAGAATTACCTTCTCTATGGTTCTTCCCATCTTGGGTTTCCACATAAATTCTGGTGTTCATGGTGTTGATGTTTTGTGCTTTTGATGTTCATATCTGTTATATGTTTTTGATTGTTTTAAGTGGTTATCAAATTAACAAAAGTTAAGGATTTTTTTGAATATAATTAATTCACACCCCCTCTTAGTTATTCATCCTATTCAATAATTGGTATTAGTGCTTTGGTTCCTTGGAGAGAGCTTAACCTCTTGAGGCAGATTCGATGGTGCATAAATTAAACATTCCTATGTTTGATGGATCTGATTATAGTTCATGGAAAGAGAAGATGAGAGCATACATGATTTCAATTAGTTCCACTACCTAGAAGAATGTGGAGGTGAAATATGTTGTACCTAAGAATGACCTCAATACTCAAGATGAAATTGCAACCTATGAGGAGAATGAAAAATCAAGTTATGCAATCTTTAGTGCTTTATCAAAACTGAGTTATCTAAGGTTATTTCATTAAAGAATTCCTATGAAGTTTGGAAAAATTTGAAAGAGATTTATGAAGACAATGATAGAGTTAAGTTATCTAAGAAGCTAAAAACTAAGTGTCATTATGTGAATCTTAAAATGGAATAAGGTGAAGATATTAGAAGTTAGCTTTAGAGAGTTGAGGATGGAGTGAATGAAGTCAAGAATCAAGGAGGCAATATCAATGATGAAGACGTCATGAAGAAGATCTTGTTGTCCTTAATGAAGAGCTATAGTGATAAGATCTCAACTATTAAGGAAGTTTATAATCCAAAAATTTTTACCAGAGAGAAGTTGTTTGGAACTCTAATCACATTTGAGAAGAGGAAGTTTTAAAAAGATACGAGCATATTTGATGACCTTCAAAGCCACAAAGACAAAAAAAGATTTGGGCGATGAGGATTCATATGAAATGGAAGTGAACTTTGGAAGAAAAATGGAGAAAGGTACTGACAAATATAAAGGTATTGACAAATATAAAGGTACGTTACCAATTAAATTCTTTAGATGTGGAAAGATTGGTCATTTAGCTACTAGGTGTCCAGAGAAAGGACCTAGGAAGAAGTTTAAGAAATTCAATAAGAAATCTTACTATGTTAATGAAGATGATAGTAAATTAGATGGTGGGTCAAAATAAGAGGACTATTTATTCTATGTTGAAGAAGAAGAAAAAACCTAGACTTGATATTTCTAACATTTGCCTAGAATTTGATGATATAATTGAGACTGCTTTGCATGTTAGAAGAAAAAAAATGAATGGTTGATTGATAGTGGTTGTTCAAATAATATGACTTTTGATAAAATAAAATTTGTAATACTTGAGAAATATGATGATGGTTCTATTAGATTTGGTGATGATAAGATGACATATATTGTTGGTAGAGGTTCTATTAGTTTTGATGAAAAACGTAACACTAACAAGGTTTATTATTTGAAGGGTTTGTGTCATAATATTTTGTGTGTTGGAAAAAGGTGTGAGAATGGCTATGATGTTGTGTTTAAGAATAAAGGTTTCAAGATTTAGAAGAGGTATATGAAAATTATTGTAGTTGGAAAAATAACATGAAGGAATATGTATCAACTTGAAGGAGCTACAAAAGGATGTTTACTATCTCAGATTGATGACAGTTGGCTTTGGTACCAGAGGATATGTCACATCAATTTTGACAATCTGGTAAGAATAAGTTCATTATGTGCAATAAGATATTTACCTAGAATGTATAAACCATACAATATTATTTGAAAAGGATCTCAGGTAGGAAAGCATAGAAGATAGTCATTCAAAGAAAAAGACCATTCATCTACCAGTTTGCTAGATCTAGTGCACACTAACCTATGTGGTCCTACCATAACAAGAAGCTTACAAGGTGAGAGATATTTCATACTTTTCATTGATGATTTTTCCATATTATCTTGGGTTGCATTTCTAATAGATAAATCATAAGCATTTAAGAAATTCAATATATTTAAAGAAAGAGTTGAGAATGAATGTTGTAGAAATATTAATCTTTGAGATCTGAAAAAGGAGGAGTGTTTACTTCTGATGGATTTGATAATTTCTATGAGAAACATGGTATTAAAAGATAGTTTTCAGTGACAAGAACACCACAAAAGAATTATGTAGTGGAAAGGATGAATTGGTCAATACAAGAAGTAGCAAGGATAATGATTAAAGAAGCAGGTTAATTAGAGGTTTACTGTAGATAAGAATTTCATATAGCTATGTACACTCTTAACAAATTTCTTTACCAAAATAAATATAGAAATACATCATACGAATTGTGGCATGGAAGAGGGCCCACAATGAAATATGTCAAGATTTTTGGAAGCAGATGCTATATTCAAAGGCATGAAGACAATCTTGGAAAGTTTGATAGTAGAGTTGATGAAAGTATATTTATGGGATATTATGAAAAAAGAAAAACATACCAATGTTGTAGGAAAAGACTGAATAATATTGTTGAAAGTGAAAATGTGAATGTTGATGAAGATTTTTAGAAAAATCTTGAGAAACACATTGATTATGAATCTGATATAGAGGATAAAAAGAAAAGAAGATAAGAAAGAAGAAGAATATGCATGACAAGATCTAATATCTTTAACTAAGATCCCAAGGTATATATAGATAAATCATCTCGAGAATTAAATTATTGGTGATAAGAATAGAAGTGTTATTACAAGTAGAGAAGAACATGAGAAAGTTTTATTGTGTTTAAAAATTAAGTCTAAATATATGGAAGATGTTAGGAATAACAGTCCACAATACAACTGAGAGGGGGGGTGAATTAGTTGTATGCCAAATTATTAAACTTTAAACTTTAAGTAGCAACAATATCAGATCCAATGAACATAATGAAAGCCAACACAATAACACAATATTTTGGTGTCGGGGAAACCCTGTTAAAGGTAAAAACCTCGGTGGGAATTAGCACCCACAATGATGTACTAAGAGTATAGTATCCCTGTTAGAAGATTTATCCTTGTTAGGAGCTTATTGAAACATTAAAGTACATAGTCCTTGTTAGAGGAAAAATCCTATTAGGATTCAAGAAGAAAAGGGGAGGGCTCACTGCCCAAAGAAGTTTAAGTCCACCTTCAGAACTCACTATTCATAACACAAGTGTATATGAAGAAATACACAATATTTTGAACTATTCGACATTAACTATCTTTGCTTGATCAGTTCTAATGAAGTTCACCAATAAACCTATACTCTACATACAATAGACAAGCTCGCATATTTTACAACATCTCTATATCATCTTCTTTTTCACATACATCTTTTCCAAAGAAAAGACCTTACATATATACCCTATTACAATTTACCATGACCAGGTCAGCCCATAAGGATTTCCTAATTACAAAAAATTACATAAACCCTTGCTAAGATACACATGGTATCTAAAGAAACTATACAATGATTACATTACATCATTTAAGGACCGACATCCTTAATTTATGTTTGCCAAACAAAACACACGCTTCATCTCCTGAGTCAGCTTCTAAATAAGCCATCACCAAAACACATGCCACAACTAACATCACCAAACATTTCATACCTTGCACTGACCAAAAAAAATCCTTCAGTACCTTGTATATCATTCCTCAAGCTTGCATACCTTGAATCCAATCCATCTGAAAGATATACCAGAAACACAGAGACTAGCTCTGTCAATTCTCATTGTCATAGTCTAATGACCAGTCTCCACCAAATCATCTGTAAATCATCCAATATGAATTATTTCATGATGAGATCTTGGATATAAGATCAAAACATATCCCCAAACTTTCATCTGACTTCCCAGCTTCTGAATCATCCGTACAGTGTCTGTACACTGTGATAACCACCCTGATCTCCTCACATAAACATATGTTGACATCCGTGACAAAACAAAAATGACAATAGTATGAGTGCCCATTTAGTAATGTAGTGATTAGACATATTAAATGTCTCAATCACCTCCCCATGCATTAGCAATATCCAACAATCTCCCCCTTTGGCATTGATGTCAACATATGGGAAAATTTATCATCCCAAATTTGTATCTATCCAAAGTTCTGCTACACACAATATCCCCAAACAGTAGGGATTTTCTCATAGAAACACTCCCCCTTTGATAGAAATGTAAAAGGGTGCCATGATTCATCAACCAATTTCCAGCACCTTCCTTCCACAATCACTCCCCCTGAGGAGTAGATCCTTACATCCAGTCCAAAATATGATAAGGCTCTGAAAACCTTTGGACTGATGCATCTCTGCATCATTTAATTCTGACTAGGAGGGGCCTGAACCCCCAACATACCTCTGAGATATTCTGTCATGCCCATCTAGACCAGTCTAAAAACACACCAATTTTTTTTTTTTTTAGGAATAAATAAGTCCAAGACAAAGGTGCGGTTAACAAGTGTACAAGTCAAGGAATCCTAAAAGAGTCAGGAGAACAAACTCTCTACAAAAGTTGGTTCCTAGAGGTAACTAGCAGATTAAGTTACATTTAATTTTGAAAGCATTGGCCCATATGGTTCATCCCTAAATGCAACATTAATTGACAACATATTATACCAATTTTAATTTTGATTTGCACTAGTTATTATTAGGTCTGATAAACACTAACGTCGTTATATCGGTATGCATATAGTGAAGTATTATGTGACTCTAACTAATTAGATACCATATAATACATTAAATTAGTGTACAAAAATATTTAATTGAAAACCTAATTAGTGATTATCCTATAATCATATAAGATTATTCGCTAATAATTAATTTACTTAAATTGAAATTGAGTTAATTAACCTAATTATTAAATAATATTAATTATAATTTATTAAATATTATTCAATAATTAACATTAGATATAATTTAGTAAATAGCATTCAATAATTAATATTAACTATAAATTATTAAATGTGATACAATAAATTATATTAATTCATTTAACAATGCATTTGAAAAAGGTGATTTATCTTAATTAATTAGAGTTCCCATTATTTATTTATCATGTTTTACATTACATAATAAAATAATGAATTAACACACTAAAGGGCATCCTATACTATCTCCTAGCTAAACACCTAACTAAACACCTAATCAAACCTAAGCTACTCCTCCTACTACTCCTCTTCCCTAGACATCCTGAGCTCCCTTTTCTTCTCCTTGTCTCACATGCCCCAAGGGAGATGTCTCCATCCCAACAAGGACAAGGGGGCACCATCTTATGAAGGGAAATTAAATCTGCAAAAAGTGGAAGACATAAATATAAAGGAGGATTGAAAAAGTCTTACTTTCATGCCTTTGCAAAAGTTTTAATGCAACCAAACACCTGCGCCTAGCAAGAAGAGGTAGGGGGGACAAGGGTGAAGTGACAAGGTGGAGGCATGGGGATTTGGGCCCCACTTCACTCCTCTTTCAAAAGCAAAAGAAGACCCACGTAGGTTTAGAGGATGAAAAAAAAAAAAAGTCAAAAGAAAACTTAATTTAAACTATGACAGCCTATTAAATGCATATAGAGAAAGTGCAGGACATACTTTTTTTTTAAATGATAGGTAAGGTCACCCATGCACTGCGCCCTTTAGGGGAGTTATAAAGGTGGTGGGTGAATTTTAATATATATATATATATATATATATATATATATATATATATTTAATTAGAAAATTCAAAAAGGTATAGGATATTATTAAAATATTGTCTATGGTATGGATTTGTATGGGGATTTTTTTCCCCATACAAAATCCAGAGACCTATAGGTCTACATTTTGCATTTGTATGTGAATTTTTTTTTTGTTTTCTCTTCTCACTTCTACATAGTTTGTATTTTGCTTATTTGTTTTAAATACATTATACATGATAGAGTTAGTATATCAATATATCTGTTTTGTAGCTTTATAGTTTTCTATGGTAATGAATCTAATGATCCAAATTAATCAAAATACATAATGAAATTGATTTCTTCTAACATTTAAACAATATCAAGCTATCATTTAGAAATTTGCAAGAATAAAAGGATGATAAATAGAGATTGATTTATTATTTGAATTCAATACATTTGCAAACAATGATCCTAATACAAGATTAATATTTTTTTGAGAACTCTTCTTTCATTTCCATAGTCTTCTCATTTCCAATACAATGTAAATGCCATTTAGCAATAAAGGAAATCTATTCTACCCTTTTATAAGTTAATAATCCCATTATCATTAAATGAAATAAACTTCTTTTTTTTTTTACAATAACAAAGTGTTCATTAACAAGAGTAAGTTGATAACCTTCAACAAATTGATAATGAAAGAAATCTTAAACACAATTTCAACTCTTTCAAGCTCATCAAAACCTATAATGAACCAAAATAATGCTAATAACATATTGTATCAACTTGATCAAAATACTTTTTATTCAAGAACATGATTCTACATTTACAACAATAATCTCCCAACAAGATGATCATACTTCATTCAAAACTTGAATCCATAACACAATTATACAACTCAAGATGAGAGTGTCAACTCCTATAACAAAACAATTACATTGAGCCAACGGATATCACATGATATCCTTACAAAAGCTTAAACACAATACAAATGATACTTCATCACTAAGATGATTTCTTCACTTTTCCACAAGAGCAATGCTTCAACAAAAAGTCTTCAAGGCTTCCAATTCCTGCAATAAACCAAATGCATAGGCCAAAGAGTGCTCACCTCCCAACCTAGGCTTCTAAGAAGCCACCCTCGAGCTTGGGGAAATAACACAAAGATAGGGGAAACAATCAAGCAATCCACAACACTACAACATGAATGACAAACACAAGAAATTTCCCTTCCAAGGATTTTTACAAAGAGTCACAACAAGAATCAAGTAGGGTGAAGGTGGAACCAAACCAAGAGGAGAAACTCATCTCTTTGATGAGAACAAGCCATCACTTGGCTTACTCATCAAAAAAATCACTCTTTCACAAACACATTCTTCTCATACACCTTATGACCCCCAATTTATAAAATGAAACTAGAGATGGCTACATGGAGCCCATACATCCATGTTGCATCCTTCTCCTTTCCAAGAAGAGACTCTACACTCAAGATTGTCCCAACAAATTCCGTTCACCCTCAAGGCTACTCTTCCCTCCCAAGGGTGAGTTTGGCCTTGAGAACTCCCTCAATGAAATCACTACAACACATGAAAGAGAACAAATCTACAAGAACATCAATAAAATCTACACATTATCAAAAATATGAATCATGCTCAACATTGAGCTCATGATTCTCTTACTTCTACAAGAAATAAAATTTACTCAACACAAGAACATGATACCACAACAACAATAACATCAAAACCTTCATTAACACAACAACACTATGCTCACACATACAATGGATAAGGAAAAACAAGTCTTGCATACAAGAACTAGCTTACAAGAGAGAATTTTCCTCTCAACATGATAACAAAACAAGAAAAGTAAGAATGAAATTTTCACCAACCTAGAGTCCAATGCTTAAGGAAGAGAGTTGTAGAAGAGCAATCCACTATCCAAGGTTCTCCAAAACTAGCTGAGTCTCCAAAACTGGAGAGTGGGTGTCAACCCATTACCTTCCCCAAAACCCCTACTAAAAGGGATTCTACACCAACCCTCATTAATGGGTATGGTTCATGGAGTACTCCCATATCTCCTTGTCTCCCTTCATAAATGAGGTGGAGACCAAGAATGTGAAAAAGGTATGGGTTTGACCTCCTTGCCATCCCTTCATTTTTCGGATTTCTCTTTGAGGGGTACTTTTCAAGGTCCATAAATGAGTTATGGGCCTAATTTTGACTAAATTTAAACTTCCATACCATGGTACAACTATTAGGGTGGCTAAAAGGGTTCCTAATAACATCCTAAGGGCTCATTAACCCCCCTAAACTACACTAGAAATCTAATTTCGGGTTCAAACATGATAGGTCTTCTCAAAACTTCCTAATCAAGGTTTTACAAGGAAAACTCTAAAGTTGGTACCACCTAAGAGTGATGACATCAAAACACAAGTGGACATGTCATGGCCTTAGGCACATACACATGTGTCAAGTGACACAAACATAGAAAAGACACTTTACAAGCCATGTGGCATATCCACTTGGGCATCCCTAAACATAAATAACAAAAATAATTACAATAAATCAATTTACATCCATGCATCATACATTTACAAAATAAAACACAATTACAATGATGTTTTTAGCTTCTTTCTAGAAGCAACCTTGGCTTAACTGAATTAACATAGGTCTCTGTGATGTTTCCCCGAATTTACCTTGGCCTACTTCCCTGCACACTCAATTCCAATATCAGTAGTCCAAGGAGATAAAAATAATCATGTAATTACATAGCATTAATAATCAAGTTAATTCATCTGATAATTCATAAATTAAAAGACATAATTGATATCCACAACATACATTCAGCTCATCATGAAATACTTACTTTAATTAAATTTGAAACATAAACATAGCATACATTCATAATTCAATTACAATTAACTTCATCATCATAAACATTCATAAATTAAAATCAAGTCACACCTGTAAGTCTCAAATCAATGTTTTAGTGATCATCATATAATCATAATATAATGTCCATCAACTATTAAGTGATAAAACCACATCATAAAGTATCAGTAAGATCCATGAGGCATCAAATATAATCATAAAATGTGTCTAAGTCATATGCAGAACTGAATAGCTATGATAGGCTAGGGGTGAGGCCTCACATATTCAAAGGTATCTTTTGGCAGTGGCTTTGTAAAGATGTCATCAATTTGTTCCTTAGTGCTAACATATTCCAACTTTATCTCCTTTTCTGCCACCTTATCCCTCAAGAAGTGATACTTGATAGAAATATGTTTGGTTTTAGAGTGCATTACTGGATTCTTTGACATATTCACCATACTGGTGTTATCACAATGGATAACCACAGGCTCATCAAAATTTATTCCAATGTCCTTCAACATTTTCTTCATCCAAATAATTTGAGTGCAATTTACAGCAGTAGTAGCTTCTTTGATTTCTGAAATCTGATTACTGTCATAGATTCTTTCTTGTATCTTAAACTTTTCATCTATCCTTACATTGTTGCTTTCAATCATCTTTCTCAATCTTAGATTGAAACATTTGTAAGCCTTGCTCTTGATAGAGTAACCAAGAAAAAT
Organism: Chamaecyparis obtusa; assembly: GCA_027943335.1. Taxonomy (NCBI): domain Eukaryota; kingdom Viridiplantae; phylum Streptophyta; class Pinopsida; order Cupressales; family Cupressaceae; genus Chamaecyparis; species Chamaecyparis obtusa. The sequence goes on from BSBK01001546.1 coordinate 682,190, forward strand.
TCCTTGATCACTTCTAGCATCAAACTTTCCTATCTCATCATCTCTTTTAATATGGCACTTACTACCAAATATTTTGTAGTATTTTATAGTAGGAGTATGATCAAACCATAATTCATAAGGATTCTTACTTGTACCTTCTCTGATTTGAATTTTTTTTAGCGTTAACACTGTTGTCCCAACATCCTCTCTCCAATCTACATGAGATACATTTCCTTCAATTAGCATTGTTCTAGCAACATCAAGTATAGTCCTGTTCCTTCGCTCTGTTATCCCATTCTATTGTGGAGTCCTAGGAGCTGATGTTTGTCTCTTTATTCCATTCTCTTCACATTATGAATTGTATAAATTTGAAGTGAACTCTCCACCTCTGTCTGACCTTAAACATTTTATCTTTACACCTGATTCATTCTCTACTTTTTCTTTGAACAACTTGAATTTATCAAATGCTTCTGATTTCTCTCTTAAATAAGTAACCCACATCATTCTAGAAAAGTCATCAACAAAGAGTATAAAATACCTTTCACCATAGTATGATTTTGTTCTTGTAGGTCTACACAAATCTGTATGTATCAGATCCAACTTTCCTTTTGATGTATATGTTTCTAGTCTATTTTCCCATAACACATTCTTTGCATATAGTGCTAGACGGTTTCATAATATTTGGCAGATCTCTTACTGCATTAGCCATACTTGCCTTTACAATGTTATCAAAATTAACATGACAAAATATTCTATGCCATAACCAATTGTCATCAACCTTCACAAAAAAAACAAGAGGCTCCAAATGTGTTTAATTCAAAGACAATACCTCTAGATTTTTTTACTGGTTGCAATCAAATTTTCTTCCTTACTTCTAATAAAATATTTTCCATTAAAAAAAAATAATTGAAACTCTTTATCCATTAGATGTCCAACACTTAAATAAGTTATGTTTCAATCCACCAACAAGCAGCACATTATTAGTGTTAGTCTTTCCATCCAAAGTAATAGATCCTACACCTATGATAGGTTTAGGAAGATTGTCTCCAAATATTACAACAGCACCATCATACTTCATTAACTTAAAAAATTTGTTTCTATCACTAGTCATATGATGTGAACAACTACTCTCTATTATCCATTCAGTTTTCTTATCAACATGAGATACTAAAGCCCTTTCCTCATGTACTGGTTCATCTTTAATAGAAACAAAACCAATCTCTTCATAATCTAAATCATCATCAGAAATGCATTCACTAGCATAATAGCATTCTTTATCCTTTTCAATCTTGGAAAAATTTGGTTTGTACTTAGGAACTCTTGTAGGACATCTAGATGAAAAATGACCTACCTTTTTGCATGAAAAACATTTCAAAGGTAACTTGCCTTCAAATTTTCCCTCTCTTTTCTCTTCTAAAAATCAGTGCAACAAGTTCATCCATCTTTCTCTCTTTTTCCATTATTTGTTCCCATTCCTCAACATACTCACCAAGCTCTTCTTTTAGGTCTTCATTGATGGTGCTCAGAAGTGCAGTCAATTTCTTGTGTGCAAATGCCTTGAATGTATATTCAACTTTAGGTACAACTGCTCCTAATTCTACAACTTCAAAAGTAGTTAGCTTTGCAATCAACATCTCTCTGCTAAAGTTCAAAGTCAAAGGTATAGTTTCTTGAATAGACATAGACTTGAACTTGTAAGCATGAGTCAATGATCTAAGGATCTTTGCAATAACTTCTTCTTCATCATAAGTGCCTCCACAATTTCTAATTCCAAGTACAGCTTCTGTAACCCTTTGGACATAAGCCCTAATGCTTTCATCTTCATTCATTTGTAGCTTCTCCATATTTGTCTTCCAATTTTGTAACTTCGCTTGTTTGGTATATTTGTCTCCCTCATATAGTGCTTCTAATATTTCCCAAATCAAATATGCCGAATCCATATCTTTAACTTCAATAAAATCTCCTTTAGAGAGTGCGCTGATCAGTGCTTCCCTTGCAATCATGTTAAGTGAAAATATCTTCTTTTCATCCTCAGTAGCAGTTGTCAACTCATCTTCGGTCTTTATAGCCACCTTGTTCCTTGTAATCAACCAATAGTCAATGCCTAAACAAAATAGATGGGTTCACATCTTGTTCTTCGAACTGTCAAAGTTTTTAGGGTCAAATTTTGGACTATCCTTCCTATAGTATGCCATCTCCAAAATCAACTCAAGCTATTAAGCTTTCTCTCTGAGAACCACAAGCTCTGATACCAATTGTTAGGAATAATAGTCCACAATATAACTAAGAGGGGGGGGGGGGGGTGTGAATTATTTGTATGACAGATTATTAAACTTGAAGCTTTAAGTAGTAGCAATATCAGATCCAATAAACACAATGAATGCCAACACAATAACACAATATTTTGGTGTTGGGGAAACCCTATTAAAGGTAAAAACCCCAATGGGAATTATCACCCACAAATGATGTACTGAGAGTATAGTATCCCTGTTAGAAGATTTAGCCCTGTTAGGGGCTTATTGAAACATTACAACACATAGTCCTTATTAGAGGATAGACCCTGTTAGGAGTCAAGAAGAAAAGGGGAGGGCTCACTGCCCAAAGAAGGTTAAGTCCACCTTTAGAACTCACTGTTCGCAACACAAGTGTATATGAAGAACTACACAATCTTTTGAACTATTTGACAACAAATATCTTTGCTTGATCAGTTCCAATGAAGTTCACCAATAAAAATCTTCTCTACATATAATAGAAAAGCTCACAAATTTTACAACATCTCTATATCATCTTCTTTTTCACATACATCTTTTCCAAAGAAAATACCTTACATATATACCCTATTACAATTTACCATGATCAGGTTGGTCCATAAGGCTTTCCTAATTACAAAAAATTACATAACCCCTTGCTAAGTAACACACAGTATCTAAAATAAGTATACAATGATTACATTACATCATTTAAGGACTGACATCCTTAATTTATGTTTGCCAAACAAAACACACACTTCATCTCCTAAGTCAGCTTCTAAATAAGTCATCACTAGAACACATGCCATAGCTAACATCACCAATCATTCCATACCTTGCGTTGACCAATGAACATCCTTCAGTACCTTGTCTATTATTCCTCAATCTTGCATACCTTGAATCCAAGCCATCTGAAAGATATATCAGAAACACAGAGACTAGCTTTGTCAATTCTCACTGTCATAGTCTAATGACCAGTCTCCACAAAATCATTTGTAACTCATCCAATATGAATTATTTCATGATGCTCACAACATATCCCTAAACTTTCATCTGACTTCACAACTTCTGAATCATCTGTACAGTGTCCGTACACTGTGATAACCAGCTTGATCTCCTCACAAAAACATATGTTGACATCAGTGACAAAACACAAATGACAATAGTATGAGTGCCCATTCAGTAACATAGTGATTAAACATATTAAATGTCTCAATCACCTCCCCATGCATTAGCAATATCCAATAGAAGAAGTATGTAATGATAATAACTAGGTAAGAGAAATGAAAGAGGAACTTGATCAGATAGAGAAGAATTAGACTTGGGAAATTGTTCCTAGACCAACTCAAAACAATGTGATTGGTACAAAATGGGTTTTTTGAACAAGCTAGATGAAAATGGAAAGGTAATAAGAAACAAGGCAAGATTGGTCTGCAATGGTTATACTTAGATTAAAATTATTAATTTTATTGAAACTTATGCCCCTATTGCCCGAATGGAGGTGATATGGATATTCTTAGTATTTGTAGCATTTATAGATTCTAAGGTTTATCAGATGTATGTTAAGTCAACATTCTTGAATGAATAACTAAACGAAGAAGTTTACATTGAACAACCAAAATGTTTCAAGTCCAAAAAGGATTTGGATGTTGTGTGCATATTGAAGAAGGCATTGTATGAATAGAAGCAAGAACCTTGGGCTTGGTATGGTAGGTTGGATAGATATCTAATTAGACAATGATTAGATAATAGTAACTTATATACAATGTTTATTCTGATAAGATCTTAATTTTTGTGGTTTATGTTGACAACATATTTTTTGGAGGAAAAAATGATTTGTCCATAAAACTTATAGAGGAGAAGCAAAATGAATTCAAGATGTTTATAATTGGTGACCTAAATTTCTTTCTTGGATTGTAGATAAATCATAACATTAAATGAATTTTTATTTCTTAGTCCAAGTATATCAGAGAGTTACTAAAGAGTTCGGTTTGGAGAATTCTAAACCGATATGTACTCGTATTGTTACCAGATGTAGGTTGACTAAAGAAGATGATTCAATAACGGATGATGCAAGTATAGATCAATAATTGGAGGACCATTGTATTTGACTACTACTAGAACTAATATTATGTATGCCACATGCTTAGCAACCATATTTCAATAGGAACCAAAAGAGTCACATGTTATGATACTAAAGAGAATTTTTAGATATTTGAAAGGTACATAAGAGATTGGATTATGGTATCCAAAATATTCAAATTTCAAATTGATAACTTGTACTAATGTTGATTGGGCCAGATGTATGGATAATCTAGGCTCTCACTTGGTTTTTTGGTCAAGCAAGAAGTATAATTCTGTAACATTATCAACTATTGAATCAAAATACATTGTAACATCCTCATGTTGTACTTAGGTATTATGGATGAAATAGACTTTAAATGATATAGGTATAACTTTTGATGAATCAATTTCAATTATGTGTGATAATACCAGTGCTATAAACATTTCAAAGAATCTAGTGTAGCATTCTAGGACAAAACATATATTTATCAGATATCATTTCTTGAGGGAGGGAGTGTTGAAAAAATAAGTTAAACCTAAACATATACCTACAAAGGATTAGATTGCATAAATTTTTATAAAAAATTTGTGCAAGGATACTTTTGAGTATCTCAGGGGGAAGCTAGGCATTTTTCCCCTTCCTAGTGTTTAGTAATGCACCAATGTGTGCATTAGTCTAGTACATTTCATGCTTATTCTTTTCTAGATCAATTCTTGGAAGCTTCCTATTGGGGGGAGAAGAATGAGTTACAAATGGGGACTTTTCCCCATTTTTCATTATTGTCAAAGGGGGATAAGAATAGAAGAACATAGGACTTTGATGCTGATATGGTTTGATAGTGAGTTGTATGTTTTGTTTAATGAATGTTTCTATCAATGACAATGGGGGAGATTGTTAGAATGAGAAGTTGATGTCATCATTTGTTTTTATTGATGTCAACACATCCTATGCATAGATTTGGTTATTTTGGTGCTTCAGTAGAAGCGTGCACACGATGATGTTCTTTAAATATTTATATTTATCCATTTTGGTCCTGGTCCCATTTATCATGAAACATATTATGGTTAATTTGTTTGGGTTCATTCCTATTTTGAAAGTGTTCATTTTGATTCAGTCCAAGCATTTACATTGTAGCATATAGATCCTATCTATTGATTGCAAAGATCTCAGTGATGGTGTAGCATGCTGTAAGTGCAATATGTGTTGTATTAAGAGAGGTGGTCCATGTTTCATTCCTTACCACTATAGGAATTATTTGGTGTGACCTATTTGAAATTGGATTAGGCCTTCCTACTTGTTGGCATGAGATGTTATAAGAGAGCGATGATTTCATTTGTTGAGATATGCTTGTATGTGAGTAATATCAAAAGTGATTGTAAATTTGAGAAGGGACGATCTATGTTTTGATGTACATGAGATTTGGTGCAACCATTAAAAAACTATTATATCATTTTTGAGTTGCAAAGTATCGGTGACAATGACTTCAGTAGTGGATTTAATATTCATTTCTTATATTTTAGAAGTGAACCTATTTATATCGATAGTTATCCTTTCTTATTTCTAGGTAATTATCTCAACCAACAGTGGGAAAAATGATAGTGATCCCTTTGTAAAAATCACCTTAACTGGTGTCACCTTAACCGGTGTTCATTTCATGAGTATTAGCTTCTTCATGGTTTTTCCCATCTTGGGTTTCCACCTAGATTTTAGTGTTCATGGTGTTGATGGTTTTCTCTTTTCATGTTCATATTTGTTATATGTTTTTAATTGTTTTAATTATTTACTAGATTAACAAAAATAAAGGAAATTGTTTAAATATAACTGATTTACCCCCCTCTTAGTTATTCATCTTGTTAAATAGAGTGAAGGGGATGTAACACCCCACCAAGGAACCCTTGGACCAAAACCAAATATATACTAATAGGTAGAAAATCATTTTTTTTGCATCAATACATTAAACATACACCACATATCATTAATTAACATAACCAAAAGAAACATTAATATATCGTCCACCAATACAAAAGAGTATGCATACTTATACCAAATATCCAAGGGTCCATTGACAACTATATATAATCCAAAAATCCAAGTCATGAGTTTATACACTTATTATCGAAGAATAAACCATTGCTCAAGGTACTAGATCAACAAGGGATTATCCGAGTTGTAAGCTCAAACATTCCAAAATCCACAAAAAATCTCATAAAACAAAAATAATAGAGATGCCAAAGTAGGAACATACACTAATCAATACAGACAAAAATCCCTAACACACAGACATTGATCACCTGCTAATTCTCTGGGAGAACTAAGATGTCTCTGTATAGAGAGGCAAAGATGCCAATTAAGCAAGAAGAGATGCCAAAAATATTATACACTGATGTAGGGATGCCAAAAATATTAGATGTTGATTGGAAAGAAAAGACTCCAATCCAAAGTTGGAATTTTTCAGGGTTTGGACAACCTTAGTCTAGAGAGACAGAGGTGCTAGGGGATAGGAAGAAACACCAATATAGCTTCCTAACCCCCTAAAAAGGTTCCAAAGGATAATTAAAGGCCAATTAATTAATTAATTGTATCATAAATGCTAAAATTAATGCCATTATGAGCCAAAGGCTCCTACTATAAGGATGAATCATGATTATATTGTTTAATCTTTAGAAGGAAATACTAGAAATACATAAGGTGACACATATACCTCTAATAAGAGTAGTATATCGTAGTTACATCAAGATATGAGCATGAAACTATTCTACTTAATATAAAACCAAATCCTAGATTCAAGATTAATACAACATCATGGGATCACCAAGTCCTAAAAGATGAATATTTACATTCCATAGCAACATAATATACCAAGTACACCATCACTTTAACATAATTCTATACTAGTAAGAGCTAAACCCAATAAATAATATGAAAAATATAATCCAATGTTACATAATCATGGTGTCACAAGTCTGGAAGGTTTGAAAATGCAATCTGGGACCACTTGTCACTTTTACATCACTCCGCAATGGTATTTTGTCATGCCACTTGACCATGAGGAACCCTTAGGCCTAATCGCACAATCAAGGCTATAACAAATGGTATGCACATATGAAGTTCTAAAATACCACACAATCCATAAGAGGCATGATCACACAAAATCTAAGGTATTACACACACACATCCATTTAGGTTTACCACAATAAATATCAAGGTATCACCACCATGCAAGATTCATGAATACAACATCATATGACCACTGAATCAATGAAAAATATGAGTGAGTGCATAGTCCAAGATTGGGAGTTTCATCGCATGACCATTTAGCCCATCGGGTGTCAAGTAATCCTCTCCTAAATATGAGGATCTTGACACGCCATTAAATCCAAACCTTCTCCACTATGCCACTAGATAATGAGAGCCCACAAGGCACGTAGGAGACATCTATGATCGATGCATCTAGGCCCTCTATAGCTAACACATTCAGGTTCACATAACCAACCTTATCTTTATTAAGTGTTTTAATCCAATTAATTTTATTATGTTATCACTTGATTAAGATATTTGCAATGGGTTACCCTAGTGGCCCCTTTGTACCCTGATCCCCCCATTGAAAGCCACTCCCAAGGTTTTCTTAATGTCCATTAAAAAAAACACAATTGGTGTATAATGAGGTCATACTAGATATTTAATCAATTACAATGCAAATAATAATGTGATCCAAGACATGTCATAAAATACATAGCTAGGACCCAAATGTCCATCCACAAACACACTACAATCCATAAATCACACCATAAATATTTGCAACATGTTATCTCACCAAGTCGGCCAAGAACACTAAAACTATAAATAATGAGGTTTTCTTAACATCCACTTCCACCCAAGCATAGAAGATTGCTGACACATCCCTCAGAAATAATACAACTATGTGATATTTTTAATGATTCTCACATGCAATCACAAGTGGCAATCTCCTCAATTAAAAGCATGTTCAAGCACAACTAAGACCTCAACAAGGGTGGGATACAAACATAAGGTATCCATGGGCTTGATATTGTGCTCACATAACCAAAACTACACTTTCACAATGAAAACATCACCCAAATGCACAACAAGGCTCCACAACTCAGATATAAGCATACCAAGGCTAAAATTCATCAAAATTTTAACTTTCAAATACCAAGAAATTGAGAAAAACTATTTTTTCTCATGCCTATCCCATGCCAAAATTGCATTCACTTCATCTAGAAACCAAAACATAAAAGATCCAACCATTCAAACATATAAAAACCCTCATTTCCAAGGTTTACAAATAATTGGATCATACACACACAAATTTTCTTCCACAATGTGAAAAATCTCTCCATATAACTCATAGATTTAAGAAACAAACGCATTTCGAAATGTCTAAGATGAATTTAAAACAAGATGAAAGATGAAAGATTCAACATACCTTTCAATGATCAAGAAAAAAACCCCAAATAAACTTAGAAAATGAAGCACGCCTCACCAAAAATTATGAAAATTGGAGGAGAAGGAGAAATTAATCCAATGGAACTAAAAAACCAATGCCCATAAAATTCTAATCTCCAAACTTTTCCCTCTCTCTTAAATTCAAATTCCTCATCTTGTATTTTTGAAAACCCTCCAAAAAATGTTATAAAACCAAGTTAACAAAAATAAAAATAAAATACTTTTACTAAAATCCCCAAAATGAATTAAAACTCAATATAAAATATGAAACTAAAATATTCATAAAATTTCATCAACCAATAACTAATTTTAAAATCCCTCAATACAAAATATTCAAATTTCAATATTATTAAATTCCTTCCAAAACTTTTCAACTATGACAATTACACCCAAACTGATAAATCAATTACATTCGACACTTAGGCACACATACAAGGGAACAAAAAAAAATACAATACAAAAACACAACATAACATGCATTAAAATCATCAATACCAAAATAACCAAATGTTACCATATTGCAACTGGTGGGTGTATATACATATCGAGAAAACTTTCATTCAAAAGTTGGATCAATAATTTTGGCTATGTATATCTCTATATAGACCGCCCCACCTTTGCATGTTGGAGTTCCTTTTGCGGGCCAAAGTGTTCTTCCCTTTGCAGGATTTATCCTTCCATGGTCATGAACTCTTGAAGCCACAAAAATGTGTTGTGCCCATGGAACTTTGAGGAGAGCATGCATAGTTTCTCTTTTAAGAAACTCCATTGTGTTGCCACGTGTCCCTAATGTTTTGAAGATGAGGTTGTTAGTACCTCAAGGGATGGAGACTGATTGTAGTACCAATTTTTATTTCTCCTTGGACACGCATCAAGAAGATCAAAGTTGTCAAGTGACAGAGTATCATGGTGGCTCCTTCAATGGCTTTAGCAATGATTTCTCCAAGTGGTGGTTGTTTTGGCACGGGTTTCTATTGGAAATAAAAATCTTTTTGGTTACAATTTTTCTTTAAGAGGGGTTATTTTCTCTTTCAAAGGGTTGTACTTTTAGTTGTTGTCAAGACTAATAATTTGACTAGATGAGTATTTTACTTCTAGTATAATTCTGGGATATGATATTTCTTGGAGATTTTTGAGATACATTGCATATATGTACTAACATTGATGTTTTTTTGTTGATGTCAACATATTTTCTCATTTTGGACAGTGTTCCTGGCTTGTTCAGTAAAGTGTTTGGATTAGTTTGACTACTGTATTGAGTATAAGATGTTATGTAGTTACAAATATGTTGAGGGATGTTTGTGCTTGATCTTGTTCAATTTTTAGAGGTTCACATTATTGTTTGAGTGAGTTTCAGGTGATTTATTGGAGACTATTTTTTGGTTGTTCAGGTAGTGACAATGTTGCAATTTTTGGATCGGTTATGCAATAATTTTGGTTTCTAACCTGGTGTTGAGTTTAGGACATGGATGTGTGTCCTCAGCTTGAATGGTTTGTGATCTAGATGTTGGAAATCTATTTTATTTAATGATAGAGGTTGCAGATCAATGTTCCTAATGTGTAGTGCAGAGACAATTGTGAATTCCGAGACAAAAATGTTTATGTTTCTCATGTGGTATTTCATGTTTATTTTTTATGTTTCTAGATCATGTCCTATTTGTGTTCATGGATTTCATTGGATTATGTTACTAGATTTAGTGATTTTCCTATGATGTGTTGATATTTTTAGTGTTCTTAGCCGACTTGGTGAGATAACATGTTGCAAATATTTATGGTGTGATTTATGGATTGTAGTGTGTTTGTGGATGGACATTTGGGTCCTAGCTATGTATTTTATGACATGTCTTGGATCACATTATTATTTGCATTGTAATTGATTAAATATTTGTGATTGAGGAGTTAAGGTTGATGCTGACCTTATTCATGTTTCTAAGGTGATGAAAATGTATATAAAGAGGCAATCATTTGAAATTGTGGAGTGAGCCAATGGATGTACATGTGTTTATCTAAAGAGGTATGAGTGGAATCTAATAAGAGGTTCATTTTACTTCATCGGGGTTGTATTGGCATATCAGATATGCTATCGATTTGTTCATAAATTAGTGGATTGTTGTCCAGAGTGGATTGTAATCTCAAGGTTATTCCTCTCTATTGTATTTAAGCAGTGAGATCTAGGTAGCGAGCCTGAATGCATGTACATTCCCCTATTGTACCTTTAATAGGGTTTTGTGCTAGTACATTATCTTGTGGTTTTGATCCCCACTATGGTTTTTTCCTTAACCAAGTTTCCACACAAAAATTATGGTGTTATGTATTTTGGTACAGTTCTTTAATGATTATGTTTTTGATCTAATTTTTATGGTTAAGTTTTGGGTGAAGTTTTAGAGCTAATTGAGACAACTGAGTCATCCCCCCTCTTAGTTGTGTGTGCTTTCTTGTTTCTAACAATCTTATAAGAGCTATATCATCTTTTTGAAGCTTGACCACTTGAGGTGATTTGGGATGTTAGCCTTTGAGAGTCTAAGATTTGAAGGAAAAAAATATACTCTATGGCAGGGTCATATGATCACACATTTGAGATGCATTGGAGAAGATTATTGGATAGTCACAAAGAAAAAATACACACCTCGTGCACATCTATTGAATGATACTATTGACAAGAAGAAGGAATTTGAGTATAACATAAGAGCCAAAGAAGCCTTGTTGAGCACCTTATTAGATGCTAAATATAAAGATGTTATGCAGCTAGAGATCGCACATGAGGTATGGATAAAATTGGAAGCCTTGCATGAAGGAGACTCCTTAGTGAAAGAAGAAAGTTGCAAATCTTGAAAGGGAAGTTGGAATATTTGAGGATGACTAAGGATGAAAATATTCAAGCCTATGTTCAGAAGGTGAAAAAAATTGTTTGTAGAATCATAAATGCTAGTAGAAAGATGGACGAAGATGAAATTGTTTCTAAGATTATGAGATCCTTGCTCCTACTTATGAGAAAAAATTTGCTGCTATTGAAGAAATTAGGACTGTGACTACCATGACAAGAGATTCATTGGTTGGTAAGTTATTTTCTTTTGAAATGACAATATTTGTTGATATTCTTCCTAAAGTTGAATTTTCATTTAAAGCCAATATTTCTAAAGATAAGAAAAAGTATGAATTTGGTGAAAGTTCTTCTAAGTATGGATCTAGATATGCTAAGGAATGGGAAGAGATTGAAGAAGAGGAGAGAAAGATGGAAGAGCTAGAAGCCCTAATTGCAAAGAGAGTTCCTAAGGGAGTAGGTAAGTATGAAGGGGAGCTACCTTTGAAATATTTTTCATGAAATAAGACTAGTCATTTTTCTTCTAGATGTCCTGAGAGAGTACCAAGGTATAAGCCTAAAAAGTTTTAGCCTAAGTATCACAATAAATGTTATTTAACTACTACTAAAGGTGTAACTGGTGATGAATCTAAAAAGAGTGAAGATGAGATTGTGTTCATTGCTATTAGAGATGAAAATCCTACTTTCTTGAATGAGGAAAAGGCCCTAGCTACACATGTTGAAATAAAAGATGAATGGGTAATAGATAGAGGTTGTTCACACCATATTATTGGAGATAAGAACAAATTTTTGAAATTGGAAAAAGTATGATGGTGGTGTTGTCTGATTTGGTGACAATAATTCTTATTTCACTAGAGGAAGAGGTTTGATTACACTTGATGGAAAGAATAATACTGATGATGTATATGTTGAGGGTTTGAAGCTTAATCTTTTGAGTGCTGGACAACTTGTTGATAAAGGTTACAACTTGCAATTCAAGGATGCAAAGTGCATAATCTTGGGAAGATCCAAAAATGAGATTGCATCAGGTACCAAGACCATAGGTAAGTTTTTTCATTTGAATAACACATAGAGTAGATTCTTGATTGCTAAAATTGATGATAGATGGTTGTGGCACAATTTTTTTTGTCATGTATTCTTTGATAATATTTCAAAGATAAGTACTCAAAATACTATGAGAGATTTTACTAGATTGTTGAAGCCTGCTAATGAGATGTGTAATGAATGTAAGTTGGGTAAGTTAAATAAATATACTTTTAAAAGAAATACATTTTCTTCTAGTGGATTGTTATATTTGTTGCATACAAATTTATGTGGTCCTACTAGAACTAGGAGATATTATGGAGACAAATATTTCAAATAGTTTATTGATTATTATTCAAGAATGGTGTGGGTTACATTTCTGAAGGAAAATATGAAGATTTTGATAAATTCAAGATCTTTAGTGCTATGGTTGAGACAAAGACCACTTTGAAGATGAAATATATTTGAGACTAGATAGAGGTGGAAATTTTACTTCAAGAGAGTTTAATGCATACTGTGAGAAGCATATTATAAAGAGACAAATGTCAGCTCTGCAGACCACAATAGAATGTAATTATAGAGAGAAATAATAGATCTATTATTGACACTACAAGGACCATGATGATAGAAGGAAATGTACCACATGTCTACTGGAGAAAAGTGGTGATTACCGCAGTCTATACATTGAACTGTGTTTAGATAAATCAAGGAACTGGTAAGACACCCTATGAACTTTGTGCATGGTCATGTCCCTACAGTGAAGTACTTTAGAATCTTTGGAAGAAAATGTTATATAAAGAGAGATGAAGACTTAGGTAAATTTGATCCTAGATGTGATGAGGGTATTGTTAGCCCATTTTCCTATCATAGCAAAAAATCTATTGAAAATGGTCTTATCCTGCAAAATCCTTTGAAATTTGTCAAGGGTATGAAGAAATAGGATTTATCCATGTTTTTAGGGTGTCAAAAAATCACTTGTTAAGTCCTTAAACCCTACCTATTTTTGTTTCTTCGTTACCTTTTTCATGCCACTTAAGTTTCCCTCATCATTGGATCACTGCAAGTTTAAAATTTTAGAGGATAATCGTGGCAATCCAATGAGGGTCAAGTTAAAGCCTTTGTCACCAGCTTGCCAAATGAAGTAGCAGTTAAATGAAACAGTCCACGAGCTAGCGATGAAGAAAAGAGGAGATCAAAAAGTCTTGCTCGCCAAGTCACGGGTAAGAAGGAAGTTAAGAGAAAATGTTGGTGACTTGGTGAGAATGGTCAAAAATACTAGTCGAGGATTTTCTATAGTTAAGATGAAAGATAAAGGATGGTCAGATCAAAGCTAATCCAGTGCTTGACATGTTACCACTATGAAAAGATGCACGATGATTATTCTTCGTAGGATTTCAACCAGGTGACACCTGTCTTGCATGAAATCAATGACCGAAGGATAAAGAGTATTAAAGGATGAGAAAATTAAAAATGATCGTGCGGTGGGTGTAATGCCTCAATGAGAAAGTGCTTGATGGTTAGTGATTGCAGGATCATGCCTGTTGTATGATCTTCTGATTAGTAAAAAGTGATGTCAGTAAGGCTGAAGGTTAAGGAAAGATAAAGAATGATCCTTTATAATGTTTTCTTTGCTTTAGGAAATTGAAGAATTGCCATCTATTGCAGCCTCAGTGGATGTCTCTTTTTTCTTGGTACTCTCCAAAAAATATGCTTCTTCCCAAGATGTATAAATTTCTTCATCTGGCCAATGGAAGGCCAGTATCTCATCTCTTTTAGGTACCAAAGTATCTCATTCAAATTTTACTTGATGTACCTCTTTCCTTAGGGTTTTGAAATGTACCTTGGCATCTTGTAATACTTCAATTGTTTGGACAAAGGGAATATTGTTGTCTATAGTTAAAATGGTGCTGATTCTAGCTATCAATTAATCATCTATTTGTCCTAACCATTGCTCTTTGTCCTTTATGGCTCCATCTACTTTGAAAAGACCAAGAAACATTTGAGTATTTGTTAACTGTATATCCACAATCTGTTGAGTTTTAATCAAAGAGTAAAATGATTTTAACTTATTTTTTTCTGGCAACCCACCTATCCAAAATTGGGTTCACTATGGTCATTTCCTCCTTAAAAGAGATCAAAATTTTAGATAATTGTTCACCAACCTTATAAATTACTTTTGGCTCTACACTTGCAACAAATTGCAAAATTGTGTCCCTTATTTTCTCTTCATATTTCATGGACACTTCCAATTGTCCCTGTTCAAACAATTTCCTTTCATCCCTTAACTTCTTTTCTTTCTCCAAGAAAGCCCATCTTTCATTCTCCAAAATCTATCTTTGTGTTATGTCTTCATCCTCCATAGGAGGTAAAGGGGAGGGTGGTATTCAATTATAGGACTAGATGAAGAAGGCATAGCAGGGGAGGAAGAAATGTACAACTTCTCTGATATCTAGATTGGGCCCTATTCTCCTAACCTTTTCCTTAGGTCTGCTATCAATTTATCCCTTTAACTGATCTCCTTTTTCATCTCCCCATAAGCTTTTAACATTATTTATAGCTTTAGTGTGAGCTCCTCTTTTTCACTGGCTTCCTTCTCTGCTACCTTCATAGTGATCTTGGTTGTTTCCAAGACCATGCCTATTGCTTCAACTGCTGAAGTTTCACTGACCCTTTTCACTAGAAGGATTCCTATAAGATCACCCCTGTAAATCATTTTACCTTTGTTGTTTTCATTTTTCCTTAGGGACCACATAACCAAGGCTTGATGGTCATCACTGAAAGTGAGTCCCTTGATTTATTTCTGTAACTCCTCTTTAGTTTTGTGAACTGGTGTGGTTTTCTTCCTAACAATATCTAGACTCACTGCATCAACAGTGTCCCATTCCAGGAGAAAGAGTACCGCTGAATTTTTTACCAGTTCTCTCCCCTGTTCTGGAGTGACTTTTTCAAACCTCTCTGTCATTTCTTTTCTAACCTCATCTTCTATGACCTTGAGGTCTCTTTGTGGATTCTCCTCATGTCTTTTCTCAAATGTTTCCTCAAATTGGCTTATGTGCAGTCTCCACAAGAATTGTATGAAGGATCTGGTCTTGAAAAAAATATCATCTTCTAAGAATTCATCACATGCTTGCTTTAGTGATTGGATCCAGTTCTTTTCCAACCATTTCTCCAATTGTTAGGTCTGACTCAGGTTCATTTGGTGGCTCTATCATTCCTTCATTTATGTCCTCATAGGTCATGTAGATTTGACCTAGACCACCCAATTGCTATAATTGTTCTACTACCTCTTGATGATCTAGAAGATTTAGAGGTGATTGGGTAGGAGAGTATTCCTCCTCAACATGTGTAGGCCTTTCTTCAATTATTTTCTTCTTTGGTGGGGGTGGAGAATCAAAATCAATTTCAATTGGTTGATTCTGTAGTGATTCTGGCATTTCCTCTATTTTGTCATGCATTTCAACTTCCTTTGAGGTGGAAGGGATGTCCTCTGTTGTTTTGGTTCTTTCTTGCCTATTTGGTCTAGGTACCACCACACTATATCCAGTCTTCTTCTGCACCATATATCTACCCAGGGGTAACATCTTGGAAAATGTAGGCTTACTCAACACAAAATTAGCCCTTTCTAGCTCAATTTTCATGACATGTTCTTTCTTTTCATTTAGGGTCTGGATGATACCCTCAAAAAGGCTCATAAGACTTTCTATTTTCTTCTCAAAAGGGGTGAAATATTTTAAAAGATCATAATCCCTCACAAAATGTTGCACAAAATCTAGTGTCTTCTTATACACCAACCATTTTTATTTCTTGATCTCATGTTCCTATAGGTTAGGAATGTTTCTGATAATATTTTTAGGAAAGTAAAAAATATGATCCATAGAGGCACATCTAGTCCTCTTCTGATACATGTTCTCCAAAAAACCCTCAAGATCTACTACCCTAGCAACTGAAGTAGCCATGTGATAAGGTTTCAAGATCTCTTCCATGTGGGTCCATCCACCCTTAGTGATTACAAATTGGTGGGCTATAGTGACAATAGGAAAGAGAGTTCCTCTAGCCCTCCCTATGAGAGTATTCTCTTGCAAGTCCCCAAGTTGTCTCAAAAATTCTTCAACCCCAATCTTGAGAGGGACTTGATATGGTAATAAAAAAGGGGTCCCTCTAAAGCCATATACTCTAATTATAGTAGACATAGGGTAAAAAATGAAATCACCCCAATTTTGTACAATTTTGATGTTAGTAGCAAATAGCTTAGGTCTTAGGAGTTCTGACAATGCCTTTGGGATTCTTGGGTTTTCTAGAAATAACAAGGCCCCGAGCCTTGATGCAAAACATATATCAAAATTGAAAAAACTATTCTCATTCCTATCCCAAGTCATGTTGAGGTTCCATAACTATACTGGCATTTCTTCACCATCCTTCTGCCTCATTAGATCCATTTCTTTTTCAAAGTAATTTGCACCTTTGTATAAAAGCATGTACATTAACAGGGAATACCGACCAAAGGGTTTGTCTACTTTATTCTTTTGGATTCCCATTAATCCCTCATGAATCAATTCAGCTAAGAAAGGGGCAAAGTCAAAAGTAATAGCCAAGAAAGGGTGCAAGATTTGAACCATCATATACATGAAGTGTATTGGCATCCTTTCCTGAACATCTTCTCCAAAAATTTGGCATAATGACCAGTACACACCCTTTGCCCTAAGGTTAAAATAGTCTAGTTTGAAAGGTTCTTGTGTGTTTGGCCCAACTATGATTAAACCCCCAATTTTATTGTAGAATTCCTTCAAAGGACCACTCCTAAGATAATCTCTCTGAGCATCATAGACTTGTTTTAGCTCATCGAAGTCTATTCTTTCCAGGTCACCAGTTGGTTCACTTAACCCAAAAACCTTTCTAATCTCCTCAGCTGAAATACTGATTAAAGGGCTACTTGGATCATAATATCTACATCCATGAACATGTTTGGCACAACAAGTTTACCTAGGTCAAATTGCCATACATTACTGGTGGGAGAAAAAGCATGTCTTTGGCTAAAACGTACTCTGAACACTCCCAAACTAGAGATCCCAATATTTGCATCTCTCATATAATTTCCTTTTATCATATAAGCCATCTGCTATTCTAACCCTAGGGTCTTTTGGTGTTAAACCCTTTCCCTTGACTGTGTCAGTAGTCGAATGATCAAACTATTGCAAGAGGTCTTCATGCACACCCCTCACGTGATATTCAATCTTTCCTGTTAACTCCCTTCTTGGTGCCATTTTCAAAATTCTAGGGTTTTGATGATAATATAAAAATTTAAGAGAGGTAATAGAGATATTCACAATTCTTTAATGATAATTTACAGGCAAGCAACATCACGGATAAAATGTTCACAAAATACTAACTATTCTCAAAAAACCCTCAAGAGATGGTGACTTGCTCTGCAATTTTCTTCACAAGGGTTTTGCAAATTCTATGACTTCATGCCTTAAGAAATGAATCAATCAAAGATATATTAGTATTAATTTTTGACAATTCACTTCACATGATTCAGCCATAACTTCTCTACAAATTTGAACAATCTATAATTCAATGGGAGAATTTGCTTTTGCACCAATTTTGAGTGAATTTAAATTAGGACCGTCGATCTTCACTTAAGAAAGAATCAATGGATGTCGTGTTTCCACAATGGTTAAAACCTCATGCATCTTTTCTTTGTAGCAATGTGACAACTGTTAGATCAAGAAAGATCTACAGTGGTTTGAAAACTGTAGCATCTTGGACCCACCTAACAATTGGAGCCATTGTTACCATTAGATGGAAGATCCAATGATCGATGCTTTAATTACATTATGATTGGATGCACCATTGTATCTCATGGCTTGATACCAAATCAATGGCTGTCGCAATGCCGTAAGCACACATGTTTGATCATCTTTCATTCATAGAAACATGACGACCGTTAGATCAAAAGCAAGATGTCAGCTTATTACAACCTTTATTAACCGGGCCCAGTGAATGTATGCTGATAGATCTTCATAATCAGACAGTAATGATAAAACCAAGGTAACCGGTCCCACCTGACATAGATGCCTAGTTGTCAATGCTTCAACAACTGTCACAATGCTGCATTGGTTAATCTCCTTGCATCTTTCCTTTGCGGCTATGCGACCACCATTAGATTTAAATGTGAGATAAGCATTTTGATAAAGTGTCAAAACCTTAGGAAAATTATCATCGAGACTTAGGGAAAATATTAAAGGTCACCGGGGCTATAGACTTAGGAAAAATTAAAGCATTAGGTTAGGTAGAATAAAACTTAGGAAAAAGAAACCCGCCAAGAGGGAAATATAACACATGCGTTATTTGGACTTTAGTGATTTCCAAAAAGTAACGAATGAATAGAACAACAAAAGGTCAACCTATGGTTTTTACTTAAAATGAAGAAATGTTAGGGTTTCTCTTAAACATGATAATTAATTAGGGCTTCTTGGATTTCAAAGGAGATCTTGGCATTTCTGGTAAACACCTCAGGATTAAAAAAAATGAAAATTTGTGTTGAAAAATTTGAAGTGCCAACAGATCATACCCTAATTTTGTAGGTCAACTGCTTGGGTTTTCAAATGTAATGAATATCAAATTTATTCTGATATTTTATGATTGACTTAGGGTTTCTTTTCCCTGTCACTTTTGCAATAACTCATTTCCTAATTTCATGTTGCGATGGTTGATAGTGTTGCCTTAATTTTTCCCTAAATGAACCTAATCTTGTTGCAATCCTTATTCATATAAAAGGATTCTCAAGGTCATTTGGTGATTGTCTTTTCCCTGGTTAAAGAACTGGTCTCTTCCCAGTTGCTCCTTTCTGTGTTTGTGGACTGACCTGCCGGCAAGACCAAATAATAGACATGTTGTATTGGTTTTCAGTCAAGAATTGGTAGAAGAGGTCTGTAACCTCTCTATTTCACAGTGATCCTAATGAATCATACAATTTTTCTTATTTATGTGTGGAGTATTCTATGTTCAGTACACCACTTTTGTATTAGTTCCATGGTAACTAATACAAAGATTACATGAATTGCTTTGAATCTTGTCTCCTACTTTAATGGTTTGTAATTTACTATTGTCTTGTGAATTGCCAAGATCAATTCCATAGCTATAGATTTAGTTTTGTATGTCTTGATATGATTTGATGTTAACTCAAGAAGTTAAGTAAATTCTTGGGGTAACTTGGTAGAATTGCAAGGTATTAAGGATGATTGTTGTAAGTAATGAGGTTCTTAGTATAACTTGATTTCATTTGCAAGGTAAATGATAAGAATAAACATTATGGTGAGGAATTTTTCTAAATACACCCAATGGATAAGTGACTAATCACATACATTTTTTCAAACATATGTTCTTTCTTGTCTATCAGTTCTACCCCTAAAACATCAAATTCCAATTCTTAAGTCAATAGTTGTGGACTTAATAGAAAAATCCCCAAATTTATTTCTGAGTAATTTGGTAGTGTGTCTAGCTTCACATCCTATCTCTTTATATCAAAAATATCAAGAAGTATTATGGGCATCTATCTGCTTTGTGAAGATTAGTGGAAAAGTGAAATTAAGTGATCCTTATCCTAGGTACACCTACCTGAATTCTGCAAATTTCAAAGTGTAGAAAGCCCTTGTACTTTGTTAATTGGTCCTTGTTCTTGTGTGAATGTACTGATTATGGGAAGTAATCTAACCCATAGGTGCATCTTTGCATTTCCAAGGTAATTAAAATCTTGCTAAACCAAGAGCCAACAAAATGGTGACTCTATTAGGGACTGTAATGAAGGAATGTTTGTAAATATTGCAGTACTTATCAGACTAGTGCTTGTTGGGTTGGTCAAAGAGTGTTCTTATTGGTTTTCATATTCTTATGTGTTCTGGAGTTCATGTTTTTCTGGTATATTTTGAACTTTCTATAGATTTTCAAGGTTTGTCTATTAAAGGTTCCCATTCCCATATAATGTGGGTGGTGACTCAAAAGGGCTAGAACCAGTGCATGTTAACAATTTTAAATCATGGATAAAAGGAGAAACACAAGGTATTTTGTCAAAAAAAACCTAGAATTACATTTGGAGGAACTACCATAGTCAGGGAGGAAGAACTGGCTGAGAAAAGGTGGTGAGTCTACTAGTGCCCCTGTGAGAGAACATAGATGTGAAGGAGAAGATGTATTACATATTCTTGTAAATGAGTATGATTATTGATATAAAATTTCCAAGTCTGATAGTTCTCATTTTGGAGAAAATTTATATGATACCCCGAAGATGTTATATCAAGATAAGATTGTACCTCTTGTAGAAAGAGATGCATGGGTTAAAAATAGAAACCACATATCAAGTGTAGGTCAAGATCTAAATATTTCTGATACATGAAATATGGAACCAAGACATGTCCATTTCCTTGATGTAAATGTCATAGATATGGATGTATTATCAATTTTTGATGATATTATGATTAACCCAAATTATTTAAGTATGTTGAGGTTACAATTAGTAGAACATGATGCCATATATAAACATTTGAAAAAGGAGAGAGAGGCAGAAACCATAAATGCTATGGTTGAAAGAGAATCTTTTCTTAGGAATATTAATGAGTTGAAAGAAAGGAATAAAATATTTGCTTCTTCTCCTAGAACTTTGCAACCAGATCTTTTTGGTGATATTGATGCCTTAAAAAATGAGAGAGAGAATTTGTTAAAGGAACATGAAATGAAAAATGAGGGTCCTATGATTACCCAAGTGCAAGGTTATGAAGCTCTACCTAAGGAAAATGAATGGAATAAAAGCACTATGCTTACTATTGTTGACAACAACAAGCGAAAGCAAAAGGTGGTTGGAATTAAAATAAATGAGCCTATAAAGACATCAATTATTCCACCACCTATGTCAAAAATTGATAAAGAGATGGAGAAAAGAAGAAAGGAATGAGATGATTTAGAAAAATAATTAGAGAAGGTTGAAATTGAAGCCTCTATTGTAGAAATTAGAAAGAAGATGAAATTCTCAAAATCTTCATCTACAAATACTATTAGACCATCTACAAATGCAACATGTATGCCATCTAGAACTATTCCTATTACTTTTCCTATTGAACCTATTCTTCTTAATACTTCTTCATCTTCCAATGTGAATGTTGTGCCTGAGCCACCGACAAGCATAAACATGGGTGGAGTATGGAAGCTAATGCTAGACCTAGTAAAAATAATGGACCAAATTTTTAAACAAGACTTATACAATTATAAGGGTATAAGAAAATTTGTTTTGATGAGATACCAGGTTACCCAAATATTATTCCAAAAGAAATCAAAGAAAAAATCCCTAAGTTTGTAGGAAATAATGCTATTAGCTGCGAGGAACATCTTAGGTTGTTCATCGATATCTTGAATGATTATAAGGTACAACATGAAGATTTGGTTATGAAGTTATTTGTTCACTCCTTATTTGAAGATGCCATAAATTGGTTCAAAAGACTCCCTAAACTTAGTATTTATTCATGGGTTACACTTGAAAGCTATTTTAAGGAGAAATATGGTGATAGGCCAAATTATAGCTTTAGGTTAAATGAATTCAATAACATTAGAAAGAATCAAAATGAGTCTGCAACTGAGTTTAACATGACATTCCAAAAGGGTATGTACACTATTTCAAGTTATGAGGTTAGATGATAATGTGTGCCTAACCACATACTTTAATGCCTTTGATGGAAAGATGGGATATCTTTTGATAGAAAAAGAACCAAGGAATTTGAGAGATGATTTTAGGATTATTGTCAACATAGAAAACAACATGAAAATATCTGGCAAACTAGGAGGAAAAAGGATGATCCTAAACTATTTATAAAAAGGGGAAACAAGAGGGAAGGTGAAAGAATTGCGATGAACAAAAAACCTGAAGAAGATAAGTTGGATAAGGTGTTGAATGCTCTTAAATATTTGAAACCATTTAGTAATAGAAATGATAAAGTTTCTACTGGAGAGAGGCCAAGGTTTAATAAAAAAATTTTATAAGCAGAATAGATTGCAAAATTTTCCCTACAATACCTAGTGGAAAGATGGTTCCCCTTCCTACAAAGACTAATAATGATAACTCTACCCCAGATCCCTTACAATGACATACTGTGAATACTGTTGAAGATACAACTTGGTGCATGGTATGTCAATCCTCTCATGTACCTGAATATTGTGAAATTATGCAATCTATTGCTTCTTCTCAAAATGAGAATTTTGATGAAGTTTACCAAGAAGATCCTAATGATAGTATTGGATGCAACATGGATATTTCTTTTTTGAACAATAGTGATGAGTCAGACCAAGAGGAATTTGGAGTTGATGTGAATTCAAAGAGATATAGAGATGAGGCTTTTCATCAGCAAGTTTTTTCTAATGAGGAGGATATGGATGATTCAACATGCAATATTGTGTTTGGGTCAGGACTGGTGGAATTAAGAAAACCTTCACAGAGAGAAATTGAAAAGGTCATAGAAAGAATGATTTCTCAAGTTAGGAGTAATTGTCATTTGAGAAATAGAAAAATGAATGAAGATGATGGGAATCCTTCTAGCATGTTAATTAAGAAGACAAATATGAATACCTTAATTGAGAGAAAGCCCAAGGATAGTCTTATATGAGGACTAAAGAAATAAAAGGAAATAAATGAGATCCCAAAAAAGCAGAGGTAACAAAGGTAGATAAAACACAAATTGTTGAGAGCAAGATGAAGACTATTGAACCAACCATTCCTATGGCTAGAATTGACATGCACAAGGATGGTGCCCATTTTGTCCAGTTGGAAGGAAATACAAAGGAGAAAGGTATGGATGTTTCTATACCCTCTTATTCTCCAGTTGACACAATTTATTTTCTATCACAAATTATTTTTAAGGTGCCCTTGTTAGAACTGATGAGAATAGAAGAACATAAGAACAAGCCTTAGCATGGATAGGGGCTATAAATATTTCTGATACCCTCAAAGATAAGACTCCTATTATGACATTGGAAAAAGAAAAAGGGATAAAAGAAGAAGAAGGAATAACTTCAAAAATTCCACAGATTTATTTAGATAGCTCCGCTACTACTTATCTGGATAACATTGATCCATTTTATCTTAGTGTCATAGTAAATGACAAAATTGTTAAAAATTGTTAAAAATTGTATGATAGACTTAGGAGCAACAAATACAGTAATGCCTTTTAAGGTCATGGAGTCATTAGGACTTAAAGTTGATACAACATAGGGTAGATGTTGTGCCCTAGATTCAAGAGAGGTTCCTCTTATTGGAAATATTAAGGCTTTGCCTTATAAACTATAAGCATACCCTAAAAAGAATCTAATTATGAGTGTGTTGGTATTTGATATCCTACCTCATTATGGAATGTTACTATCTAGAAAATGGAGTGCAGCTATGCATGGGAGTTTACAGTTTGATTTATCCTTTGCTACTTTCCACATTGATAAAAAATTTGTAAGGGTGGAATGGGAACTTAGGGTTCTGTTGTCACTCAGGATTGCACCCAATTTGCTAAGTGTTGAACTTAGCAATCCTCTGAAACATGGGACTATTCTCAAGCTATGGGTAACCTATCTGAGAATAGACCTCCGGATTAAGGGCTGGCTTCCCTATGGATCACTTGAAACTTATCTAAACTTTTAGGAGGAAAGGGAGAGAGTACATAAAATAACAACTGTATTTGAATGAAACAAAGGTGATCCACAAAATTTTAAAGAAGATCCACAACTGAAAGATAAGTTTACCCCAACAGTAAAAAAAATCTAACTCACAACTCAATCCCACTTTTTCAACTCTTAGTGAAACAAGGTATTGAGAATGCAGAAAAGGAAGAAAACTTCACAAATTTGATATTCTTGATTGCACACAAATCACACTACTGAATTAAGATAAATCCCTGAACAACAACTTGAGTTCAATATGCAGATTAAGGATATAGAAGCATCACAATAATCCAACATATGACTTCAAAAGCAAACCCAAAATTATAGGAGAACAAGAAGGATCAATTTTATTTCTAAAAAGAAACAAGTACAATTGTGTCTCTCAGAGCTACACCACTCATATCAAAAGAAAGAATGAAGAGCTAACCTCAATCACCAAAGGTGAGAGGTATATAAACTAAAACTAGGAATCTGCATTCAAACTCCACTACCTCCTAAGAATAGAAAAAAGGATCAATAATGGACCCATGAGGCTGCATCATAATTCGAATGCTAGATTCCTAGATTCCTAGGAGGCGAGGAAATTGGGACCTAAAAATAGATAGTCAAAGATGACTGCTCCATCCACTAAGTCATGCCTCTAAATGATATTTTGACAATGGTTTATAGAAAACACCACTTGTCAATATCTTACAATAATATATGTGCAATGACTTATCATTGAAAACCTATCCCACTATGTCATAAAATAGATCTAAATACATTTTAAAATGGTCTCAACCAAAAGGGAAACACACTTTAAAAGTAATAGCATTAACAATAAAATCCACCTACGCCCTAGAATAAACTATGGGTTACATATGTATTTGAAATATCATCAACCCAAACAATGGGGAGAAATATTCATAAAATAATTGCATCACCAAAACCCAAAGTTAGAAGAAAACGTGGCATTAAAAGCATCTCAACCCTAAAAAGGGGAGGGGAGAAATAAGATCAAGCATTATTATCAAAACCCCTATTTCAATGATGGGAAACTTCTGGCATCAAAAACTCAATCTTGGCAACTAGTAGCTTTCTATTCTCACTGGCAATCTCTGAGTTCAAATTTGGAAACAGAAACCTCAATCTCGGCATTATGTTATCGAGGTAGGCATTGGTTCTATTTTTTCATTCTCTCTGCATTTCTTGAAGGCACTGTGATTTTGAGCTTATCATTTCTTTGTCCTTCACTTGATTTAGAGGGTATTGTTGAAGCATCTCTCTGCATATTTGATGTCTCTATATTTGATTCCACGACATTTTGAAGTTATAGTAACCCTCACACTTTTCGAGGGCACCATGTATCTGGCTTGCTTCTATTTAAAACTAGGGCATCAATAGCTCACTGTTCTGAAAGGCTCGATGGTCTACTTGTTAGGGAACCATGTTATATTAGTTTTCTATTGATGTTCATTGGGGCTGAGCTTGCTATTATAGCTGAGCAATGATGCTGGGTTGATATCTTTATTGTGGTTTGTGATCTTAATACTTTGAGGGCACTATGTCTGTGGGACACTGCATACTATAATGTGTCTCGGTTCATATTTTCTCTATATGGTTCATGGCATCACTATTGTTTCTTGTACATAGCCCGAGAGCATACTAGAGCATTGTATTTGTTTAATTTTGCATCTCTTTGTATTCTGTTCAGCTTGCACATTTGATACTTGCTGAGTCTGTATTACCAAAGACACTATTGTATTTGAAAATACTAGTGCAAACACCTAATGTCCAGTGAGCATGAGACTAGGGCATGACACTGGCACACTTGTTGGCATTTGACTGTATATACTAGTTATTGTAATGGCATGTGCTCTGATGCGGCCTTCTTTGTCCTTTGTAGAGGCTCGGGCTTTGTGTATAGGATTTCATTGTTGGAGCTATGCATAGCCCATGAATGATGTATCCTTATTCGTGGCATCATGGTAACTATGTCTTGTTTATGGCACTAGATTGAGTTAAGGCACGCTCATTTCTTTGATACTCGAGAGCTATAACACCATGTTTACCATTTGATCTTTTATTGTTTAGCCACTGTTATTGCTTAGGCATTCTTTAGGCATTGTTATTCAAAAAAAATTTATGGCACAATCTTCGAGCACTGCTAGGGTATCATGTATTTTTTGCTATTGCATCTATGGGGCTCACACTCTTTTGATTGTCTGCCTCTGTATATCCTATGGCACGGTGAGCTAAGGCTTGATCCTTTACTTAATGTTTAATAATTCCCAAAGCCTAAGAGCTAGGTTATCCCATGAACCTCATACATCATGTTATGGAGCCAAATGTGCCCATTGCAATCTAAATTGTGCTTACTGTTATGTTTATATCTGACCCACCTTGGCAATTGGGTGTTCATAGAATGTATCTTTAGTAATGTGTTCTTGACACCGAATATGACTGGTTCTATAATGGGGCCCATTTTATTGTTCCAGTTGTCATTGAGCACTAATCTTGCCTTCATATGATCCTTGGATATTATGTCAAAGTGTTCCTTGTTGTTGATAGAGCCGAGGCATCATTCTTATTGACTGGCATTCATGCTTTTGAACATATTGTATGCTCATGACCATTGCATTTGTTACTGCTGTATGTTGATGTTGTCCTACCAAGGATGAAAAGATGCTCACTGTTGTAACTTCACTACCTCTATAGCACATTGATATTGTCTTTACATCTAATGTTGTATGCTTGTTGATATGTTGTATTTCACACCCATTGTCCTGCTATTGGTACCAATATGCTGGATTGCCTTGATAACTATGAGCCTATGAATATATGCTTTGGTTGATCTCTGTGATCCTATGAACTAGCCCACATGTTGTTCATTCATTATTGCTTAATTGACACCATGCCCTGTATATGTATGGATGAAACATCAATGCTATTTTATGACATTGCTGTCACATGCTCAACTGTAATGATGCATTCACTTGTTTCATTTGAATTGTTGTCTCCTTGATTGTTATAGATGCATGGATACTCATGAAACAAAAATGTTACCATTGTTTTGATATTTTCCTCATGCTACATCACACATATGATATGCCCATGCCATAATATTAATGCAGATTTGAAGTACATCTATGTTGCAGTGTGCCTTCCCTAGTACATAGATTTGTGTGCCCTATTTATGCTCTGGTTTCCATTGATGTTGAATCATCTAGATGTTCCTCTTTTGTTCATACAATGTGTGCTCTTGGCCCTTGATGTGATCATTTGACATGAAACCTAGATTTTTCCTATCATGATCTGCATCAAGGGCCTAAGTCATTCATTGAATTCATAGTTGGATTAGCTCCCCTATATCTGCACATGAAACAAACACGTCAGTGAAAACATGGTGCCTCTTTTGTTCTTTGGAGCCTTATGCACATGCCCTGAGCACCACCTTTATTAGAGGTGCACAACTGAGTGTACATATGCATTCTGTAGATATAGTGATACCAGCCATTGCATATATCCATTAGATCTAACCCATGTCCCCTCATTTCTTCTTGCAGGTTCTGGATCTCAAGAGCTTCTAAATAGGACTAGGCCTCAAACACAAATACCAAGCAATGTCTGGTACCCAAGTATTAATTATTTCTTTATGTATATCTATACTCATCCATTCAATTCTAGTAACAGCTATGCTAATGACTCGTGTGAGCTTAGATAGATGCTTCTTTCTTTCAGTTCTTCCCTTCTGTATAGTATACATACATGCATGATACATGCATGTGTAGATGTAGATGTAGTTCATTTCCTTTTATTTTCATGTACCTTGCAATGAAATGAACACAAATATTAAGCAAGACCACCTAATAACACAAACTATGGTATTGTAGCATCATTTAGTAATCAGGTCCCAATCCAAGAATGAGAAAAATATGGTAACATTTTGGCAACCTCTTTGGAGTGCTTGCCTGCTAAGCATCTTGACCAAATGCCTTAAAGATCCCTTGAGCACAGAGCCAATAAGCCTCATATTGAACTTAGTTTCTTTGAGACAAACAATCCTTCTTCAACAAAACTGTTAACTGCTAGAGACAACTTCTCTTGCTTATTACTACTCACACCAAACTGAAAACCAGATTGAAAGCAACTGAAAATTGAAAATAGCTTGTGCCAGGCACTTAGGGAACATAGAAAGCCAAAAGATTCTAACCTACTAATGTACAGGGTAGAAATGAACCTCAGAAACAAGCCTTGAGGTGGATCCCATTCACTGGAATGGGAAGCTCCTCTCCATCCATACTAGTTAGCTGAAAAGCATTATGGGCTTTGCATCCAATCACTATGAAAGGCCCACTCCATATGGCATCAAATTTAGTATGCCTCCCTAGTTTGTATTTTGCTTCATCCCACTTGAGGACAAGGTCTCCCTCCTTGAAAACCCTAGGTGTGGCTTTCTTATCAAAGCTTTTCTTCATCTGAGAATGATGAACCTCTAGGTTTTCCAGTGCTAGCTTTCTTATTTCTTCGAGCTCAACCAGCTCAGCAAGCCCGACTTGCATAACATATTCTTCCATAAGATCAATTTCCTTGATTAAGCTTAGGGTAGGCAACTTAGTAGACAAAGGGATCCTAGCCTCTTTTCCATATACAAGAGTATAAGGTGAGTTACTTGTAGACCTCTTAGGTGTTATTTTGTCTTCCCATAAGGCCAATTTTAGCCTGCTGTGCCAGTCCCTCTGGTTTCCTTCTATAGTTCTTTTGATGATTCTCAAAAAGTTCTTATTTGTTGATTCTGCTTGACCATTACCCTGAGGGTAATAGTTAGAAGAGGTACTTAGAAAGATATTGTGTTTGAGTGCCCTTTCTAAAATTTTAGTCCCCAGGAATGCCATGGCATTATCTGAAATGATAGAATCAGGAGTACCAAATCTAGACACAATGGCTTGATAAAAGTTTAGGACAGAGGTCTCATTTGCTTCCTTTAGTGCTACAACCTCTATCCATTTGGTACAATAGTCTATAGCAGCTAGTATCCATTTGTGTCCAACACTAGATAGGGGGTTGATAGGTCCAATAAAATCCAATCCCCATTTTGAGAAAGGTTGTTCAACCTTGATAGGATGAAGAGGGAGGGCTGCTAACTTTTATTTTCTAGCAAACAAGGCACAATTGTTACATTTCCTTACCCAATCAAAAGCATCTTTTATAGGCTAGGCCAATAATACCTAGCTCTCATTACTTTTAAAGTAGTAGTTCTAGTTGCAAAGTGTCCTCCATAACCTCCATCATGAAACTTCTCCAGTATTTTATCCACTTGGTTAGTTTCAACACATCTCAACAGGACACCACTATGATCCTTTCTATACAAAACATCATCAATAATGAAAAATGGAATAGCTTGGAGTCTAAAGTACCTTCTTTTACTCCTTTCAAGGTCTTGAGGGCACTGACTAGTTGAGAGGTAATGTCTCATCTCTGTTGTCTAGCTTGTGCTCTGCTCTGCATTCTGGTTCATCGGGACAACCTCCTCCTTCTATTGGTTTGAGTCTATTATTCCTTCATTTAACTACTCACACAACCCCTTTCCTCTAACCAGCTTGGTCACTTTAATCTGAATGTCACACTCCATGACTTTGTTGACCCAACTAGCCCTCTTATGGCTTAGGTGCTTGTTCAGCAGGAAGTCTTTTATGCAAGGGTGAGCAACCATTAGGTGTACTGTGTTATTGGATAACAAGTGCCTAAAATTTTTAAAACTCCTCACAATTGCTAGGACATGTTTTTCTATAGGAGTATAATTAAGTTCATAACCATCTAGACCTTGGCTGTAAAAAGCTACTGGTTGTTCTTGCTTCTCATCATTCTACTAAACTAACATGGCAGAGATACTATCAGTGTCCCCAAAAGCATATAGGATGAATTTTTTAGAAAAGTTAGGGTTTGCCAGAGTAGGAGCAGAGGCAATTGCTTCCTTGACTTCTTCAAAACACATTTTCCCTTCATTTGTCCAATGAAAGGTTGAGATCTTTTTCAGCATCTGAGTCATAGGATTAAGTAGTGCTGCAACATTTGGAATGAACCTTCTCAAGAAGTTGATTCTTCCAAGGAAACTCTGTAGTCCCTTCTTGTGAGCTAGCAGGGGTAGTGCCATAATGGCTTTTACCCTCTTAGGATCAATGGTTGTCCCCTATTTAGAGATAATGTGCCCCAGTAATCTACCTTCATGGACAACAAAAATGCATTTCTTAGGATTTAATGAAACCTCAAACTCTCTGCACCTCTCAAAAATCTTCTTTAGATGAACCAGGTGATCCTTAGTGTCTTTTGAAAAGATAGTTATATCATCCAAGTAGACTAGAACAAACTTGTTCATTAAGCTAGCAAATGCCATCTCCATGGCTTTTTGAAATGTAGCACTAGTGTTAGACAACCCAAAAGGAATCTTTCTGTGTGCCATGGTGCCCCATTTTGTGGTGAATGCTATTTTATATTGATCTTCCTCTTTAACCAGGACCTGGTTATAACCAGAAAAGCCATCTAACAAAGAAAATTTGTCAGACCCTGAGACATACTGTAGAATCTGTTCCATGGATGGCAATGGGTGATGATCTTTGAGTGAGGCTCTATTAAGATCTCTAAAATCCACACATAACTAGATTTCACCATTCTTCTTCCTAACTGGTACTAGATTGGAAACCCAAGAGGTGTGTTTAATGGGGAAAATAATATTGGCCTCAATCATTTTCCTCAACTCTGTTTTCATCAGGACCTCTAACTTAGGATTGATAGGTCTCTGCTTTTGTCTCACTATTTTGGCATGGGGTTCTAGCTCAATGGTGTGCTGGGCTAAGTGAGGATCAAATCCTTTCAGATCATAGTACTCCCATGCAAAAACATCACTAAATTCTTGACATAATGAAATAAAAACTTGCTTTTCTGGCTATGTGCATACCTTGTTGAGCTCAAGGAATTTGTCCTTAAGAACTTCCACAGACTGGTAGTGCTCTTCCTTGACTATTATACTAGCCTTGTCTCCTCTGAGATGATCATCAGAGTTGAATATGGACTCAAGTGTGACTAGTCCCTTAGGCAACTTACTACTTTTCAACTGTAGAATCTGGTCACTATACTAGTGAGCATGTTTGTTTTGGTTAACTCTAGAGAATTCAGCCTCTTCTATCAAAAATTTAAAAATCTATTCATCATTTTCAAAGACTTGCCAGCTCACTTGATTGTCTGGTATGGATGGTCTTACCAGAACCTTTACATGTTGCGAGTTGAGACTTCTGATCTCTTTTGGAATATCATATTCTGCTCCCATGGCAGCCAGCTTGTCTGCCTACTTGTTCTGATTTCTTGGGACAACAACCAGATTAAAGGCATAAAAATATTCTATTAAGTCCCAAAATCTATGCTTATACATCTTAAGTGTATCATTCTTTGTGAGATTAGTGCCACGAATTTGATTGACCACTAATTCACTATCACCCATAACTTCTAGGCATTTGATTCCTCTTTGTCTAGCCCATTCTAAACCATGAATCAAAGCCTCATACTCTACTATATTATTAGTATAGCTAAAAGAAAAATGAATTGCAAAGTAATACCTTTTCCCTTCTGGAGAAATTAGGACAGCTCCTCCTCCTGAACCAACTTTGCTTTTGGCACCATCAAAAAACAACTGCCACAACTCATCACTCTGAATTCCAAAATGTTTGTCTTCCTTCTTCATCAAATCTGGAATGACAACACCTTCTTCATGAATGATATACATTCCAATACCAAAAATATCCATGTTTCTAAAAGGGTTATCCTCCTCCAAATCTCTCTCAACCCATTCATCTAGGGCAATATCAAGAATCTTTCCAATAGGGGTTTTTGGTTCAGAATCACTTGGATCTTGTTCATGAAACATTAGATTGGCATTTATAGAGCTTGGGGTATATGGTTCAGCATGGATTTTTGCAAAAGCTTCAGACTTGATTGTAACTCTAGTCCCATATCTAGTTCTGAGATATAGATGAGACCGGTCAGCTGAGAGATATCCCCCCAACCTAGCAATGAACTCTCTGCTTAGACAAATAGCAAAATGAGGAAGAAGGTCTATGACATAGACATCTTGTGAAATGGAAAAATTGGGGCATTCATGCAAAGTGAGGCTCAAGTCTTTAATGACTCCCAAGGTACTAATTGATGACCCATCCAACTAAACAACAGGTCTATCTATTGGCTCATAAGACAATCCTAGGACATTTTCTAACTACTTAGAAATTACAGAACTACTAGCTCCTGAGTCTATCATACAATTATGAACCAAGAAGTCTCTAACAATAAGAGCTACATAGAAAGGAGGGGGTTTAACCTGTGGGGCAATAGTAGGCTGCAAGCTAGCTTCTTTGGTTTGCTACTCCTTTTGAGGTGTTTCAGCCACTAGGACCCTAGGCTGCTCTGAAACACCTTCTTGATTTGATGAAATCTTAGCCAACTCGCTAAGTATTAGCTCCTTTTGACTAGGGATGACCAGGGTGTCCATTAAAGGCACATTGACAGAGGTCTTATTCATTTGCTCCATAATATTAAAAGATCCCAAATTCACTTTAGTCTATCCTTTTGATGTAACAATCTCTGTTTGTGTAGACACCAACTGTGTAGCTACCATGACTAGTTCCTTAGCCTCTTTTGACTGGTTTAGGACTAGAACTTGAACTGCTTTAGGTTGTGGATTCACAATAGGAGCTTGTTGACTAGTAGAGGCCACTTGATCAACCTCCAAAGCCTTATTCCTAGACCTTGTGTTGGCTGCAACTGGGATGAAGTTTGGGTTATCATTCAGTGAAAAATTCACCCCACAAAAATCTTCCTTTTGAAAATTCACCAGTGCCACCTCAGGAGTCTGCAACTCATTTGGAGTAACAACTGGACCTTGCTGGATTTTTGGCTCTTGAACCATCTCCTATGGCATCATCACATTGTTCTGCATCATGAGGGCCTGAGCATAGCCATTAGGACACATGCCCTAGATATGTTGCTGGTTGCATGGGCAGCCCCATTGGTATTCTTGTGCCATATTATTTTGAGCTACAGGAACCAACTCTCTAGAAGCACTAGGAATGTTAGGATTATAAGGTTGGCTGGCCTTTTGGTTATAACTCCTTGCTTGACCTTGCTGGCCTTGTTGGTATTGGGGCCTATTCTGTTGGTAATGATTTTGATAGGGCTGATGATAAGGCTGTTGATAGGGCTGCTAGTAAGGTTGGGACTAATGTTTCTTTAGACTAACCAGCTCGTTAGTAACTATTTGAAAGGCCTTTTTGATCTCATTCAGCTCTTGGGATTGATTCACAATTGGGCTGGCAACTTGTTGAGGAGGAGCTAGGAGAGGTGGAATAGATGCCAAGGCTGGAATTGCTTCAAGAACAGGATGAAGCTCGGGGAAAATAGGCGTTGGAGGCTTTGGGGCTATTTTTCTAGCTTGGATTAGGCTATTTTCAGCTCTTATGGCAAGATCATATGCTGCTGGTAAATTAGTCCCTCCCATGGATTGGATCATAATAGAGATATCACTATTAAGGGCTCTTAGATAGTATAGAAAAGAATGCTAGCTTGAAGGTCTAACCGTGGCCGGTATTCTATTCCATGTCCTTTGAAATCTGAAGTTAAAATCCATCATGTATTCTTGAGGTGCTCTTTTAATAGTAGTCAAATGCTCAACTAATGAGAGGTGATCTAATTTATCCTCAAATTGGTTGGTCAAGGCTTGACCCAACCCATCCCAATCAGCTATGGAACCAACTACTAAGCCTCTAAACCATTGCAATGCTTTGCCTTTGAGGGAAGCTGCCAACAACCTCACAGCTACATTATCCTGGGTTATATTATGCAGGGCACAAAGGGATGCTACATCTCTTATATGCTCAATAGTTGAAGTCTGATCCTCTCCTGTAAAAGTAGGAAAACTGTTAAGGGCTGATATAGGTATGTCATTATGCTGCTACAAATTCAAGGGGCTTCCTTGATCGAAGTCTACAAAAGGAAGTTGTCTAGCCATTGGAGGATTAAGGGGAACTTGAATTACAAGTGCTGCTTGTATAGGTAGTAATATGTGTATTGACTGGATTGGGGAAGCACTTGTAGGAATGCAAGTAGGCTTAGGAGTAGGATTGGGAGTAAGATTTTTAGATTTTGATGCACTAGCTTGGGCTACTTTAGACCTCTTTTTGACAAATGGCAGCTCTGTATACACAAGAGGATTCTTACTCTGCCTAGTTGGGATCCCACTCATAAGCTTATATACTGATCTACATAAAACACCATTAGAGTCACTAGGTATGAATTCAAAACACTGTTACTACTCATACCACACAATAACTTGCATAAATCTTTCTAGAAAACTGACTCACTGAGTCTGTGTCCCATCGAGCATGCCAAAAACTATTGTCACTAAGGATTGCACCCAATTTGCTAAGTGTTGAACTCAACAATCCTATGAAACATGGGACTATTCTCAGGCTATGGGTAACCTATCCAAGAATAGACCTCTAGATTAAGGGCCGGCTTTCCTATGGATCACTTGAAACTTATCTAAACTTTTAGTAGGACAAGGAGAGAGTAAATAAAATAACAACTGTATTTGAATGAAACAAAGGTGATCCACCAAATTTTAAAGAAGATCCACAATTGAAAGATAAGTTTACTCCAACAGAAAAACAAATCTAACTCACAACTCAATCCCACTTTTTCAACTCTTAGTGAAACAAGGTATTGAGAATGCAGAAAAGGAAGAAAACTTCACAAATCTGATATTCTTGATTGCACACAAATCACACTACTGAATTAAGATAAATCCCTGAACACCAACTTGAATTCAATATGCAAATTAAGGATATAGAAGCATCACAATAATCCAACATATGACTTCAAAAGCAAACCCAGAATTATAGGAGAACAAGAAGGATCAATTTTATTGCTGAAAAGAAACAAGCACAATTATGTCTCTCAGAGCTACAACACTCATATTAGAGAGAAAGAATGAAGAGCTAACCTCAATCACCAAAGGTGAGAGGTATATAAACTAAAACTAGGAATCTGCATTCAATCTCCACTACCTCCTAAGAATAGAAAAAAGGATCAATAATGGACCCATGAGGCTGCATCATAATTTGAATGCCAGATTCCCAGATTCCTAGGGTGCAAAGAAAGTGGGACCTAAAAATAGATAGTCAAAGATGACTGCTCCATCCACTAAGTCATGCCTCTAAATGATATTCTGACAATGGTTTATAGAAAACACCACTTGTCAATATCTTACAATAATATATGTGTAATGACTTATCATTGAAAACCTATCCCACTATGTCATAAAATAGATCTAAATACATTTTAAAATGGTCTCAACCAAAAGGGAAACACACTTTAAAAGTAATATCATTAACAATAAAATCCACCTATGCCCTAGAATAAACTATGGGTTACATATGTATTTGAAATATCATCAACCCAAATAATGGGGAGAAATATTCATAAAATAATTGCATCACCAAAACCCAAAGTTAGAAGAAAACATGGCATTAAAAGCATCTCAGCCCTAAAAAGGGGAGGGGAGAAATAAGATCAAGTGTTATTATCAAAACCCCTATTTCAATGATGGGAAACTTCTGGCATCAAAAACTCAATCTTGGCAGCTGGCAGCTTTCTATTCTCACTGGCAATCTCTGAGTTCAAATTTGGAAACAACAACCTCGATCTCAGCATTATGTTATCAAGGTAGGCATTGCTTCTATTTTTTCATTCTATTTGCATTTCTTGAAGGCACTGTGATTTTGAGCTTATCATTTCTTTGTCCTTCACTTGATTTAGAGGGTACTGTTGAAGCATCTCTCTGCATATTTGATGTCTCTATATTTGATTCCATGACATTTTGAAGTTATAGTAACCCTCACACTTTTCGAGGGAACCATGTATTTGGTTTGCTTCTGTTTGAAACTAGGGCATCAATGGCTGACTATTCTAAAAGGCCCAATGGTCTACTTGTTAGGGCACCATGTTATGTCAATTTGTTGTCGATGTTCTTTGGGGCCGAGCTTGCTATTATAGCTGAGCAATGACGCTGGGTTGATATCTTTATTGTGGCTTGTGATCTTAATACTTTGAGGGTACTATGTTCGTGGGACACTACATACTATAATGTGTCTCGGTTCATATTTTCTCTGTATGGTTCATGGCATCACTATTGTTTCATTTACATAGCTCGAGAGCATACTAGGGCATTGTATTTGTTTAATTCTACATCTCTTTGTATTCTGTTCAGCTTGCACATTTGATTTGGAATAGTGTGTTCATAGATGCTTAATATTGATACTTGTTGAGTTTGTATTACCAAAGACACTGTTGTATTTGAAAATACTAGTGCGAACACCTGATGTCCAGTGAGCATGAGACTAAGGCATGACACTGGAACACTTGTTGGCATTTGACTATATATACTGGTTATTGTAATGGCATGTGCTCTGATGCGGCCTTCTTTGTCCTTTGTAGAGGCTCAGGCTTTGTGTATAGGATTTCATTGTTGGAGCTATGCACATCTTGTGAATGATGTATCCTTATCCATGGCATCATGGTAACTGTGTCCTATTTATGGCACTAGATTGAGTTAAGGCACACTCATTGCTTTGATACCCGAGAGCTATAACACCATGTTTACTATTTGATCTTTTATTGTTTAGCCACTGTTATTGCTTAGGCATTATTTAGGCACTGTTATTTAGAAATTTGTTATGGCATGATCTTCGAGCACTGCTAGGGCATCATGTATTTTTTTTCTATTGCATCTATTGGGCTCGCACTTTGTTGATTGTGTGCCTCTGTATATCCTATGGTATGGTGAGCTAAGGCTTGATCCTTTACTTAATGTTTAATGATTCCCAAAGCCCGAGAGCTAGGTTATCCCATGAACCTCATACATCATATTATGGAACTAAATGTGCCCATTGCAATCTAAATTGTGCTCACTGTTATGTTTATATCTGACCCACCTTGGCAATTGGGTGTTCATAGAATGTATCTTTACTGATGTGTTCTTGACACTGAATATGACTGGTTCTATAATGGGGCCCATTTTATTGTTCCAATTGTCATTGAGCATTGATCTTGCCTTCATATGATCCTTGGATATTATGTCAAAGTGTTCCTTGCTATTGGTAGAGTCG
This sequence comes from Chamaecyparis obtusa, assembly GCA_027943335.1. Classification (NCBI taxonomy): domain Eukaryota; kingdom Viridiplantae; phylum Streptophyta; class Pinopsida; order Cupressales; family Cupressaceae; genus Chamaecyparis; species Chamaecyparis obtusa. Next base: position 719,669 of record BSBK01001546.1, read on the forward strand.
AGGCCTCATTCTTATTGACTGGCATTCATGCTTTTGAACATATTGTATGCTCATGACCATTGCATTTGTTACTGCTCTATGTTGATGTTGTCCTACCAAGGATGAAAAGATGCCCACTGTTGTAACTTCATTGCCTCTTTAACACATTGATATTGTCTTTACATCTGATGTTGTATGCTTGTTGATATGTTGTATTTCACACCCACTGTCTTGCTATTGGTACCAATATGCTGGATTGCCTTGATAACTATGAGCCTTTGAATATATGCTTTGGTTGATCTCTGTGATCCTGTGAACTAGCCCACATGTTGTTCATTCATTATTGCTTAATTGACACCATGCCCTATATATGTATGGATGAAACATCAATGCTATTTTATGACATTGCTGTCACATGCTCAACTATAATGATGCATTCACTTGTTTCATTTGAATTGTTGTCTCCCTAATTGTTATAGATGCATGGATACTCATGAAACAACAATGTTACCATTGTTTTGATATTTTCCTCATGCTACATCACACATATGATATGCCCATGCCATAATATTAATGCAGATCTGAAGTACATCTATGTTGCAGTGTGCCTTCCCCAGTACATAGATCTCTGTGCCCTGTTTATGCACTAGTTTCCATTGATGCTAAATCATCTAGATGTTCCTCTTTTGTTCATACAAGGGTATGTGCAAGATCATGAGGGGCCAAAAAGTGCCAATGTGAAAAATATTCACTTTTCACTTGTCCAAAAGCGCATGAAAGCGCTTGTTGACTTTTTAGTAGGCCTGGGTGTCAGTACACCTAGGCAAACCTACCACCAGAGCACAGACCTTATCGGGTACCCGATAATATTGGGTACTCGATAACTGTGGCATAAATTTGAAACACGCGAGCCCTTTTCTTCATTTCCTTGCATGATTTTCTTCAAGTTTCTTTCTATGATTTTCATATACCCGATATATTTTTGGGTATCTAATATTGGAAACAACAAATTCGACTCCAAGCATATTCAATAAGTAGTTATTTGTATAATTTTTATTAATTTATTTCATTTTCATGCTAAATGTAGCATTTTTTTAAAAATAGGGTTTTGTATTTATATTTGTAATAATATATGAAATTTAGATTTATTTTTTATTTAATCAGGCATGGCTAATAAAAATGAAGAAAATAACCCTCCCACACCAAATAACGATCCTGAAAACAATCCCCCATATCTAAACCCTAAATCTTTACAAGATTTGATACAAGAAAATTTGAACATGATACAAGGTTTCCAAAACACATATCAAAATATACCTACATTAGGTCCCATGCTTGCCACACTAAATACAATTGTTGGAAACATTGACACACTCATGCAGCAACATAATGCTACTCTTCATTGGCGTGATGATATGCACGCCCAATTTGATGACAGGCTTGACCATGATGGGATTGCGGCCCTTAATATAACTAAGGAAGATATAGCCGCCCTTTTTGTCGATCCTAAAAATGGAATACCAGTTGACCCCAAAAAGCCCAAATTATCAATAAAATGGTGCATAAATGAAGCAATGCAAACAAAATTTTGGGATCACTGGTGGATGGTTTTTGATAAACCACCCCATAGCAATTTGGAGGTCCCATTTTATTTCATTAAAAAATTGTATGCTGAGTTTGTGCTTGGTCACCATGTTGATTATTGGAGTATGAGGCCCAACATGGGCATAGGCAGAGGATCTCCTTAGACTAGGCCATCTTCCCAATGTCAAAAGGCCACTACCTTTGTCCCCCCCACTGATGTCACACCCCCTCCTCTAGTGCAGCATCCTGATATCATTGCAGAGGCTACCTCATAGACTATTAGGGCCATTCATTTACTGAGTGATCAGTTGATCACATAGACCAGGTCAGTGTTGCCTCCTGTGGATGTTGTTGGTGCATCGACATCTCGTCAGAGTTCACATGGATGCGAGCCACATATGTGCATTATGTGCAGGCATATGTGCCTCGAACCGCTTACTGATTCTGATACATATTCATTTCATGATATTGATGAGGAGGATATAGGAGACATAGCTGCAGAGGCTACAACACCTCATGGAGCATCTACATCTCATGAGAGTGCTCAGGAGGTGCACGCAGAGCCATTGACTCCTGTTGATATGGTAAGAGTAAACATTATAAAAAAATTTGTCACATGACTTATTTAATTTAAAAATAATTTATTTATTTAGATTAGTTTTAATGATTTCATGCACTTATGTATATATATATTTTCCATTTATGTTCAGACAATGACACAGGAGGAGGTGAGACAGGTGGATGAGTCCACACTTTCGGCCATTTCATTTGGCCTTGATGACTATACGGTATATTATAAATTATGTACCCATTAGTTTTTTTTATATCATTTGGTGTACATGCTTAAATCTCTATCAATTAGAGCAATACAATTCATACATTTACTAATATATATTGTCATCTTATTATGTTCTTGCAGGCTACAACCGATGTCAGTGGGAGGCATGAGGGGGTTCCTTCATCAAGTCTCGACAAAGGAAAGGTAGTTAATTGTTTAAGATTAATTATGCATGCATATGTATGCCACTTTTTTTGTAGTAATAAATATTTTACTTGCACTTTATTGTATAGGGTGTGGCTATTGATGATGTCCCAACACTAGTTCGGCAGCGTAGGGTTATAGGCATCTCAATTCGGAGTGATAGCCTGATTATATGTAGAATTTTACGTATTGTTATTTGTATTTTGTAACCAGGGTTGCTATGATGAAGTACATTGATATATAATTGACAATATTTTTACTCTCATAGGTTACTCCGACTGTGATGGAGGGCCCACAAGAATCTTTCATTTCTTTGTTGACCCAACCAACTATTCTAGAGGAGGGATCACCAGATGTAAGTTTTAATTTTAGTTCAATCAATTTGTAATTTTATTATGCTATCATCCTATTTTGTAGATTTATTACTCTATGTTGCACCACTCTACTAATCTCATTATTGCAAATATATATTTATAGGTCAGAGTTGGTATTTCTCACATGGTCCCTTCAGTACCCAGGACTTATGCTAGGACACCTAATCGTGGTAGGTGATCGAGAGACCAGGTACAAATATTTGTATTCAATTATAATTTTAATTAAATTAGTGTTTGAATTATGAATTATATATATGTGTACAAATCATATAAAGTAAGCAATCTAACTTTGGTTTGAACTCATTTTTTATGCAGGATCAATCAGAGCCCAACACTTCTTCAAAGAGGCTACATTTTGATGATCCCCCTACAGCATAGGATGCAGTTTTAGTTTTGTGGTCATTTAGAGATGACACTTGGCACATTTTGAGATGGCATATATGCCACATTATACACCTTAAAACATTGATTTTGTAGACATTTTGAAATGGCATGTGCCATATTTGTATATGAACATACTTTTGATACATTTGATACATATATAGAACATGTTCATTTATATGTTATATTTGCGTCATCTTTTGTATATACATATTTATTATTCATGTTTATGGAATTGAATGGTGAAGTTATATCTTGAGTATGATTATCATTATGATTTAAATTATATCTTGTTGAAGTTACATTTGTTTTTCTTTACTCTGGAATACCCTATTCATGGAGCTTATTATGTTTGAGGTTTAACTTCTATAGATTTCCTAGATTTCTGGTGCTTAACTTTCCCTGTGCCTAAGACAATGATGAGGCCATCAGTACCGATACTAAAGATCATTTCTCTACAAAACAAAAACCATGCCATCTACTCTTCATCACTAAATTAAAACTTCAATCACTGCTAATATAAGAGTTTCATTTACCACTTCTATGAATTTTCGTATACAAATTCTATACCATCAATTATGTTGCTATTTTTCATTGTGTGTGCATTCAGTCTCATACTTGCATTGCTAATTTCATATATTATCATTTTCAATGCTTTTTGTTCGCACTTATAATAATTTTAACTGCCGGCAATAATGTTTCAATATCATCATGTATGCAGGAGCCTTCATTTCATGCTATGAAAAATCTCCATTATTGTATAAGCTTATGGTCTTCATTTCCAATCTTTGATTTTACCATTGATAGATATGACATGTGACTATTGACTTTTCCATTGTGTATAATATATGATTGCTTGCACAACATGATATCCCTCAGACTTGCAAAAACACATCTCTTAAATATATCGTCTCTCAAATGTTCATTGAATGATTTTAATAATGCCTTCGAACTATGCTTAGCATTGTGAATATTTATTTTTTATTACTGCATGGCTCCTTAGAATGTATTCATATGCATATGTTTAGTCAATCTTTAACTCATGTTGTGTTCACTTCATTTGATGAAGTTGTTGCTTCATGGGTTGATTATTGCTGACTGGACATTCATGATGAGTTTTAATTTACCGCCTCTTGTAATATTCTTCCAAATAATATGTTTGTCATCTTTGTAATATGCTGCAGCTGTTAACATCTACAAGAAAATGAAATTTATTTGGGTTGATTTTGATCATTAATTGCTGGTGTGTATACTTCACTCCATTCAAATGCTGATATGATGCTTAATGTTCCAACGTTGCCAAGTTGCATAGTTGTCGACACTATTTATTCAATAGTCTTTGCTATCTGTTCTAGTTTTTATCTCCACTTAATAGTATGTGTTCATAAATCTTGTGAGCAACCAAAAAACCTTCAATGACATCAATGACAACCTTATCAAATCTCTAACTTTATTTCTCAAATGGAGGCCCTAATTTTTGTAAAAAATTAAGGCTCCATTAGGTAGAATGAGGTTGTCACTGGTGTTTACCTAGCCAACTGAAGCTGATGGAGTAGATGATTTGATGCACGCCAATTTCCTTGTAGCCTTCTCAACATAGGTTTTTTCTTTTCTAACTTTTTCAAAACTGAGTATCTTGACACAATTAGGGCATTTTCAAACACCCATTTGGAAGTTATTTATGATCCCAAAGCCTTGCCTTCCAACTCCACTCCAACACCACCTAACACCCACCTTGGACACAAACCTAATTGGCCTAGTTAGGCTTGGATTACAAAGCAAGTATGAGGTATAGGGTTCATGGAACTGATATAGGGCTTCATATACTCTTCTCCAATTCCAAATGACTCAAAACCACCATTTCGTCACTCACTTATCTACTCTATACACTTCTTTACGATTTTCTCCTACTTTCTAGACTGAATACTCATAAAAATTCAGTCTAGGGCTTGATGCATGAGGGCCTTGCCCTTCAAGCCAATGCATGAGCCTTTGGAATCCATTTGCATATAGACCTACCTTTCATTTTCAAAATTCTTAGGTAAAACCTATGGTTAGAATGCAAGTTAGGCCGCCATTAGTGTTCAGGGCCCTAGAAAAGTTTATTTCCTGAACTGTTTTGAGAAAAACTAAGATAACTTTAACCAATGAATCTAAATCTCTACCAAATAAATAGTAAGGTGAAATAACATGCAATGCAATATTTTCACATGCAAATCTTGGCTTTGTAAGCCCGTACACGCCCATACAATTTTGAGAAATGGCTCAAAAATAGTTTGTATTCCTCATTTATGGCACCAATTTACAAAAATCAACTTCTTACCATTATGGTTCGAAGTGAAAAGCATATATAACCTTCAAAATGAAGGTATATTTATTGGAGAACCTATTTGAATCTTGGGTTTCCAATTCCAATCTCTCGAGAAACTTTTAGAAAGTTGCAACAGCAAATTTTATTGCATTTTTGCAATTTTTTTGAACTCGATAGAGTTTATGATTTCTCTTTGAGATCAAAACTTATCAACATGATTTTTAAAGTAAATATAATCTAAAATTAACCTTTAAAAATCCATAAGCATAACCTAGCAAATTGTCACTAACTAGGTAAACCCTATGACCTAAGGTATCTTAGGCTTATAACATTGCCAAAAGATCCTTGATCATACATCAGGGTTTTCAAACCAAAATTAGGATGATCTATTTAGATCCATCCTATTTATTAAAAACACAAAGAAATTCAAATTCATATTAGTGGAGGGTGCCCTAAACCACTCACGAGGTCTGAGATACGAGCCCTGCAAGATCGCTGCCCAATCATGCTTAGTGCACCTTGGGGTCACTTGGGTCGAGCGTGGTCGCGAGCGTTCCGGTGACTCTGTGGGGAGAACGGGGTTGTCATTGGCATTTACCCAGACAATTGGAGCTAATGGAGTAGATGGTTTGATACCAGGTCAGACGGTTTGAAAGATACGCTGCTAAGCCACTTTCAACTGACCCTCACTACAAGTTTTGGTATCGACTGAGATCACCTTACCAAATGCAAATGAAGTCAAATCACCCAAAATTGAGAGAGGTTATTTTAGACCTTAGAAACATGATCCTGTAGCACCTAACGGTTTGTCAATACCTCTCACGAGGTCCAAGATATGAGCCCTGCAAGATCGCTGCCCAATCATGCTTAGTGCACCTTGGGGTCACTTGGGTCGAGCATGGTCACAAGCGTTCTGGTGACTCTGTGGGTAGAATGGGGTTGTCACTGGTGTTTACCTAGCCAATTGGAGCCAATGGAGTAGATGGTTTGATGCCAGGTCAGACGGTTTGAAAGATACGCTGCTGAGCCACTTTCAACTGACCCTCACTGCAAGTTTTGGCATCGACTGAGATCACCTTGCCAAATGCAAATGAAGTCAAATCACCCAAAACTAAGAGAGGTTATTGTAGACCTTGAAAACAAGATCCCGTAGCACCTGATAGTTTTTTGATACCTCTCATGAGGTCTGAGATATGAGCCCCTCAAGATCACTATCAGTTTGAAAGATACGTTACTAAGCCACTTTCAACTAACTGTTAGTGGTATGTTTGAAATTTGAACTGTGAAATTAATCATGATTAATCTTGTGAAATTTGAACTATGGAGCTTATTATGTTTGAGGTTTAACTTTTATAGATTGTTTGAAATGATAAAAAATAATATCCTTAAAGCATTAGAAACAACAATCAAACATGTAAGAATTCAAACCATGCAAATGACATAAGTATATGACATGTAAGATCCCTTCTTGGCATTGTTGGCCACCCATACATGATTTTGGTCATAAGTCCTTATGAAGAGTTTTAGGACATTTAACTTTTAAATCAAATTGATTGTTACAAATTGCCATTATAGGCTTCAAAAAATCTCAATTAACCATTAAGGATCCTTTTGTCCTTCTATCTCTGATTAGATCCATGGTGACTGTAGGTATCTTCATAGGTGCTCCTGCACAAGTTACAATCCACATACAAAACCAAGTTTATTGACTCAAAATAAAATCTAAGAAAGGTCAAATTAATGTATTGAAATTAAGCTTAACGAACTTAGAAAACAATGCACTAAGTTAACTTATTACCTAGTCAAGTGCTCCTGAAGGGTCATCTCTTTGCTTCAGGGTCTCCAATAGTGCTTCATGATTAGTAGTAGTAATAGTCCAAAGTTCTTTTGTCTTTGGTCTTCCTTGATGCTTTGACAACTTGACATTTGTTGCTATAACAAGGTGTGAATACATGAGAATAGTTTTGTGCTTCTCATAGTCTTCAAATGTGGGAACTCCATTCTTTCTAATCATGTATGTTCGCAGCCATGTTCCCACAACAACAACTAAACCAGTAGGATATGTGAACCCATCACCATTTTTCATCGGTTGTACAAGCTTCTATTTACCTTGTACACAATGTGCTAACTAATAATCTGACCTCTCATCATTTCCCTGCGGTGCAACCAATGCAAAAACATCTCCTGGCTTCAGAAGATCTGAAAGATGGTCATAGTCAACTGAAGTGTCCATGTCATCATTTCTTATAGAGAGTGTCAAAGATAAATGAGTCAGATACTATGGAACCCATGTATCCACCCACTCACTTGACTCGCAATGATCCCAATCATACTGAAAAAACATGGGGCAAAAACAAGCCAACTCTCGTGTCCAAATGGTCCATGTACTACTATTGGAGCTTCGAAATGAATGCATTTTTGAAGAGTCTTTCACTGTTTGAAAATCCAAGCTATCTCCTATAGTTCCCTCCCAACCAACCAAAAGAATCTATGCACTGTAGAATCAAGAGTCCCCCCTTGTGACAATGCTAAAGTACACCAATCAACAATAGAACGAGCATCAAGAAGTAGAGCACCTAAAATCCTTAATTTCTCCTTAACTAGAGCTCTCTTCACACATGCATCTACTCCGTCATGCTCCCTTTTCCCATGCCCCGACTCAAAAAAACTCCAAATATGAGGTACACCTCTCTCCACATGCATTATACACAACCAATAAAACATTATGGCATTCTTAAATTGACCAGTGCAATTATCCAACCAAATGAGATGCCTATCCATAGCAATACCATTTTCCTGCAAGAAGTCAAAATAGTTTTGGAAACAATGTTGAAAAAACTCATGAGAGTGAGACCTGTCATCGCTCATATAAAAATGGTACTCTCTAATTATCTTTTGCTTATCTTTTGTGCTATTAGGGGAATGTCTATATGTGATTTGTACAAAAATAGCAACCTGAATGGAATTGTAATATTGAGCTTGAGTCTCATTTTGGAGCTACAATGTATAGTTCTCCACAAAGTCTACAATGGATATAATAGTTCCAATGGGGAAAGTGTCCTTACATGTCCTAAATTTTTTATCCAACCATTGAGACCTGTGACTATGCCTTGCATACTTGTAAAAAATATTTGTCTTGAAATCTGAGATAAAATCAGCAACATTGTATTCTTTTGCAACTAACTCACATCTAGAGCCTTCACCTCCACTCTTCAATGTATATTTCACTATTTCATATACCTTTTTTTGGACAAGTGTCTTTCCAAAATTGTGTTCCAAACCCTCATGAAAACATGTTCTAAACTTGGACAAGCCACCACATTCTGAGCACTTGGCATTTAAGCAATCTTTTTTATAAAATAAACAACCATCATCTCTATGACATAAAAATTGATCTAGCAAGTCTCTTGATGATTTGGGAAGACCACTTGCACCACAATCCTCTAGCATTTCATTAGTATGAAAAGTAGAATGAATGGACCATAATAATTCATGATGCATTGAAAATGCAACATGATATTTGCAACATGTATTTCTAATCTTAAGGGGTACACAATAAAATAGCTTCACGGATTCAAAAGACCTTTGTGATATTTTCAATGTTGGATGTGTATCACAAAATTTTTTATACAACATTGTTTGACTTACCTCCACATAATGTTTAGGATGTGGAGTGTGGTCTCAATTTCCAACTCTCAACTTCAAGACATCCTTCACATTTGGTGACACTCTTGAGTTAGCATCCCAAAATTTTTGAATTTCATCCTTGACAACATCTATTAGCTTCTTATCGAAATGTGGAAGTCTCCCACCATAAGCCCATATATCAATTTGAAGTGGATCATCAAGTCTTTCTCTTCTTGCAAGTGCTCTACCCAAAGTTTTACGGTCTATATTGAAGTCAACACAAGTTTGTCTCATCAAACGAGCCTTTCTCAATTGATGACTTACTAAGGAGGTTGTAATAACCCTATGAGCAACTCTCTTGTCTTTTTCTCTGCTAGTCTTCCCAATGCTATTGAGAGCATTGAAAATATTCTTCAAAACAATGACATTTCTCTCCATTTTCTTGTTCACACGAATCTTCAATTTCACAAGCCCAGGTCTCATCTTTTGCATCTTTAACAACTGCACAAAAATTTGACATTTCTCAACCAATGTCTTGTTTCAAAAAAATTGATCATAAAGTCTTGAAGCCCACAACCTAACGGTTCTATGTGACCTCTTTCCTTCCCAATTATTCATAATGTTCTCCTCAATTTCAATTAACCATTTAGGTGTTCTTGAAAGCCCCGAATTTGAAGATTGATTATCTTTATTGCAAGGGACTTCATTTCACATATAATTTGGAGATGTATAATGTTCATGTGGTTCTTGTGCAACATTTTCATTCCCAAAGTCTACATTTTCAATCTCCATCTGTGCATTTTCAAATTGAACATCCTCTTCACTTACATCTACATTTACGGGGTCACCTTCATTAAAGTTTAACATACCTTCTCTCCTTCTTCGGTGATTTTCCTTATCTTTTTCCCTATATGCTTGAATTTCATCATCTATTAGCTTCCTCTTGTGTTTAGCCTTTCGATGACAGCTACTTCCCATGGCGAGACCACAAGTCGACAAAAATCAAACAATGGGCCCCAAATCACATTTTTTGTTTTGAAACGCATGAAAAAAGTATAAAATCTCATGATTGTTTGGTCTGTGGGGATAGGGAATATTTTGGTAAAATATTACCTGGCAAAAATTGGGTATCCGATTCCATATCGGGTACCCGATAATCCTAGGCTGATGAAAAAAGGGTGGGAGCAAATGAAAAAAATTGAACTTTTACATATATTGATGTATATAATATATATATAGAAAAGAGGCATATGATATATATATAATGTATATTATATATATACTAATGTATTATAATAGACTAATGTATTATATGTACTAATGTATTAAATATACTAATATATATAATATATTATATATATACTAACATGTATATAATATATATATAATACATATACTAATATATTATATATATTACAAATTTTGGAGAATCTCTTGTAGAAATATGGAAATTATAATCTTCCTCCTAGAGCATACATTAATGAAGTTCTTCGTGCCTTAGCAGAGGAAGCCAGCTAGATTGTTGAAGCTTATGGTACTACATACAAAAAAATGCGGTATGTATTTTTGGCCTAAATTTTTTTCTCATTTCTTTTAGGTCTTTAAACATGGCTGGCTAAATATTTGTATTAAATGTTCCTTTTACAAGTGTCGTAAACCCTAGCTACACAGAAATGGAGGCTTTGAAGAATAGTTCACTGGAGGTAGAGAGAGAGACTTCCTAGGGGTCATGGGAACATGCTAGGGATCCTAGTATGGACCCCTTAAGACACACTTGAGCATTCCAATGTGTCAAAATGGGTCATGGGGACTCCCTAGGGGTCCTAACACATGATAAGGTGTACTAGGACCCCTAGGGATTCCCCGTGACCCCTTTTGACACATTGGAACACTCACGTGTGTCTAAAGGGGTCCTACGACCCCTTAAGACACACTTGACCATTCCAATGTGTCAAAAGGGGTCATGGGGACTCCCTAGGGGTCCTAACACATGATAAGGCATACTAGGACCCCTAGGGAGTCCCCATGACCCCTTTTGACACATTGGAATGCTCAAGTGTGTCTTAAGGGGTCCTACCCCTTAAGACACACTTGAGAGTTCCTATGTGTCAAAAGAGGTCATGGGGACTCCCTAGGGGTCCTAATGTGTGATAAGGCATACTAGGACCTCTAGGGAGTCCCCATGACCCCTTTTGACAAATTGGAATGCTCAAATATGTCGTAAGGGGTCCTAGGACCCTTTAAGACACACTTGAGCATTCCAATGTGTCAAAAGGGGTCATGGGGACTCCCTAGGGGTCCTAGTATGCTTTATCACACGTTAGGACCCCTAGGGAGTCCCTGTGACCTGTTTTGACACATTGGAATGCTCAAGTGTGTTCGAAGGGGTCTTAGGACCCCTTAAGGTGTACTAGGACCCCTAGGGAGTCCCCATGACCCCTTTTGAAACATTGGAACACTCAAGTGTGTCTTAAGGGGTCTTAGGACCCCTTTGGACACACTTGAGCATTCCAAAGTGTCAAAAGGGGTCATGGGGACTCCCTAGGGGTCCTAGTACACCTTATTACATGTTAGGACACCTAGGAAGTCCCCATGACCGCTTTTGACACATTGAAATGCTCAAGTGTGTCTTAAGGGGTCTTAGGACCTCTTAAAGACACACTTGAGCATTCCAATGTGTCAAAAGGGGTCATGGGGGCTCCCTAGGGGTCCTAACATGTGATAAGGCATACTAGGACCCTTAGGGAGTCCCCATGACCCCTTTTGACATGTTGGAATGATCAAGTGTGTTCTAAGGGGTCCTACGACCCCTTAAAACACACTTGAGCATTCCAACATGTCAAAAGGGGTCATGGAGACTCCCTAGGGGTCCTAGTACACCTTATCACGTGTTAGGACCCCTAGGGAGTCCCCATGACCCCTTTTGACACATTGGAATACTCAAGTGTGTCTTAAGGGGTCCTAAGACCCCTTAAGACACACTTGAGTGTTCCAATGTGTCAAAAGGGGTCATGGGGACTCCCTAGGGGTCCTAGTATGCCTTATCATGTGTTAGGACCCCTAGGGCATCCCCATGACCCCTTTTGACATATTGGAATGCTCAAGTGTGTCTTAACTCATGCTAAAATCCCTTTAGACACACTTGAGCATTCCAATGTGTCAGAAGGGGTCATGGGGACACCCTAGGGATCCTAGTATGCCTTATCACGTGTTAGGACCCCTAGGGACTCCCCATGACCCCTTTTGACACATTGGAATGATCAAGTGTGTCCGGAGGGGTCTTAGGACCCCTTCAGACAACTTGATCATTCCAATGTGTTATAAGGGGTTATGGGGACTCCCTAGGGGTCCTAGTATGCCTTATGACATGTGAGGACCCCTAGGGAGTCTCCATGACCCCTTTTGACACATTGGAGTGCTCAAGTGTGTCCGAAGGGGTCCTAAGACCTCCTAAGGCACACATGAGTGTTCCAATATGTCAAAATAGGTCATGAGGACTCTCTAGGGGTCCTAGTATGCCTTATCAGGTGTTAGGACCCCTAGGGAGTCCCCATGACCCCTTTTGACACATTGGAATGCTCAAGTGTGTTTTAAGGGGTCCTAAGACACCTCCGGACACACTTGAGCATTCCAATTTGTCAAAATTGGTCATGGGGACTCCCTAGGGGTCCTAATGAGTGATAAGGCATACTAGGACCCCTAAGGAGTCCTCATGACCCCTTTTTACACATTGAAACACTGAAGTGTGTCTTAAGGGGTCTTAGGACCCCTTCGGACACACTTGAGCGCTCCAATGTGTCAAAAGGGGTCATGGAGACTCCCTAGGGGTCCTCACAAGTCATAAGGCATACAAGGACCCCCAAGGAGTCCCCATGACCCCTTCTGATACATTGGAATTCTCAAGTGTGTCTAAAGGGATCTTAGCATGACTTAAGACACACTAGAGCATTCCAATGTGTGAAAAGGGGTCATGGGGATGCCCTAGGGGTCCTAACATGTGATAAGGCATACTAGGACCCCTAGGGAGTCCACATGACACGTTTTGACATATTGGAATAATCAAGTGTGTCTTAAGGGATCTTAGGACCCCTTCGAACACACTTGAGCATTCCAAAGTGTCAAAAGGGGTCATGGGGACTCCCTAGGGGTCCTAACACATGGTAAGGCATACTAGAACACCTAGGGAGTCCCCATGACCCCTTTTGACACATTGGAATGCTCAAGTGTGTCCAAAGGGGTCTTAGGACCCCTTAAGACACACTCAAGCATTCCAATGTGTCAAAAGGGGTCATGGGGACTCCCTAAGGGTCCTAGTATGCCTTATCATAGGTTAGGACTCATTGGGAGTCACAATGACCCCTTTTGACACATTAGAATTCTCAAGTATGTCTTAAGGGGTCTTAGGACCCCTTATGACACACTTGAGCATTCCAATGTGTCAAAAGGTGTCATGGGGACTCCCTAGGGGTCCTAAAGTGTGATAAGGCATACTAGGACCCCTAGGGAGTCCCCATGACCCCTTTTGACACATTGGAATCCTCAAGTGTGTCCGAAGGGGTCTTAAGACCCCTTAAGACACACTTGAGCATTTCAATGTGTCAAAATGGGTCATGGGGACTTCCTAGGGGTCCTATCGCATGATAAGGCATACTAGGACCCCTAGGGAGTCCCCAAGACCTCTTTTGACACATTGTAATGCTCAAGTGTGTCTTAAGGGGTCTACAGACTTGAGCATTACAATGTGTCAAAAGAGGTCTTGGGGACTCCCTAGGGGTCCTAGTACTCCTTATCACACTTTAGGACCCTTAGGGATTCCCCATGACCTCTTTTGACACATTGGACCACTCAAGTGTGTCTGAAGGGGTCCTAGGAGCCCTTAAGACATACTTGAGCATTCCAATGTGTCAAAAGGGGTCATGGGGACTTCCTAGGGGTCCTAACATCTGATAAGGCATACTAGGACCCGTAGGGAGTCCCCATGACCCCTTTTGACACTTTGGAATGCTCAAGTGTGTTCGAAGGGGTCCTAAGACCCTTTAAGACACACTTGTGTGTTCCAATGTGTCAAACAGGGTCATGGGGACTCCCTAGGGGTTCTAGTACACCTTATCATGTGTTAGGACCCCTAGGGAGTTCTCATGACCCCTTTTGACACATTAGAATGCTCAAGTGTGTCTTAAGGGGTCTTAGGACCCCTTAAGACACACTTGAGCATTCCAATGTGTCAAAAATGGCCATGGGGACTCTCTAGCAGCCTAGTATGCCTTATCATGTGTTAGGATCCCTAGAGAGTCCCCATGACCCCTTTTGACACATTGGAACACTCAAGTGTGTCTTAAGGGGTCCTACGACCCCTTAATACACACTTGAGTGTTGCAATATGTCAAAATGGGTCACGGGCACTCCCTAGGGGTCCTAGTATGCCTTATCACATGTTAGGACCCCGAGGGAGTCCCCATGACCCCTTTTGACACATTGGAATGCTCAAGTGTGTTTGAAGGGGTCCTAGGACCCCTTAAGACACACTTGAGCATTCAAATGTGTCAAAAAGGCTCATGGGGATGCCCTAGGGGTCCTAGTACCCCTTATCACGTGTTAGGACCCCTAGGAAGTCCCCATGACCCCTTTTGACACATTAGAATACTCAAGTGTGTCTTAAGGGGTCCTATGACCTCTTTGGAAACACTTGAGCATTCCAATGTGTTAAAAGGGGTCATGGGGAATTCCTAGGGGTCCTAGGATGCCTTATCACATGTTAGGATCCCTAGGGAGTGCCCATGACCCCTTTTGACACATTGGAATGCTCAAGTGTGTCCTAAGGGGTCCTATGACCCCTTAAGACACAATTGAGCATTCCAATGTGTCAAAAGGGGTCACGGGGACTCCCTAGGGGTCCTGGTATGCCTTATCACATGGTAGAACCCCGAGGGAGTCCCCATGACCCCTTTTGAAACATTGGAATGCTCAAGTGTGTATTAAGTGGTCCTAAGGCCCTTTCGGACAAACTTGAGCATTCCAAAGTGTCAAAAGGGGTCATGGGGACTCCCTAGGGCTCCTAGTACAACTTATCATGCATTAGGACCCCTATGGAGTCCCCATGACCCCTTTTGACACATTGAAATGCTCAAGTGTGTCTTAAGAGATCCTAAGACCTCTTAAGACACACTTGAGCATTCCAATGTGTCGAAAGGGGTTATGGGGACTCCCTAGGGGTCCTAGTACACCTTATCATGCCTTAGGACCCATAGGGAGCCCCCATGTCCTCTTTTGACACATTGGAATGCTCAAGTGTGTCTTAAGGGGTCCTACGACCCCTTAAGATAGACTTGAGCATTCCAATGTGTCAAAATGGGTCACGGGGACTTCCTAGGGGTCCTAACATGTGATAAGGCATACTAAGACCCCTAGGGAGTCCCCATGACCCCTTTTGACACATTGGAATGCAAAAGTGTGTCCAAAGGGGTCGTAGGACCCCTTAAGACACACTTGAGCATTCCAATTTGTCAAAAGGGGTCATTGAGACTTCCTCGGGGTCCTAACATGTGATAAGGTGTACTAGGACCCCTAGGGAGTCCCCATGACCCCTTTTGACACATTGGAATGGTCAAGTGTGTCTTAACGGGTCTTAGGACCCCTTTAGACACACTTGAGGGTTCCAAAGTGTAAAAAGGGGTCATGGGGACTCCATAGGAGTCCTAATGGGTGATAAGGCATACTAGGACCCCTAGGGAGTCTCCATGACCCCTTTTGACACATTGGAAGGCTCAAGTGTTTCTTAAGGATTCATAGGACACCTTCGAACACACCTAAGTGTTCCAATGTGTCAAAAGGGGTCATGGGGACTCCCTAGGGGTCCTAACACATGATAAGGTGTACTAGGACCCCTAGGTAGTCCCCATGACCCCTTTTGACACATTTGAATGCTCAAGTGTGTCTTAAGGCGTCATAGGACCCCTTAAGACACACTTGAGCATTCAAATGTGTCCAAATGGGTCATGGGGACTCCCTAGTGGTCCTAGTATGTCTTAGCAGGTGTTAGGACCCCTAGGGAGTCCCCATGACCCCTTTTGACACATTGGAATGCTCAAGTGTGTCTTAAGGGGTCTTAAAACCCCTCCGAACACACTTGAGCATTCCAATGTGTCAAACATGGTCATGGGGACTCCCTAGGGGTCCTAACACATGATAAGGCATACTAGGACCCCTAGGGAGTCCCCATGACCCTTTTTGACACATTGGAGTGCTCAAGTTTGTCCAAAGGGGTCTTAGGACCCCTTTGGACACACTTGAGCACTCCAATGTGTCAAAAGGGGTCATGGGGACTCCCTAGGGGTCCTAATGCATCATAAGGTGTACTAGGAGCCCTAGGGAGTCCCCATGACCCTTCTAACACATTGGAATGCTCAAGTGTGTTCGAAGGGATCTTAGGACCACTTAAGATACACTTGAGCATTCCAATGTGTCAAAAGGGGTCATGGGGATGCCCTAGGGGTCCTAACTTGTGATAAGGCATACTAGGACCCCTAGGGAGTCCCCATGACCCCTTTTGACACATTGGAACACTCAAGTATGTCTTAAGGGGTCTTAGGACCCCTTCAGACACACTTGAGCATTCTAAAGTGTTAAAAGGGGTCATGGGGACTGCCTAGGGGTCCTAACACATGGTAAGGTATACTAGGACCTCTAGGGAGTCCCCATGACCCCTTTTGACACATTGGAATGCTCAAGTGTTTCCGAAGGGGTCTTAGGACCCCTTAAGACACACTTACACATTCTAATTTGTCAAAAGGGGTCATGGGGACTTCCTAGGGGTCCTAACGTGTGATAAGGCATACTAGGAGCCCTAGGGAGTCCCCATGACCCATTTTGACACTTTGGAATGCTCAAGTGTTTCCGAAGGGGTCCTAAGACCCCTTAAGAAACACTTTCATGTTCCAATGTGTCAAACAGGGTCATTGGGGCTCCCTAGGGGTCCTAGTACACCTTATCATGCGTTAGGACCCCTAGGGAGTCCCCATGACCCCTTTTGACACATTGAATGCTCAAGTGTGTCTTAAGGGGTCTTAGGACCCCTTAAGACACACTTGAGCATTCCAATGTGTCAAAAGGGGTCATGGGGACTCCCTAGGGGCCTATTACACCTTATCACATGTTAGGACCCCTAGGGAGTCCCCATGACCCCTTTTGACACATTGGAATGCTCAAGTGTGTCTTAAGGGGTCCTAAAACCCCTTAATACACACTTGAATGTTCCAATGTGTCAAAATGGGTCATGGGGACTCCTTAGGGGTCCTAGTACACCTTATCACATGTTAAGACCCTGAGGGAGTCCCCATGACCCTTTTTGACACATTGAAATGCTCAAGTGTGTCTGAAGGGGTCATAGGACCCCTTAAGACACACTTGAGCATTCCAATGTGTCAAAAGGGGTCATCGGGACTTCCTAGGGGTCCTAACATGTGATAAGGTGTACTAGGACCCCTAGGGAGTCCCCCTGACCCCTTTTGACACATTAGAATGCTCAAGTGTGTTCGAAGGGGTCCTAGGACCCCTTAAGACACACTTGAGCATTCCAATGTGTCAAAAGGGGTCATCGGGACTTCTTAGGGGTCCTAACGCGTTATAAGGGGTACTAGGACCCCTAGGGAGTCCCCCTGACCCCTTTTGACACATTGGAATGCTCAAGTGTGTCCAAAGGGGTCCTAGGACCCCTTAAGACACACTTGAGCATTCTAATGTGTTAAAAGGGGTCATGGGGACTTCCTAGGGGTTCTAACACGTGATAAGGCATACTAGAACCCCTAGGGAGTCCCCATGACCCCTTTTGACACATTGGAATACTCAAGTGTGTCTTAAGGGGTCTTAGGACCCCTTAAGACACACTTGAGCATTCCAATGTGTCAAAAGGGGTCATGTGGACTTCGTAGGGGTCCTAATGTGTGATAAGGCGTACTAGGACCCCTAGGGAGTCCCCATGACCCAAATGAGATGTTAGTGAATGACTGCTTGCTAATACTACTCTTCCACTAGATCTAGATTTCAACCCTTTTATGGATCTACAAGCTCAATTGTGAGGCCACAGAATTGGCCAAGAGAAAAATGTGGTTGTATATCAAATGATTACAAAATTTTCAGTGGAGGAGAGAATATTGCAATGATCAAGAAGAAAATTGGCTATGGAAAATCTAGTTATGAATTCTGTTAAGAATGAAACTATTAAGGAATTCCATGAATCACAAACCATGAAAATAACCTTCTACAACAAAGAAGATTCAAACTATAGAATTTATTAACTTTGAATTTAAACATCTTATCAGCATTCATGGAAGAGATTTCATTAGCATCCATGGAAGAAATTTCATTAAAACTTCAGACAAAATCATCTAAAAAAATTCATTAACTTCATGTGAAATCATTTAAGACGGACAAAAACAAAATTGTATTACTTAGAAATGGCAAAGAAAGAAAATGAGATAAACCAAAATTATCAAATTCTTGTAATCCGCAGCTTCTCTCCGAGTGCAAAATGACAATCCATGGATCCAAAATTATGGTAAAAATTAAATTCTTCGAGTATGTCATTCATAAATGTGCAGAATACTGTAATGCATGATGATTTATAAAGAATTTATGATGGACTATGCTGTGCAAAAGCCCGCAATCCCTACCATATCTCAGAGTACTGATGAGAAGCAATGGCGAAAGTCTGAGACAGAGGCAGTGCTGGCATTGAAGCGGCAAGACATTCTTCATAATATCGGTGTAGCACCATCGAAACAACAAGGCTTTCCTCATAATGTCGCGCCGCCGCTGATCTCTTCTTTAAATTTATTAATGTGGTCAGTTCTACGGTGCCTGCATAATTTCTAGTACAACTACTCATTTTACCAAACCCTTCCCCACCCATAATCTTTGGCCGGTTCAAAGGTTCGTCTGGTTGTTCTTGTTTAACCTCCCAATGACTCTGTTGAGCTGTCAGATTATCAACAGGTGTGGTACAATTGTCCAGTGACCATAATCTATTTCGAGAACCTTTGCAATTTAGTGTTCCGGTTGAAAAGCAGGGAAAGATACCATTTCACAGCCACAAACGGTGGAAACAGAGTGATTCTCTTGCCCTCTGCTTCTTTAATCCACCTCCAGTGAACTATTCTTCCAAGCCTCCATTTCTGCGTAGCTAGGGTTTTCGGCACCTATAAAAGGCACAACTATGCCCCTGTAGGGACTCATGCTCATGCTCAGAATCATATTAAATAATATTTAAAATGTAAAATGTATATTATATAATATTTAATATATAATATATAATCTAATATATAGTTTTTGATATTAATATATAATTAAATAATATTTAATGTAACATGTATATTATATAATATTTAATATATATAATATATAATCTAATATATAGCTTTTAATATTAATATATATTAAATAATATTTAATGTAAAATATATATTATATAACATTTAATATATAATTGATATTATATAATATTTAATATATCTAATATATATATGTTTATGAAGGATGGAGAAATGGGAGGGAGAAAGTGGAGGCAAAGTGAAAATTCAAAATTGTGCATCATATTCGGGTAAATATCGGGTACCTGAAAATATCGAGTACCCGATTAGGCTTGGTATTGCTTTGTGCACCAAACCTACATGGTCAACTATTGGAATGTCTCAAATACATGTTTTTCTCCTATTTCTCCGAGTTCCAGACTTTGACAATGTAGCTGACGAATTTTTTTTCACCCAAACTTGATAAAACAAAAAGGGTATCTTAAGGAGATTATCAACTTTCTATCGATATAATTGCTGTCAAATTTTGAATTCGGTAAGTGATTGTTACTTATTTTTCAATTGAGCTACCTCTAAAGTGCTGATTTATATACTGATTGAAAAATGACTATAACTTTCAAATGGTATAACATTTCTAAAATCCAAAAAATGCGTCACATTCTATGCTTCGCCTACTATAAGGAAAAAAAATAAAATTGAATTTTGTAAAGTTTTGAATGAGTTAAGGTGGTCAGACATGGGAGTTTTTTAATTCTAAAAATGTTGTAGTATAAAATTCATAATTAATTATTTTTTTGGAATAAAATTACAAAAAAATATGCGTCACATCCAGGCATGAGTCTACTACTTATATATAAAATATTATAATAAAATATTATCATTTGATTATGATTAAGGTGGTCAGACATACACCTACTTCTTATTTTTTTCCTAAAATTTTTGTACTGCTGCATTGAAATCTATACTTTTCACCAATCATACTAACTTTTTCTCAAAAAAGGCCTAGTAGTTTAGAAACTAAATTCAATTTTCTACAGATTCTATTCTTACAACTTTTTGATATTAGGTTCATAGCTAGTTGAAATTTTCACGTCAAGTTGACTAACCCTGATTTGCTGATTTTTCATTGCCACTTAAGGGCATAGTTTGGCCCCTCATGATCTTGCACATACCCACACTGTGTGCTCTTGGCCCTTGATGCGATCATTTGACATGAAACCTAGATTTTTCCTATCATGATCCGCATCAAGGGCCCAGGTCATTCATTGAATTCATAGTTGGATCAGCTCCCCTGTATCTGCACATGAAACAAACACGTCAGTGAAAACATGGTGCCTCTTTTGTTCTTTGGAGCCTTATGCACATGCCCTGATCACAACCTTTATTAGAGGTGCACGGCTGAGTGTACATATGCATTTTATAGATATTGTGATACCAGCCATTGCATAGATCCATTGGATCTAACCCATCTCCCCTCATTTCTTCTTGCAGGTTCTAGATCTCAAGAGCTTGTGGATAGGACCGGGACTCGGACACAAATACCAGGCAATGTCTGGTACCTTAGTAATAATTATTTCTTTATGTATATCTATACTCATCCATTCAATTTTGATAATGGCTATGCTCACGGCCTGTGTGAGCTCACATAGATGCTTCTTTCTTTCAGTTCTTCCCTTCTGTGCAGTATACATACATGCATGATACATGCATGTGTAGATGTAGATGTAGTTCATTTCCTTTTATTTTCATATATGTTGCAAAGAAATGAACACAAATATTAAGAAAGACCACCTAATAACACAAACTAGGGTATTGTAGCATCATTTAGTAATCAGGTCCCAATCTAAGAATGAGAAAAATATGGTAACAGGTTCCACACATGATAGAGAAGAATGTAGATGATGACACTACTTGTTTTATTGATACATATATCAATGCCTTTAGGGATGAGATTATTGTCATGGAAAAAGAAATTGGACCTGTCCTATAGATGTATAAATAAAAATGTTTTTTGATGAAGAGAATTTATGGACTATGTATTTTGATGGTGCTAGTTCAAAAGAAGGTTCGGGGGAAGGTGTGTTGTTAATATCACCAGAGGGGACTACCTACATGTTTTCCTTCACATTAAACTTTACCTGTACCAATAATATTGCAAAGTATGAGGCCTTGTTGCTTGGTTTAAAGTTGGAAAAAAAACATGGAATTAAATGCTTGCATGTTATTCGTGATTCAAAGTTGATTGTATCTCAAGTAAGGTCTTCTTATGCATCCAAAAATAAAAGATTAAATCAATATAGAAATGTTGTTAGGGATCTCATAGAAGAATTTCATGCATTTGGTATCACATGGATGGATAGGAATAACAAAAAAATGGTAGATTTGTTGGCAAATGTTGCAATAAAGACAAATGACATAACATTTACTGGAATATCCAAATTGAAGTGCTAACAAGGCCCATATGTGCCTGATAATGCTAAAAATTGGCAAGTTTTTGAAGATGATGTGGATATTCTCAAATTTATCAATTATGAAGATAACTTTCAAGGATAAGAATTGGATTGTTGTTCCTTTGTCAAAAATGTTGATGTAAATGACTCTATTCTTGGAAATGAAATAATTTAGCTGAAGAAAAATAAAGTCCCAAGGGGCCTGGTTGTATTGGAATTTCTTTTGATAACCGGGATAGAGCTAAAACATAAATAAAGGACAATAACACTAATGAAATAGATGAAATAAATTTAGGAACCAGTGAAGCCCCTCAAAAGGTTTTTATTGGCAAGAGGATGTCATCTCATGTAAGGGGGGATTTAATTAAGTTGCTAAGAAAATTTAAACATGTTTTTGCATGGTCCTATGATGATTTTAAGGCCTATACAGAGGACCTATTTCAATATTTTATTCCTCTTAGGGATGATGCAAAACCATTTAGACAGAAGAAAAGGCCTATTAACCCTAATCTTGCTCCCAAAATACAAGAGGAATTGATGAAACTTAGAGATGTCGGTATTGTTGAACCTATTTGTATACACCTAAAAATGGTCATCTAGACTATCAGCCCCTTTTTCTAAATCATCAATTACTTGCTCTTGATCAAATCCTAGCTCTATCATTTATTCAATTATTTTCTATGGGATAACCATCTTATCCTAAGTCTTTATTTATTTAAAAAGAATATTTCCTCTCCTTTTAATAAATAAAATGCCCCTACTTTTCTTCTTATCCTAAGTTGCACAAATAAAGCATTATTCTTATTTTATAAAAAGGGAAAAAACACTTTTTGTCTCATATGGACACAAAAGTCAACTCCTATTTTCTCATTGGAAGATACTTGTGCACATGGATTGCTCCTCTTTTAAGCTCCACCATTGATTAAATCTTTTGCCTCTTAATCTCCATGGTCCATTTCTCCTCATTTCCTTTAAAAGGAGAGCTCTCTTCTTCATTCTAGATCCCCAACTTTTTATGCTAACTTTATGCTGCAGGATTTCTAGGTCACTTTGGAGCTTTTGAAGATTTGGAGCATTCTTAGCATCTACATCTCATTCTTGCATTCTACATCTCATTATTGCGTTCTTAGCTTAGCTTCATATTTATGCTTTCTTAGATTAGCTTCATTTCTATGCTCTAGATTAGCTCACATAGATTAATTAGCTTGGGTTGTAACACTTGCATATTTCCTTTCATAGCTTAGCTTGCATTTCCATTTCTAGTATAGCATTGCATTGCATTTTCATTCTTGATTCTTGAGGATATTGGCATTCTTGCCCTAGTCTTCATTGAATCTCCTATTGCATGGTTTACTAGCAAGGTTATAGGCTAAATAGCTCTAGCTGAGAGCATTCTTAAAAGCCCTTGCACTCCATGCCTAGGGAGCTATGGATCAATTTGTGAGGGCTCATTCTTGAGTTTCCTTGCATGTAATGATCCATAGAAGTGTGACACAATTATAGAACACATTTTTGGTGCCCACCGTGGGGCAGAGTAGATAGGATTTGCCCTTTAGTTTATTGCATTTTCATCATTTTTTGGATTATTTTTCAGAAATTTTGCAGGTGCCCATTTTTTTTGAAATTTTGCAAATGGTATCAAAATTTTAAGTGTGATATATATATCATTGGAAAGGTCTTTCTAAGCCTAATCCAACCATGATGGTTTCATTTTCAGATTTTATCATTTGATCAGTTATTTTTGCAGATTATCTAATTTTTCATGTACTAATCATTGTTAGATTTTGGATTTTGATTCTCCTAACTCTTGTTGGTCTAACAAGTTGTGGTTGTAGGTGCTTCTTGCTTGAAATTTGCTAAAATCACATGTCAAAGAGGGCTATTAATGGTTTTTGCAGGGCTGCCCTAAGCATAAAAACTAAATCAAGTGCTTGTTTAATTGCTTTCTTTATTAAGTGCGGCATATACTAGTTGTTTCCTTTCATAAGCACTTAATACCTTGTTGTAGAAATTTTGAGGTGGTAGGAGAGTATGCTCTTCACCCTTGTGGTGAAATAGAAATCTTGACCCATCTTGAGATTTTGAAAGCAAGGGGGTAATTGAATCTTTGCTTGGTGTGTTTGGGAGAGATTCTTGAGATAGGGGAGTATGCTCTTCACCCTTGTGGTGAACCAAAAACCTTGAACCTCAAGCGTTAATCCACTTTTTGTTTAGTATAAGGATCTTTTAGCGGGCCTGCTCTTGAGCAATCAAGAGGAATGACCCAAGTGGGGACAACCTTGTCATCATTTTCCTTGGTGGTGAGTGATTCCAACTCACTATAATCTCAAGGCTATCAAGGACACAAAACCTTGGTAGACATAACACTTGTCTTCACTTGATGTTAGTAGCTCATGGGATTGTGACCATGGGGAAAGCATTGAGAAAGAATGCTTAAGGTGCTCTTGAGGCCGCAAGGTCCTAGTCCTTTATGAGGAGCAAGAGGGGTGTTATGAATGGAAGCCCTTACTATGAACCATTAGATAGAGGCCACCTTCTTTTAGCCGCTTAGCTTCTTGGTGCAAGGATTGATCCAAGTGGACTTACCCAGATCACCCCAAGACACTCACCATATGTGTTCCTTTGGTTGTGTTTTTGACACTTCCATGACAATGCCAATATCTCTTGTGGGCAACCACTTGGTGTGAGGCAAGGGAGCATCAAGTTGTGGGCCAAGTTGCTAAGTAATGAGCCTTGTCCTTCTAGGTAGTAATTGCTTGAATTGTCTTCGATTATGCTATACCAGTGTAAACATCCTCAACATTCAAACAAACGGTAGCATTCATAAGGTTCTCTATTTTGATATCACAAGTGCTTGTCTTGGCAAGGTTGCTTTTGCCCTTGTTTCAATTGTTTTATGACATGTTTGATCACCTACTGTTTGCAAACTTGTCTGATTACTACTTTCACTACATTTGGAACCAACAAAACTGAACAAATTGCTTGCCAAACTGAAACATTGACCAATTGCTTTCAAAACTGAGTTTTTCACGTTCACTGGTCAAGAGTCACATTGTTTGCCTAGGAACTATCACACAAAGTTATTTTGCTAGCTCACTGCTACTTGCAATCCAAAGTTGATTTGTGTCACTTCCAGTCATCCTTGGTCAGTCCAGGTCAAACCTTAGGTGCTATGTCATGTTGCTCAATATCCAAATGAATTTCAATGGTATCAATTTTCTCAAAATGGCTCTTGGTCACCTTTCTTCCACATCTCTCATGTCTTCCTAGTCTCCCATTTTCATCCTTTCTCTTCTTTCTTCATGCTTCTTTCTCTTCTTCCTAAAATTTTCATGTCCTCTTGATTCTTTTCCTCTTATTATCTAGTCTACCTTCTTCTATTTCATCTCTTCTATTCATTTCTTTCATGCTTGATTCCTCCTCTTCTAGAATCATGAGTTTCAACTATCTTTCTATAGAACCTCTCTTGAGAAGGGATGATCTTGAACTCATTGCTCAATTCGAATAGTATTATTTTTCCAACCATCCCGCAAGTCATCAACTTAAGGCAAGAGTAAACAAAAATATGCTTGAGTCCAATGCCTTTGCTAGGATTATAGACATGATTCTCTCACAATCTCCTTCTTCTAATCACTCTTTATCTTCTAGGTCTTCTCATCATTCCTCATCTTCCACATCTTACCATGCCTTTTCCAAACATTATTCTCCTTCTTCACCTTCCAAATCTTATCATGACTCTTCTAAACATTATTCAAATTCCTCATTATCCAAGTCCTCTTCCTACAATAAGTCTTCAATTTCCTCTTCTTCACGATCTTGTTCTTCCTCTACTTCCCCCAAGAGTCTTGCTTTTCTTCGTGAGCCATACCATAATGAGCAACGTGACAATCCTTGTAATACTTTTGATGACTATGATGATGGACAATGTAGTGATACTTATGACACCTCTATTCCTTAGAGTCCTCCTAGTCGCAGACTTGTGCTTACTGAAAATGGGTTGTCACATTGGATAGATTGTGATGGTGATCCATATGATTCTGATTTTGAAAGAGAGTTTGGTTATATTTGTAAACAATACCTTGATGATGATCCATCTACTATGGCTGAGGACTATAAAATGCAACGCGCTGATTATAAACATTACTACTACAAGAATCTTTCCTCTAAGAATTCCACTGCTGAAAATCAAAATTGCACTTCCGAGAAAGATCATGTTAATGATGAACCTTTGTCTTGTGATGGTCCCCTTCCATCCCCTACTTCTTCCAATACTCATACATTTCCTAAAGCTTTCAAGTCTTCCACATCTTTCACAAGTCCTTCATCCAACAAAGATCTTAATACTTTTCATGCAGTTCCCTACAATTATCCTCAAGGGCTACCTCTTAAAGAAACTCAAGCTCACCTTCAATTTGCTGCAAATACTTCTAATGATGCTAAACCAAAAGATCTTAAGCCTTTGTTTGCTATACTACCTACTTCAGCTAATTCTTCACCATCTCTTCTAAAGTCTTCCATACAATCCCCACATGCTTCCTTGTCCTTAGAAGTGGCTCCATGTCAAGAGGACTTTAAAAATGATAAAGAAAAGAATATAAAAAAAGATCAAGATCAAGAACCCTCCATGTCATCCAATTATTTTCATGATGTCTCTGATCCATTTCATGGTTATTTTGATCCTCTATGCTCTTCTGCATTCATTCCACCATCTCCAAAGCAAGATCAAGCTACTACTTGCACCATTGAGCTTATTGACGATCAAAATAACCTTACCACACTTGCGCTTTTCAAAGATGATGTTTCCATTAAGGTTATTAAAAATGGTGTTGTTACTTCTGATGTAATGCCTATTGAAAATCAAAAGAAAGTTGATACGCTTATGCTACCCAATGATCCTTGTCAAGATCAAAATCTTCCATCTTCTTGTTCTATTGCTCCATGCTTGCTTCCGCTTTCTACTCTTCCTAAGTCTTTGCAAGCTTTGAACAATCCTATCAAGGAAGATGCTCCTATTCAAGATGTCCACAATTCTATTGAAAATTCCAATGCTCACTCCAAAGATACTGATATCCTTGGTTGTCATATAGACGCTAATGAACTTATTGATTATCCTTTTGCATCTTCCATGTCCATCCTTGGACCTCATCCACCACTGCTAAGGGCTTCATGTCTTCCTTCCATCTTGGGTCCTTATGTCCCTTTACTTTCCCCTCCTAATTCTCCTAATTTGTCATCCATCTTGGGTCCTTACGTCCCTCCATCTCCTATCTTTCCTCAAGATCAACATAGATGCATACCCTTGAATCCTTTTCATCCACTCACCCATATAAACCAGTCACATCATCCTTCTTCTTCCATAAGTCCCAAGTCTTTTGGAAGTAACTTGAATGTTCAATACAAGAAAAAGAAGCAATACAAGAATCCATCAAAAAAAGAAGATCACCATGTCTCCTCTAATCGACATGGAAGCATAAAGTCAAAAGAGATATCTAAGAAGAAAACTACAAGACAAGTATGGGTTCCAAAATCCATCATTGAAGATATTCTCTCTAAATCATCAAAAGGAAATAAAAATCCTAAGGCTATATGGATTCCAAAGTCTCTCTTGAAAGAGTCTAATATTGAGCAACAAGTGAAGTTGACATTCAAGCTTCCAAAGGCTTCCACTTCATCTTCTTCCAAAAACATTCTTCAATTCCATGCGCCTGAACCACAACCTCTGCTAAATATTCGCTATATTCCTTCTTGTATTCCTTCGCTCACATTTTTTCTATCCTCTCACCACCCTTCAAGGTGTGTGTTGATGTTGATCTTGCCTTTCTTTCCATCTACCCTTTCACAATCCTTCCATTCATTATCCTTCTACCTTCTATCCTTTTTCCTCACTTGCCTATTCCTCCTATCTTCCAGCCTCACTTACTTTACATAAAACCTTATCCTCCATTTTTCTCTTCCATCTTCCTTTCCCTATCAGCATCTTTGAGCATATCATTTTGAATCCTTGGCATATTATGGTTTATCCTTTCAAGGAGAATTATCTGAAAAGCTTGCCTTCTTCCAAAAAAAAAGAAAAAATTGAAAAAATTGAAAATGTACCTTGGTGAAAACTTGAAAATAGGTGCCTTGGTAGCAAAATTAAAGAGAAATAAATTCATCCTATGGTGAAAACCACTCTCTTGTGGCACCTTGGATAAGTACCATGATGAAAACCTGGCAATCAGGCATCATGCATAGTTCTTCTACATATTTCATCCATTCCATCTTCTCTCTTTGATCTTGACAAGGTTCAACTATACATGAACATTTGGCTATCTTGTGAAGCTATCTTATGATGATCTTGCTTTCATTCCATTCATGTTTAGCCTTCATATTCATTTTCCTCCATTCATTCTAGCCTTTCACTATCCTTTTCCCCTTTGGTCTTGATCTAATTGAAAAAAAGAAAAAAAAGAGTAAAACACGATGATATGAAGCCTCTTGACATGTCTATTCCTTTGGATTGCATCCTTTCCTACTCTTATACCATGTTTTTGAGGCTTATCCTATGCTGTCCTTTCATTGCTTGTCCAAATATGCTTTTCATGACATTTTTCCCTAGCTTGAGTACTCTTGAGGAGTTTTCCTTTGAGGATTTCTTCCCTTCATTCGCCTTCATTCTCCTTTCTTCCATTTCAGTCACTAGCTTGCTAATCCCTCTTTTCCTCCACCTTCCTAGACATTAGGACTACATGATGTGATCTTGCTTGGGAGTTTGATGCCTATTTTGTCTGGGGGCATCCTTTGTACATATTTTATTGATCTTGAAAAAATTCCAAAAAAAATTCATATATGATGCTGAAAAAATCCTAAAAAGCATAAAAAGTATTGAAAAAATGAGCATTCTAGTGAAAACCTAGCAATAGGCGCTTTGATGTCTCACCAAAAAAATCAAAAAAATTCAAAAAATCAAAAAAAAGAAAAAGAAAAAGTGCCTTGGTGAAAACTTGGAAACAGACGCCTTGGTAGCAAAAATACAAAAAAAATTATAAAAAGTCCTGAAAAAATTGCAATAAATCTATCAAGTGGTGAAAACCTAGAAATAGGCACTTCTTGAGACCCTCTGCAACTATGTCTATTAGTCTTGTGTGGTGCTCCTTCACTCCACTTCTCACTTTGCCTCTCCTAGCCTAGAATTGACTCTTATCTTAGTCTAGGGGGCATATGTTATTCTAGCTTATCTTGAGTCTCTTTGTGCGTCAGGGTTTCTTAGGCAACTTGGTTCCAATGGTGTTTTTCAACACCACCCCAACTGTGTTTTTCAACACTACCCTTGCGTCGAGTGTTTCTCAACACTTATCAGATGTCCTACCCTACAGTCTAGTATGATATGATATTTCTCATTTGCAAATGCGATACTCAAAGTTTGACTCTATGACCTACACACATGCACTTAAACATTTGACTCGCTAAGACTTGCTTGGCTTTATTTCTTTGTGTGTTGTCTATGATGATTTCTTTGCTGAGTGTTCTCCCCCTATGATTGTTTTCGATGATGCATAGCTAGAAGACTGAGGGTATGAGAACATGTTTTATTTCTTTATCTGCTTGTGGGTATATTTTGTTGGTCCTACTTGTCATTAAGCATTTATGCTTGTTCCACTTGACATTGGGATCTACAAGGTATTATCCTTGACTATTTTGCAAGTGCATGCTTATAGTCATCTTGACTTTCTTGTGTCTTGATGCGAGTATAATCTTTCCATATCAAACTTAGGTAATCTCATTGCACTAGTCATCTTGACCTACATGTCTTTGATGCCTAGGTGGGATTTCCATATTTCTATCTGATATAGATCATATTCAGATCCACATAGTTATGCTAGTGTGTATTGTATGATCTTGCGATGCTACCAATAATGCTCAATGATGATAATTAGATGTCTATTGGCTTCGTAACCTTGAAAGTAAACCACTTTTCATGTAGCTTGCATTCTTAAGTTCATGTTAGTTTTGCATCTTGCATACGGAGAGAGCTCTCCTTTCATCTTTTATGGACTTGTTAAATAACTGTACTCACCTTTTGCTTCTTCCCGATCATGTCTTTCACTTTTGGTCTTTCATATCACATCATTTTCTATTCATTTCAGGATTGAAATCAAAATCCACGTTCACCTTAATCATCTAAATCATCTTTCTCCTTCTTCCATGTAGTTGGCTAACCTTTTTGAGGCTTGATCCTTTGATCTTTGCTGGGGCATTCTTCACCTCTTCATCCCCATCTCTTTCAAACTTCCAGTCTTTCATTCACTTTCAATCCCAAGTTCAAATTCTTCCCCTCCGTGGTGTTTTTGGGTTGAGGGACTGCTTGGTTCATGCCCCGGGTCCCATGTGTGGGGCATACCCTCACTGCTTGATGGTTATTCTATTCTCTTTCTTCGATTATGATTTCTAGTGATTTGATCATGTTGCTCTTGCTTCTCCTTTCCCTCTACCTGGATTTCACTTTTGATCCTAAGGGGGTAGACACATCATATCTTATTGGCTATCTCTTTCCTAAGTGTTCAGTACTGTCGCTACCAGGCTGACCATGCAGGATTTGCTATCTCTCTGCACTTCATTCTTTGGAGTCAGATCACTATTTGCTTGCCTTCTTGGCTATCTGCTTGCCTTCTTGGCTGATCTGAGTTGTTTTTTGATCCCAAATCGATCTCACATTTCAACTTCACTCTTTGACTACATGTGTTCCTAGATTGATCACACATTTTTCAAAGAGGGGCAAATGTATACACCTAAAAATGGTCATCTAGACTATCAGCCCCTTTTTCTAAATCATCAATTACTTGCTCTTGATCAAATCCTAGCTCTATCATTTATTCGATTATTTTCTATGGGCTAACCATCTTATCCTAAGTCTTTATTTATTTAAAAGGAATATTTCCTCCCCTTTTAATAAATAAAATGCCCCTACTTTTCTTCTTATCCTAAGTTGCACAAATAAAGCATTATTCTTATTTTATAAAAAGGGAAAAAACACTTTTTGTCTCATATGGACACAAAAGTCAACTCCTATTTTCTCATTGGAGGATACTTGTGCACATGGATTGCTCCTCTTTTAAGCTCCACCATTGATTAAATCTTTTGCCTCTTAATCTCCATGGTCCATTTCTCCTCATTTCCTTTAAAAGGAGAGCTCTCTTCTTCATTCTAGATCCCCAACTTTTTATGCTAACTTTATGCTGCAGAATTTCTAGGTCACTTTGGAGCTTTTGAAGATTTGGAGCATTCTTAGCATCTACATCTCATTCTTGCATTCTACATCTCATTATTTCATTCTTAGCTTAGCTTCATATTTATGCTTTCTTAGATTAGCTTCATTTCTATGCTCTAGATTAGCTCACATAGATTAATTAGCTTGGGTTGTAACACTTGCATATTTCCTTTCATAGCTTAGCTTGCATTTCCATTTCTAGTATAGCATTGCATTGCATTTTCATTCTTGATTCTTGAGGATATTGGCATTCTTTCCCTTGTCTTCATTGAATCTCCCATTGCATGGTTTACTAGCAAGGTTATAGGCTAAATAGCTCTAGTTGAGAGCATTCTTAAAAGCCCTTGCACTCCATGCCTAGGGAGCTATGGATCGATTTGTGAGGGCTCATTCTTGAGTTTCCTTACATGTAATGATCCATAGAAGTGTGACACATTTATAGCACACACTATTAAGCATTCATCATGGGTTTCTAATTTGGTCCTTGTTAGAAAAAAGAATGGTGACTTCAGATTATGTGTTGATTTTAGACACCTTAATTTGTCTTCCCTCAAAGATAATTATTGTCTGCCCAATATAGAGGCTATGTTACAAAGGGTAAGTAGTTTTGAGCTGATGTCCATGATGGATGAGTTTTCAGGATATAATCAAGTGATAGTGCAGTAATTAGAATAGTTTAAGACCACATTTACTACACCTTAGGGAACCTATGTATATGTAAGAATTCTATTTGGTCTTACCAATGTAGGAGAAACTTTTTAGAGGGCTATGGATGTTTCTTTTGCACATTTCATTAATAAATTTATGGTTGTTTACTAGGATGACTTGACAGCCTATTCCAAGGAGGAAAAGGATCATTTCTTGCATTTGGAGAAAATATTTGCATGGGCTTTGGAGTATGGTGTCTCTTTGAATCTAAGAAAGTTCTTCTTTTGGAGTGATAGAAGGTAAGTTATTAGTTCATTTGGTTTCCAATGAAGGAGTCATGATTGATCCTGAGAGGGTGGATTCCATTGACAAAATTGAGCAGCCCAAAAATGTAAAAGGTATTCAGTCATTCTTTGGACAAGTTAATTTCCTAAGAAGGTTTGTCACTAATTTTGCAAAAATTAGATGACCTATTTCAAAGATGCTAAAGAAAGGGACTGAAGTAAATTAGATTGGGGAGACATCATTGGCTTTCCAAAGAATAAATCAATCAAGGATGCCTCTATGCTTAAGGCTCCAAACTACAACAAGCCTATGCATATCTTTTCTTTTGCATCCTACCATACACTATCTACAGTCCTATTATAGAAAAATTTAGAAGGATTTGAGCAGCCAATTGCTTTCTTCAGCAAGTCTCTCCAGAATGCTGAATTAAAATATGATATAAATGAAAATCAAGCTTATGCCCTTGCAAAATAAATCAAGACTTTTAGATGTTACTTAATGAGAGAAATAATTGTTGCTTATGTGCCTAGTGCTTCTGTGAAAGATATTTTAACCCAGAAAGAGGTCTCAAGGAGGAGGTGTAGGTGGAGTAACAGAATCCAAGAATTCAATATTGATGTTTAGAATACCAAGTTGGTTAGGGATCGAGGGCTTGCAAAATTGATGACCCAAGCCAATTTAGATGCCAACCAAGTAAATCAAGTTGAGGAAGGACAAAGGTCAAGTATATGTGATATGGATCCTTGTGATTGGTATGTTGATATCATTTATTATTTATAGAAAATGCAATACCCTCCTAGTTTGACTAAAAATGCTAAAAGAACTTTGAAGCTTCATTCCATCAAGTATGTGATAATTTTGGGTAAACTATGGTGGAGAACAACTAATGGTATTTTGTTGAAGTGTGTTGATAAGGATCAAGATGATAGGATTCTAAAGGATATGCATAGTGGAAATTTTGGAGGCCATTATATGGCTAAAACAATAGCTCATAAGATTGCAAGAGAAGGATTTTGGTGGCCTTCATTGTTTAAGGATGTTGTTGAACTTGTAAAGAAATGTGATGCTTGTCAGAGATTCTCTGGTAAGCTGAAATTATCAGGTAATTTACCTTTGAAACCTGTTGAAGTTCAAGCTCCTTTTCAACAGTGGAGTATTGATTTTATTGGAGAAATTGCAAACAAGTCTAGTGGTTGTCATTCATATATTTTGGTGGCCACTGACTATTTTACCAAGTGGATAGAGGCTATTTCTACTAGAAAATCCACTAGTAGGGTTGTGATGGATTTTATTTTGAATAATATTATTGTCAAATTTGGATGTCCAAAAAGAATTGTGACCAATAATGCAATGTGTTTTAGATATGATGATTATATTGATTTTTGTGAAAAGTATGGTATAAATAGGTCAACTTCATCCCCTTACCATCCTTAGGGTAATGAGCAGGCTGAATCAAGCAAAAAAATATATTACAGATAATCAAGAGGGTCCTTGATACAAATAAAAGAGCATGGGATGCTAAGTTACCTTTGGCAATTTGGGATGATAGGGTGACTATGGAGAAATCAATTGGATGTGATCCATTTGATTTAGTGTATGGGATTCAGGCTAGATTGCCTCAAAACATCCTAATTGGAATGTACAAGTTTGTTCAATTATATGATGAAGATTTGACAGATGAGATGAAAATAAGGATGAATGATATCCTGGAGTTAGATGAAACTAGAAGAGAATTTGCATTAGAGAATGCTAAGTTGAAGATACAAGTTAAGGACTTGTATGACAAGAGAACTAGAATAAGAACATTTGAGAAGGATGATTTGGTTCTTTTGTGGAATGCCAAGTTGGATGATAAAGGAAAACATGGTAAATTTGATCCAATCTGGTTGGGCCCCTACAAAATTCATGACTGGAGGGGAGAGAACTCATATTTTATCAAAGAGCTTTCTGGTAACATTTTGGAATTGTCTATTCATGGACAATTCCTGAAAAGGAATTTCTCTTGAATTAATATCTTTTCCATGAATATTAAATATTTCCTTTTCTGTTGTGTTTCCCTTCCTGTTGTTCTTGGTTGGTCTTCCAATTTTTGAGAAGTTTTCCTATAGTTTTTGTCTAGTGGGTGGTCTGCGTTCCCTAAGATTTTGAATCCTTTTTATGCCTGCAAGAGGCATACATCCCCAAATAGAGCCACTGTTAGCCCATTTTCCCATCATAGCAAAAATTCTATTGAAAATAGTCTTATCCTGAAAAAATCCTTTGAAAATTGTCAAGGGTATGAAGAAATAGGGTTTATCCATGTTTCTAGGGTGTCAAAGAATCATTTGTTAAGTCATTAAACCCTACCTATTTCTATTTCTTCGTTACCTTTTTCATGCCATTTAAGTTTCCCTCATCACTGGTGTGATCACTGGCAGTTTAAAATTTTAGAGGATAACTGTGGCGATCCAGCGAGGGTTAAGTTAAAGCCTTTGTCACCAGCTTGCCAAATGAAGTAGCAGTTAAATGAAATAGTCTACGAGCTGGCGATGAAGAAAAGAGGAGATCAAAAAGTGTTGCTCGCTAAGTCATGGGTAAGAAGGTGGTTAAGAGAAAATGTTGGTGACTTGGTGAGAATGGTAAAAAATGCTAGTCGCAAACTCACTACGATTAAGATGAAAGATAAAGGATGGTCATATCAAAGCTAATCCAATGGTCAACATGATACCACTATGACAAGATGGAGGATGATTATTCTTCATGGGATCGCAACCAGGTGACACTTGTCTTGCATGACATCAATGACTGGAGGATAAAAAGTATTAAAGGTTGTGTAGATTAAAAATGATCATGCAATGGGTGTAATGCCTCAATGAGAAAGTGATCAATGGTTAGTGATTGTGGGATCACACCTGCCATCCGATCTTCCAATTAGTAAAAAGTGACGTCAATAAAGCTGGAGGTTAAAGAAAGATAAAGAATGGTCAGATCATCTTTGATTTGATGGTAGGCGTAAAACCTGAATGAGAATTTGATTGATATTTAGTGATCATAGGATCACGCCTACTATCTGATGAAGATTTTAAAAGGTGGGTCCTCGGTGCCGAGTATTGTTGATATGCTTGTTTCTAATTGGTCTATGAGGAAGCGATGTGGAAAACAATATTTTATTCAAAGAAAGTTTTTTTATTATTATCTTGAGTCGTATAATGTGTCAGGAAAGGTGGAGATCGATGACTCTATTTTAAACTAGTTCATTATCTATTGTCGGTCAATTTTTCAAATTTTTGAATTTTGAGCGAGGTTTTTTCTGTGATAAGGAAGTCAGTGAGCTAGAAAGAAGAATTTAAATCCCTAGTACGTGGTGGTAGATGAGATATTTTTGAAGATGTGTCTTCCACAGGGATTCAAAGGATCATACCCTAATTTTGCAGTTTGAATGCTTGGGTTTTCAAATGTAATGAATATCAGATTTGTTTTGATATTTTTTTATTGACTTAGGGTTTCTTTTCCATGTCACTTCTACAATAACTCATGTCCTAATTTCATGTTGGGGTAGTTGAAACTGTTGCCCTAATTTTGACCTAAATGATCCTAATCTTGTTGCAATCCTTTTTCATATAAAAGGATTCCCAAGATCATTTGGTGGTTGCATTTTCCCTAGTTAAAGAGTTGGTCTCTTCCTAGTTGCTCCTTTCTCCATTTGTGGACTGACCTTCCTACAAAACCAAATGATAGACAAAGTTCTATTGGTTTTCAGTCAAGAATTGGTAGAAGAGGTCTATAATCTCTCTGTTTCATAGAGATCCTAATGAATCATACAATTTTCTTATTTATGTGTGGAGTATTATTGTATATTTATTACATCACTTTTGTATCAGTTCCATGTTAACTAATACAAAGATTACATGAATTTCTTTCAATCTTATCTCCTAATTTAATGGTTTGTAATTTTCTATTGTCTTGTGAATTGACAAGCTCAAGTCCATAGCTGTAGATTTAGTTATGTATGTCTTGATATGCTTTGATTTAACTCAAGAAGTTAAGTAAATTCATGGTGTAACTTGGTAGAATTGCAGGGTATTAAGGAGGATTATTGTAAGTAATGAGGTTCTTAGTATAATCTGATTTTCATTTGCAAGGTGAATGATAAGAATCAACAATACAATGAGGAATTATTCTAAATATGCCCAATGGATAAGGAACTTATCACATACATTTTTTCAAACATATGTTCTTTCTTGTCTATCAGTTCTACCCCTAAAGAATCAAATTCCAAATCTTAAGGTAATAGTTGTGGACTTAATAGAAAAATCCCCTGCTTTATTTGTCAGTAATTTGGTAGTGTGTCTAGCTTCAAATCCTATCTCTTTATGTCATAAATAACAAGAATTATTATGGGCATCTATCTACTTTGTGAGGATTAGTGGAAAAGTGCAATTAAATGATCCTAATCCTAGGTACACCCGGCTGAATTCTACAGAGTTCAAAGTGTAGAAAGCCCTTTTGCTTTGTTAATTGGTCCTTGTTCTTGTCTGAATGTACTAATTGTGGGAAGTAAGCTAACCCATAGGTGCATCTCTACATTTCCAAGGTAATTAAAATATTTCTAAACCAAGAGCCAACAAGTATCTTTCTTGGTTATTCTACAAAAACAAAATCATATACGTGTTTAACAATTGATAGAGAAATATAGTTGAAAGTTCTAGTGTGAAAGTTGATGAAAGTTATGAGGAACATGCCATATCATAGAGTTATGAATTAGATGAAGAAGAAATTCAAATTCTACAAATACATAATTAGAACTAGAATTATAATTAGAATCATAATCAAAGTGGATTAGTAGAACATGATGAGGAAGTTGCAAATGAGGAAGAAGTGGAAACTCAAGAGTTTTCTACAAAATAAAATCTGAAGACTTCAAGGTATGTAAGGATGAGTCATTTAGAAAACCAAATTATTGGTGATAGGAATCAAGGTGTTTTGACTAGAGGTAGCGATGCTAGAAATAGAGAATAAATTTTCTTGATCTGTAAAGTTGAACCTTTTTGATATTGATGAAGCATGCAAAAATGAAAGTTTGTTTAAGACAATGGAAGAAGAGTTAGAACAAATTGAAAGGAACAAGACATGAATTTTGGTCCCCAGACCTAAAGATAAGAATGCGATTAGAACTAAGTGGGTTGTTAGGAACAAACTAAATGAATATGGTGAAGTGGAAAGAAATAAAGCTAGACTTATTTGCAAAGGATGTTCATAGATGGAAGGTATTGATTTTGAGGATACCTTTCCTCCTATTGCTAGAATTAAAGAAACTAGAATTTTTCTTGGATATGCTACTTAAAAATATTTCAAGTTATATCAGATTGGTGTTAAGTCTACATTCCTAAATAGAGAATTAGAAGATGAAGTCTATGTTGAGGAACCCAATGGTTTTCCTTTGATTAATCAGGGTGATATGGCTTGTGGATTGAAGAAAGAATTATATGGATTGAAACAAGAACTAAGAGCTTGGTATGCAAGGTTAGACAAATATTGGAATCTGACTGTTCTTGACTAATCCTTTTAGTTTTAAGTTAATATTGAATGCACTGGTGGTCTATGCCAATTTGAATATACATTATCTTATAAGACTCTAACTTTTTTGTGTAAAAATTTCTTTCAGTGATGGACCATGTTCTAAACTAACTCTTCTAGTTGAAAGTGATTGAGAGATGAAAATGTCTCATGTCTGTGATTTTATCAGAGGTGAATAGATGAATATGTTTTGTGAAGGTTTTTATTATTAATCAAACTTTCATAGATGCACCTATGAAATAATATAAATATTTAGACCCATGTCTAGGATTTATCTCCATGTTCTCATTTTGAGTATGAAGGGATTTTGGTATACTGTGCCAATTTATAGGACAATATTTGCATTCTGGTGTTATGGTTTTATCTTTTAATTTGAGAAATATTGTGTGTAAGTAATGAAATATTTTGGAGCATCGCCCATGGATTAGATTCATTTTTAGTTCTTTCTCTTTCCACCCCCTGTTCATGGAGAGCCGACTCCACAATCTCAAAGATTTCTTTGAGTATTAGAAATTTTGGTCTCATGATAATTAGACTTTCCCTAAGGCTTGTTACCATTCTCAAGTGCAAATTTTAGGATCAACAATTCCTTTTTCTAGCACATTCAGTGGGACCAAACTATTAAAGAGCCTAATTTAGACAATGTACATGATCTAAATGCCTATCAAAAGATCCATATTTACTCTCTATCAAGGATTATGGATCCCTCCTTTGGTTGTTGTAACTAGCTCTAAAGACTCAACCTCCTCATCAAATGCTCTACCAAAACCACCTCCAACACCATCCATGGCTATACAAAACTTTGTAACTTGGAATAGTGGGAGTCCCATTGTTGGGCTAGATTCTAGTGTGAATTGGGATGCTATTCCTCTCAATGCCTTGAAGGATTTTCCTAAATTTACCGGTGAAGATGAGAAAATTCTTTTTGAGAACATGATATATGTAGCTAATACTTGTACAATCCATCATATTATAGAGAAATAATTGGCCCTATGACTACTAGCCATACCTTTTTAAGGAAAGACATTTCATTGGTATAGATCTCTTACCCCATAGTATGGCTACTTGGGATGACTTGGGTAACCTATTCTATAACTTCTTCTATGAGAAGGGTGACCATTTTCACTGCTCCACCAGCTTATCAATATCAATAGAACTCCTCAAGAAGCCGCAGTAAACTCTAACATTAGATTCCATAGAACATGATATAGAATCCCAAATGATGCACATCCCCTAGTGCCCATGGCCTTTATTTTCTTCTTAAAATATTTTAATACAAATATAGCATGGACCATACAAACTCTAGAAGGTGTAAGCCTACCAGATGCCTATTGTAATACCCCCAAAATGGGCTTTAATACCATTTACCTCCTACATCAAAAAATCAATCAAAATTGACCCTAAAGTCTTAACCTAAGGCACATCTGCACATCGAATCATCAAAACCCTAATCGATCCTATCCCAATTCTGCATCAGGGAATATTCCTAATTATTCCCAATCTATCCTAATTATCTATGATTAAATATTATTTGGTGATAAATAATATTATTTTATTTATCCCAAGTGCAATTGATTGAATATGATAAATATTTAATTAATTAAACTTCATTTAGCCACTTAATTATTTTAATTAGATTTAATTAAATTTATTCTTAATTAATATTGTTTATTTGACAATAAATCAAATTTCTAAAAATAATTGATTGAATATTTATTTAATTCACTAAAATAAAATTTAATGATTTAATTTTGGATAAAGTTTGATTAAATAATTGACTAACCCATAAATTAGTTATTTAATTGATTAAATCAGTTAAGTTGGGAATAAAATGCATGGAAATTAAATAAATCAATAATTATCTATGCAAAAATTAGAAGATTAGTTAAACTCAAAATTAACTATCGAATTCATTTTGTTAACTTTCTAAACTCAACATGTGATTGTGAGTTGAAAAGCATATTGGAGTAATCTCAACTTCCATTATGAGTTAAAAAGCTGATTTGCATGATTTTACTATATAACTATTTCTAATTTCTTGATAACTCACCAATCAATTCGAGTTGATCAAGGAGTGATTTTTAGTTTTTCCATGAGTTCTCAAACCTTGGATTTCTATATAAATAGGCCTCAGTCCTACAATTTGATACCACGTGCAATTTGGAGAATAGCAATGCTATACTGTCGAATTCTTGAGATTGTGCAACTTTTGAGATTCATTGCTAGGCATTGTTTTCTTTTTTTTTTGGATTCATAGCTAGTTTTTAATTCATTAATATAATATTTTAGATCAATTTTCATCTAGATTACATTCTTATTGCATAGAAAATCCAAAAACATAGATTAAATCTTGCATCCATTTTCATAGCTTTTTGCATTCAAATCCTTCATTTAGACATTGCATTGTCATTGATCTCGGTTAAATTCTGAAAATACCATACTCATGTCTACTAGAAGAAAGTAAATTGCCTGGTTGATGATATATCTATTTATTGCATATTTTCCTATCATTGATCAATAATGTTTTATTGATGTGTTGTGTCTTCTAAATAGGTACAATTTTCACACACACACCTATGAGATAGCTATTAAGGCCGAGAATAACCTGATTGATACAAGAAAATTACTATCAAGACCATTATTTCTGGTATTCCCTCATCACCCCTAGAAGACCCTAGAGCATACCCAAAGTGAAACTTCTACTAGTCCTACTATCCCATAGTCTATGTATGTTTACCAAAATGGCTAAACACCACAATTAGCTCCTCCTTCTCTGCTAGTAGAAATGAGTGAGATGAAAATCCTGTTGAGGTTGGTAAAAAATGAGATTACTAGTTTGAAAATGCATCTTGGTGTACCCCAATAGCCCCAATATTAGAATTTCTAGAATCAACAAAATGGGAGAACCCCATATCAGCCGAATCACTATCAAAGTTGGAATAAGAACAACCAAGGGAATAATAATCAAAACAATAATGGCTAGAATAAAAAATCTAAGTGGCTAGTTGTCGCTCCCCAACCAATGATGCCATTACAATAAATTCCACCCAATTATAATACAGAATTAGTGGCCACATATAACAACTTTTTAGAGGATTTAAACACTTGATGTTTTCTATGTAACAACACCCACATGCCCTGAGATTACCTGAGAGGAAATATGCAATATAAAATAGTAGAGAAAAGGGATCAAGGAGTGACCCTTGAAATTGATAACTATTATTATTCCTCCTAGAGAATGGATAATTCCATGATGATGGTCTAGATTCAATGAATGTCCCTGGAACAAGACTCAGAGGTTTCTT
Source organism: Chamaecyparis obtusa (assembly GCA_027943335.1). Lineage (NCBI taxonomy): Eukaryota > Viridiplantae > Streptophyta > Pinopsida > Cupressales > Cupressaceae > Chamaecyparis > Chamaecyparis obtusa. The sequence goes on from BSBK01001546.1 coordinate 760,702, forward strand.
TCGACCATGCTCTTTTCTCATGGATGGTGGATAAGGATGATGTGGCCTTGACAAACCAAGTATCTACCTTAAAGATACCATAAGTACTCTAGTCAAAATATAGAATCCATTCATAACAAAGGCTTATGGAAGAAGCAGCTATGCTAGTCTTACCAAGAAGGACCATTCCATTGTTCCTTCCAAGATTCAAAATGAATAAACTTGTTTTTCAAGAGGTCTAGCCACATTAAGCCCAATGGAAAGAGGATTTTGTTCCCTTGAAGAAAAAAGACTTTAAGGTTCTAGTGGAGATGAAGGTGGACATAGTGGGACAACTTAAAAAGGCCTCTATGAATCTATCCATTTGGGATATGCTCACAATTCCTGAACAAAAACAACTATTAAAAGAAGCCCTAGACAATCAAGATAAGATAGAAAGGGCATAGGTCATCATAGAACAAGAAAAAATAAAAGGAAAGGAACATGTTGTGGGACCAAAGGTTCCTCAAAATCATTAGTCAACTATGTTGGTCAACTCTAAAAACATGAAGAAATAAAAATAAAAAGGTAAGTCTAAACCCATTCCTTTCTTTCTTACCTTGATAGTAGGAGATAACCTGCTACACAATTCAATGATAAACAGTGGGGCTAGCAGTACTTTCAAGCCTAATAAAATAGTTGAGGTTCTTCTTGTCCAATATGAGCCATCTAAAAGGGGAATTATGTAGTTAGATGGGAAGAAGGTCCAATCAATAGGAGTAATTAAGGAACTTCCCTTCACACTATTTTCTGGCCCCAATATAATAGTTTCATAAGAGGTTATAGTTGTCAATATTCCTCCTTTTTTTGGTGTCTACCTTTTGAGATATTTTATAGCTAAAATAGGAGATTAAATGTTTTTTGATTGGTCCCACTTGATATTAAGGACCAAACTTGGAGCTAAGTGAAAGGTACTATCAAAACCTATGCACGATACCCATGAAGTTGATGAGATTGTACTCAAGTTTGAGCCTAGCCACACCTCCATTTCTATAGAGGAAATGTATTGCATCGAAATGCTTGAGGATAAAGAAGTTATAGATAGAACTATAATTGAAGAAGAATAAGTTTTTCTAGATAACTTCTTTGAAGATGATCCTTTCAGGAAATTTCATGCTACTAGATTGGGAACTTAAGTGATGTTTGATGAGGAGCACCCAACGCCAAGGGTCATATATGAAAAAGAGAAAGATATTAATATCTGAGAATCAGATCTTTAGAAAATATAGTTTGATGGAGCTAGATATTGGACAGGTTTAGGCCCTGGAATCCACTTGATTTTCCCTTCAAGGGAAGATGAGAAGAAATCTTTCTACTTTCAATTTAAATCAACAAAAAATGAAGCAGAATATGAAGGACTAGTCCATGGACTAGATTTAGTTAAAAGAATGGGAATCAAAAGATAAAAAAAATTTAGGGACTCCAAATTGATAGTAAAGAAATTTTGTAATACCTCTTCTACTAAAAATCCCCAAATGAGATCTTACCACCACAAATTATGAGAATTGGTTGAAAGTTTTGATGCCTTCAATGTCAGATTCATTCCAAAGAAGAAAAAAATTGAGGGTGATCAATTAGCCATAATTGGTTCTCATTTTGAACCCATCATCAATCTATTCACAAATGAGCATTCAGTCTTTGTGATAGGAAGACCTTCTATACTGAACAATGAAAAACACTAGAAAGTATTTTAAAGTGATGAAATAATCACCCTGTGTGATGAAAGTACAAAGGGGTCATAGCATGGACCTATGATGACCAAAAAGGTTACACTAGAGATATCATAGAGCACACCATTGATTTAGAAGAAGGAGTGAAGCCTATAAGAAAAAATAGAGGCTAGTTAACCCCAAGTTAGAAGTCTTAATGGCATAGGAACTAACCAAGTTGACTAAATCCAAGATTATCTACCCAATTAAACATAGTACATGGGTATCCAAACTAGTTCTAGTCCATAAAAAAATGGTGACATTCACCTCTATGTAGATTTATGAGACCTCAATAAAGCCTCCCTAAAAGATCATCGCCCTCTACCATCAATGGAGAAAATTTTGCAAACTATTGCAAGGTCATAAATGTTTTCACTATTAGATGGTTTCTCTGAGTACAACCAATTCTAGGTGGAAGAATATGTCAAAACAAAACAATGTTCACCACCAAGTGGGGAACCTTTTCTTATTCAAAATTTCCATGTGGACTATCTAATGCAGGATCCACCTTCTAGAAGGCCATGTAGACATCTCTCAAAAAGGAAGGAAGATAATTTTGATCACCTCAAGAAAGTGTTTCAAAAGTGTCAAAAGTTAAGAATTTCTTTATATCCAAAGAAGTGTGTGTTTGGAGTACCACAAGGAAAGCTCCTAGGGCACATAGTATCAATAGAAGGAATTTACATAGATCCTAAAAGAATAAGAGCTATCATGGAGATCCCACTCCCATCAAATAAAAAGGGAATTCAATATTTCTTTAAAAAGATAAAATTTGTTAGTAGGTTCATTTATGATTTTGCGAGAATGAAATGTCCTATCACCTTGATGTTGGGAAAAGAAAAAACCCCACGATAGACCCCAAAACAAAAGGTTGCTTTCAAAAGGATAAAGGAAGCAATAGCTACTGCTCCAGTACTATCAAATCCAAATTTCTCAAAAGACTTCATAATGTATGTTTATGGGAGTGAATACAATATTTCCATTGTGCTCACATAGAAAGGAGAAAGTAAAAAATAAGAAAATACTATTGCCTTTTACTCTATAATTCTAATAGATTATGAAGTAATGTGTAATTTTGTGGAAAATAATTTTTTTCTCCAGTAAAAGCCCTCAAAAAATTTAGATGTATGATGTCAAGGAGCACTATAATGGTGTATGTGGCTCACCCTAGTGTGCGAGAGTACATCATGGAAGAAGATATTACTCAGAAGATGGATAGCTAGATCACAAAAATCATGGAGTATGATATAAAGGTCCAACCAACCAAAGTGATTTGAGGAAGAGGCCTTTATGAATATATTGCAAAAGGGCTGGAGGGAGCAAAAGAGATAGAGGAACTAATCCTTTTGAATTATCTTAGAGAAGTAAATGGATGAGTAATTGATCAGATAAATTTTATGTAGATAGGAAGATACCCTCCTCACCTCCCTTTAAATAAAAGAAGATATATATATACTATAAGGTTTTGGATATCTCCTCGTCAAAGGTTTACTTTAAAAAAAAAATTCAATGGAATCCTACTAAGATGTGTTAATAAGGACTAGAGCTAGAAGATATTAGAATAAATGCACAATAGCTCCTCAGGTGGCCACTATTCAATGAAGACAATTTCTCTCAAAATGATGTGAGATGTCTATTTTTGGCCAACCATGTTTGTTGATTGTTTTGAATTAGTTAACAAATGTGAAAAGTGTCAATTCTTTGTAGGAAGAAGAAATAATTCTGTCATGCCACTCAGGCCCATCATAGTTGATGAACCCTTTGTGTAGTGGGGCTTATATTTAATTAGAATGATCAATCCCCCCTCAAGTGCTAGATACAGATGGATTCTTACAATGACATATTACTGATAGGACATTTTTATGTCATGTTTTAGCTCTACGATAGTTCCTGTCATCCCCTATTTTCCTATTTTGTAAAACTTTGCTCTACAAACTACTCTGGTATTTCATGGTATTAGGTGGCATGAAACCACATTGACATATCCTATATTTTAAAGACTTAAACATGCATACCTGTCGATAAATTCTATAATTAAGTATAAAAAATCTTTGATTACGTTCTTAATAAGTAGTTAGCTATTTAGATGGAAATGTATGTATGTGTGTTCTTGGGTTTTATCTAGGATGTTTGTGTTCTAAACGCTTTGATGCAGATCATGGATAGTAAACATGAAGACCGGGTAAATACATCTATGTAGTGGATGGACAAGACCCAGTCCTGTAGTGAACCAATTGGTGGAAAAAATAATACAACTGAGATTATAGTTCTGGAAGATGAATATGGAAGTGACTGAAGATTAGGTCAATGAAGTTATTTAGTTTGCTAGGAAATCTAGGAAATGGTGAAAGGATAGATTTATTCTTCGTGCCTGTTATGCTTCTTTCCTTTCCTATTTTTTTGGATAATCTTGTTCTTGTTTTCTAGTTATATAATAAAGACTCTTCTTGTTTTATGGTGTGAGCAGGTAGTTGTTAAAATTATTTTCCTTTAAATAAATCTCCACTCTTACACGAGAAGGGAGGGAATTATTATTAGCTCTAAGAAATTGTAATCTTTACTTTGTTCCAATTTTCCAATTTTCATGAATACAATTATGTTATGTTATTGATCAATGATAATGAGTTGTTGAGCATTACTACTGTGTAACTAAATTCTGGACACTCATCCAAGAGGGCCCACTTGGTGAGGAATCCATATTAGATAGTTTCATTTCCTACAATTTTATTTCTGCATCTTGTTTCCTTAATTTTGGTGTTGAAACAGTTCCTGGAGCTAAAGCCACAGGTTATTTGTTGGTTCCTGAAGCCAAGTCGCAGAATAGTTGAAGTGATGTAGGTTAGAGTTTTAGGCTTTAAGGATTAATGTTTCATGCTTTAGTGTTTCTGTAATTTAATTTCCAGAGCATTTATTTCCTACAGTAATCATAGGATAGTATGGGTTTGAGTTAAGTTCTTGGTGCATATATTTTTCTAGCCTATTTCAAGTAACATGACCCTAGGTTGAAAATTAAATGAGTTTTTACAAAAGGATAGCCACTCGATTAGGATGTCCAATCCCCGAGTTTTGGTGTTGAGCCTGATTTTCTACTCCGTTATAAAAACTGATCATTTTTGGCACCGTTGTCAGGGATGGTGTCAATCCAAGTTCTCACTCAAGCCTCTATAGATTTTTTTTCTAGATTATGCTCTTTTTTTTTTCTATCTTCAAAATAGAATATCTTTTATGTTCATTAATCTTTATCAATACTGTAACATTCATTCCAACTGCATGCATGAATAGAAGAAGAGACACCTTAGGAATAGTCCTACCAAACATCTAGTTAGAAGAACACTTTGTACTAAACAAAGAAGAAGAAGAAGGCCCCTTTTTGGATGCTCTTGTAAACCTTCCTGATTCATCATCATCATAAGACACACCCCAAGGATTTTACCTTCCTAAAGAACTTCTTGAGCCAAATCCTTTTGCTGAAGTTTTGGCTAACTTGAGGAATCAATACCCTAACCATCAAGATGAAGAAAATCCATTACCTTAGTCCTTTATCGACCTCAAAATCAACCTCAAGGTCCACCAAGGATGGTGAACCCTCTAAATTTTCCATTTCCTATTACTGACCAAAGGGATATTCATAATCTCAAGAATATTCCATCTTTGGTTCTCCCTAAATTCTATGGCCTTGTAACGAAGGACCCATATAGATTTCTTCTTTAATTTGATATCCTCTGTCGAAGTTATGATTACACTACCAACGTCCACATACTTAAATTATTTCTTGCAACTCTCAAGGAGGTTGCACTGAGATGGTTTATAGGTCTAGGTCAATATGTTGTGCATAATTGGCAAGAAAAGAAGAATGATTTATTTACTAAGTATAAGGAATACTGTAGAGGGAATGACATGAGAGGGGAAGATATCTTTAAGATGACACAAAAGGAGGAATAAATTCTTGAAGACTATGTTTCATGGTTCTTATTTAGTTTATAAAAGAACACTCATCATTAGCTCAATCAAGAGTCTCATAAGTTACTCTTTCTTAGAGGTATTAATGAGGAATGAATAACAACATTGGACCTGATGGAAGAAGGTGATATAACCCAAGCTACATGGGATGATATTAAAATAATTTTCCTCAATTATTCTCAATCTTCTACCAAGAAAGGATGTGGATATCATTCTTCTATTGGAAAATCAAATGGAGGAGAAGCCTCTCGGAGTGAGATAACTCATCTCTTATCTGAATTCAAGCAGGACATTATCAAGAATATGGCCACCTAGTTGGACACTTTGCAATCAAAAAAGAAACATGAGGAGGCTGAAGCAATTTTGGTAGAATTCTACCCCCATTGCAGAAAAAAGAAGAGAGACTATCAATGTACAATGATTGCTAATCTGGAGGCTACACAACTACCTACAGATTTCAAGCTAGTGGAAGGAGAGGATAAGAAAGTAATTTTTTTAGTGCAACAAAGGCCATTGGATCGATGACAAGGTATGCCTCAAGATCCTTTTACATTTAATGGTCCATATTATAGTAATCAATGGAAACCCCCTATGAATTATCAATACTCTCCTTGGAACAATCCTCAACATAAGTGGCCAAATTACCAAAATACTCAATGGAATAATCCCCAAGGTACTTTTCAACAACCCCAAGGGGCATAACAACCACCACTAGGTAATTGGAAGCATAATCAACAATGACGAAGAGGACAACAATGGCCAAATCAGCCCCAAGGATTTCTACAACCACCTCCTCAGCTGTCGCAACAGACACTTTTACCACCTCCTACAGCCACTACAAATCTTCCAAGACCAACTCAACTTCCTTCCTAGCCTCAACCAAATCCTAACAATAGACATCTAGTGCCATAAAAAATGTTTATCCCACAGATCCTACCCAGTACCCTACCTATGCCATCAACACTAATGGTATCCATCTACGGTCTGGTACTACCCTACCTTCTCCTACTCCTCATGTTATAATAGATGTAACCTTAGAGGTGTCCTCTCCAACTCTAGTAGTACCAAAAACTATAACACCTCACCAAAACCAGCAATCAAATCCTCCTTTTCCATGAAGGCTTAAAGATGAATCCCCCAAGCCTAACGAAGATGTCACTTTTGACATACTTGATCAGCTAAAAAACATTAGTGTTCAAACACCACTATTTCAAGAAATCAAGGATGCTCCAACTTATGGAAAGGCCATCAAAGAAGACTACTTTAAAAAGCCTGGCTAGAAGAAGAAGGATCCACAAACTATTCATGTTTTGGGAAAGCTTGTGGACATCATGTTGTAATCACCTAAAATTGGGCTAATAGAACCTAAGGCCCTATTTTCCCTAATCTAGAATAAAACCCTAATTGTGTTAATTTGATTCTTGATTATTAACATAATTCATTAAATTCAATAAAATCATTAAATCTCCTAATTCAAGCATTTACATCAAATAATCAAGAAAAATCACTTTGATTATCTCTTGGCCTAATTAATTAAATCAAACTCATTAAATTCATGGCTAGGGTAATTAATTAAAAGAAATGAATAATTACCTCTCAAAATGACATGTCACCTTAAAGTTGACAACAAAGACACCTCAAACCAATGAGAGGTAATCACATGGATCAAGCTTTGAGGCATCTCAACCACTCCTTATGGATGCATCTTGACCGTTCAAAATTTTAAGATTCTATAAAAGAGAATTTTCAAATCTTCAATTGGATCCTAGTATTTTGAATTTTCTCCTAACTCTTTGATTTTTGCTAATAGATAATTGAATTCATTTACTTTCATATGCTCATTATGATTTCATATCTAATTAGATAACACTTCAATTTGGATAATAGTAATGAATTTATGAATCAATGGCTTTCATGCATAATTTGAATAGATTTGTTAGTTTCATTTCATATTTGCTTAAATCTCTCATTCTAACATGCATTGTCACTATTTAGGATTATAATCTGAGAGAAAATTTCAAATCCTTTTCATAATTGTGTTAGTTAGAGAGCAATATCATGATTTCTATTGTTAATTGCTTTGTTTGATTGGTCATTCTAACAATTAATATAATGTTCTATTGAAGTTTTGTGTTGCATGTTTATAGGTCAATAATTCACATACATTTTTGGTGCCCATCGTGGGGCCAAGCCCCATATTTCTACCTTTTTAGACTGATTTTTGTCATGTTTCAAACTATAGCAAATCACATTTAGGAAATTGGATCACACCTGGGAAGAAAGCTCGCACCCCATATTTCCTAGATCAGATCTGAGATATCCTGGATTGCATCCAGTAAGGTATCATTGTGGGTTAATTTCAGGATCACATCTGGGATCCTTTGTCACATTTGGATAATTGAATCGCATGTGGGAAATTGGATTGCATTTAGTTGAATTTAGGATTTCATCTGGGGTTATTTGCTTGAATTTTTATTTTTCTAACCCCTAATGGATTGATTTTATGTTTTCTATAGATTTTAACAGCCTAACAGTGGTTTGCGGGATAAAATGATAGAGAATTTAACAAAATAAACTACTAATGATTGTGTGCAAGTTGCCTAGAGGAAATCAATCAAACTTTCTGCTTTCATTTCTAGGATTTTAACTACAATTTGAGTTCATTGTAAAAATTGACTAGAGGATTATGCTCTTTTCCCTTGAGGAAAATCAGAAACTCAAAAGTTAGTTTGCATTTTGAGGTCAAATTGGAGTAATTGAACTTAAATTATTTCATGATGTGTCTTGGATTCATAATTTGAGTTAGGAGATTATGCTCTTCTCCTTCATGGAGAATCATAAATCCAGACCTTGAATTGTTGATCCACTTTCTTTATTGCATTACCTTTAGAGGGCCTGCTAGTTGAGGAAAAAAGCTCTTGGGAATGACCCAAGTGGGGACAAGTCTTAAGCTGAATTTTCCACCCCACTATAAAATTTGATGCTTCCTTGAGGTGAAAGCCTCAGAAGACATAATTCATTTTGGCCTTGGAATCTTAATAATCTTTTTCCAAGGACATGCTTGAAATTTGTGTAGAACGGAGCCGCTTGAATCTTTCTTGTGAGACTACACAATTTTGAGTACTCATAGGGCTATAGGCCTCAATCCTACTTGTGGGACTATGGGAGGTGGTTATGAATGGATTCCTTCAATAAAAACCTTAAGCTAGATGTTACCTGGTTCACCTCTGAAAGGTTGGTAACACTTGTGCGAGAAAAATAGTAATTGCCACAAGACATTCACCATATCAAGCCCTCATTGATGCTACTACTCAGCTAATATGGGCTCCAATATCCATTGCATATTATCAGACTACCATATTCTAAGGAGTCTTTGAGTGTGTTCCTAAGTCAATGAACAAGTGTTATCAATCTCTACCTAGCATAAGGAAGGTTAGGTTTTTTTGCATAAATATGATTTCTTGATGTGTTTTAAATACAAATCTCAGATAAATTCCCCAAATGAACAAACACCAAGAACTTTTAAACACCTACAAGTCACTAGAATCTAACAGAGAAGACACATTTTCCAAAAATTGATTAAAACTTGCATCAGACTGTCTGTCATTGAATTACATCTGGTATCCTAAATTGTATCTTGTATTTCATGTCACATATAGTCAATCCTACATCACATCTGGTGTCTACAACATTTCTTAGGTTGCATCTGGGACCAAAGTCCAGTTTAGGGTCGCATTCTATATTTCCTGAGTCACATCTAAGGCCAAAACACTGTCATTTGCATCCTGTGTGTCACATATGGGACAAAGAACATTTTTGTACCAGTCAAAAATTGGATTTTGCATTTTTAGATACCCATTTTGGCCATTAGTAAGATTCTGTTGTCAAAACACATCTACCTGTTAGCATGAGGGAGTTATTTCTAAGAATGTCTTGTCACCTTGCTTGGTCTATTCTGCATTTCCCAAATTGTGGAGTCTTGTTATGACATCAACTACAATCAAGTTTCTAGCTCACTATCAAGGCACTCTAACACTCTTTGATGTTGGAAATTTCATACTATCAGACCCACTTGCATTTTGGTTCCCAACTCTCTATCAGGGCACTTTGAAACCCTTTGATGTTGGATCCATAGGACATATTCAAATCCACTTTTGCATCCTTGGACTCACAATTGGACATCAAGACACTCTAAAATTCATTAATCTAAGCTTTCATGGTTAAAACAAGACACAAATCCTACAAATTTGAAACTAATCCATTCTCGAATGAGGTACCATTAATCACATTTGAAAGAGGAGAAAATTCCAGACTTAATCCTCTATTTGGAAAAACACCTAGCACTACTCATACAGAAACACCTGAAGTGACAAATATGAATAACTGAGAATACTTCCATTGGGATGAAATACATGATGAACAAGATAACCAAGATGAACACAATAACCAGGAAGAACAAAACAATCAAGAAGAAATAAGACACCATGGAACACATTATGACTATGATGATGATGAAGACCCTACAGAACTTGAATATCAAAGGGCCTTGAAAAGTAAATGATTCAACAAAATCCTTGAGAAAACTTAGGAAGAAAACAAGGAGAATTACTTCCTAGAACTTGCCTCTCAAGGAGTAAAGCTACCAAAGGATTATGATGTAAATCAACTTAAACAAATGGAGGATCTCAGTCCCATGTCTATTTTGACAAGACAACTACTTTCCATGCAAGCAAAGATCCAGGAACTCAAGAAAGAAAAGGACAAACCAACAAAATAATACTCTTTGGAACACATTTTTCCTTTCCATTTTGATAAGGGACTTAAGATGATTCCATTTCCTCAACATGTCATGATTCCAAAATATGATAAATACACTTGAAATTATGACCCTCGATACCATGTAAGGGAGTTTTGCACATCTAGTATGGAATTCATGCATGAACAAACGTATCTTATGAGATTATTTCCACGGAGCTTAGGTGGACAAGCAATGGACTAGTTCTCGAAGCTACCTATGGGAATCAAGACATTTGATGAACTAGTGCAAAATTTTATACAACAATACTCCTATAACATTCAACACACTGTGATGATGTTGGATTTATGCAATACCAAAAATAAAATAGGAGAAGCATTCTTGACTTTCTTGCAAAGATGGAGGAAAATATTTGCACGATATGCTCGGCAAATACCCGAAAACAAAAAAATGGACATCTTCATTAATAAATTGGTACCAAAAATGAACTTTCCTATAAAATTACAAGGTCCACCAAGTTTTGATAAGATGATAGATAGTTCCATCAAGATTGAATAGGTCTTGATCAAGAAAGGGGAAATCACTATCAACAAGGAAAATAAAGTCAAGTACTATCCCACCAAAGATAAGTACAAATACGGAAACAAGAACAAGAATGTTGTTAATGATGGAGTGGTGGATACTCCTAATCCAAATCCAAAGTCATATGTCTTCAATCTCATGAAGAGTTTCCAAGAGAGAAAGACTTAAAATTCTACGGTGACACCAATGGCTAACACGAACTTCAATAAGCCTACTACTCGAACAGAGCCTTGGGTAGAAAGACCTAAGAGAATATTAAAACCATTGGGAGATACATTGGAAGTAGTCTTGAAGTCACTATTGGACAATAAAATCATTATAATTCCTGACTCCAAACCTTGGGAACCAGAAGTAAAACCAAGGTGGTGGAATGATAATGATTACTACAATTTTCATCACAATAAAGGACACAAAATGAACAACTGTATAAAATTAAGACATGTTATTCAAGATCTAATTGAAGAAGGAAAATTTAAGGTGGATGGACATCATACAAATAATGATCATAAAGAATTTCAAACTCCATTACCTAGCTATGAAAAAGGAGAATCTTCCAAGAGTATCAAGATTAATTATACATATACTGATAATGATAATATAATTCATATGGTGGAACCATGCAAACCCTCAATCCATGTGATCACTCTAAAAGGAGTCCAAAATCAAACTGAGTCTTCTAATGCTATAACAAGAAATCAAGCTAAGCTCACTCTCAAAGGAGCTTCAACATCAAACACATTAGCTACAACAACAACATCTAAACAATTGGCATTACCTCCAAAGTTTAATCTAGTGGACTAGTTGCAGTGTACACCAGCTCAAATATCCATTCTAGAGCTGTTAAAAATCTCTCCTAGTTATAGGGAAATTCTTGATCAAGCCTTGCTTAATACTCATGTGCTGAAAGATCTAGATGTGGATAGATCCCAAACTATGGTTGGTCACCTAAATTCCCCACATTACTTATCTTTTTCTAAGGAAGACGAAAATCATTGAACTAGACACATAATCAACCATTGCATCTAGAGGTTCTTATTCATAAACACCATGTCAAGCATGTCTTGATAGATGGAGGTGCTGGTTTGAACATCTGCACATACAACTTGGTAAAACAAATGGGATTCTCCAAACATGCAATTGATCCTAGAAGAAAGATAACAATCAAAGCCTATGATGAAGAAGAAAGATCCTCCAAAGGATTATTTTTTTTACCTATCAGAGTGGGACTAGTGGAAGGAGATGTCATATGTCAAGTTCTTGATTTACCACTCGCATACAACATTCTTCTTGGAAGGTTATGGATACACTCAATGAAAGTTGTGCCTTCTACTTACCACCAATGCATTAAATTTAGTCATAATGGAGTGGAGGTGACTATTCCAGTAGACACAACATATCCTTGTAACAGTCTAAAGCAAATAGAGAGCATGGTTCCACACAATAAAGAAAGATCCAATAAGGTAGAGACATCTAAAGAAATGGTTTTGAGAAGCTTTTCTAAAAAGGTCAATATTCAAGAAATGAGTATGGGTGAATACAAGATAGATCTTGCAATGTCTCTAACAGATTTCCCTATATCTCCTAGATCCTAGGGAAGACCTGTTACAAGTAGTTGTTGTTGTTGCACCAAAAGATCAACCTATTAATTCCCAATACAACCACTAGACTTATAGAAGACACAAGAGGTTGTTAAACCATGTCATGAATCCTGATGGGAGACATTGGTGGTTAGTCCAACAATCCCCCCCTCAGTGTCACATGAGGGGATTCAAACCTATGACCAAGCTCTAATACCACTTGTTACAAGTAGTGGTTGTTGTTGCACCAAAATATCAACTTGTTAATGCCCAATACAACCACTAGACTTATAGAAGACACATGAGGCTGTTAAACCATGTCACAAATCCTGAAGGGAGACATTGGTGGTTAGTCCAACAAGACCTTCATCAAAATTTACACCTTCCAATGGTAGTGCTCTAACAATCCATGAGGGAATTGGAATGGTCAAAGTGAAAGTGTTCCTTGAAGAAGAAAATGAGGAAAAAGTTGTCTTGCAATGGCTTTATAAATAAAATGAAGAAGATGGAAATATCAAACATGTTGAGATAGCTACAAACAAATATGGAAAGGGGTATGAGATTATGAAACAAATGGGTTACAAAGGAAAAGGACCCTTGGGACAAAGAAAACAAGGACTTGTGGAACCTATACAAATGGATTTTAGAAATCCTAAAGACAAGACTAGATTAGGCTTCAAGGAAGCAACATCTCATCCTATAGAAGAAAGTGGTCTTGTATTTGACAGATCAGGAGACTCAGATGATGAAGAAGAGGTAGAAGGACAACCTATTTCCTATGAAAAGTTTCTGCTCTTACAAGGAGACCCATTATTAGAAATTGGTACCAATATTGAACAAGAATTAGAAGAAGGACAAGCAGAAGAACCTAAAGAAGAACAAGAACAAGGGCTCCCTATTTTTGACACACCTTACTTTGATGAGGAACCAAACATAATAACTTCACAAGAACCATTTCAAGAAGAATACAAAATGCTAATGAAGAAGAAGTACCGATGACTATTTCCCACTTCTTGGGGGTTTTAGATGATAGTTAGGTAGACTCACATCAATATGAATGAGATGCTCTTTCTGATGGTACTATGGATATAAAAGTGGATGTGATACATAAATTTTCTCCTAGAATCTTGATTGAAGAAGATAGTTCTAATGTTAGATCACTAGAGTTAGATTTGCATAACATTAACATAAACTCTAATAATATCAAACAAGACTCTAATAATCCTAACATCTATTTAGAAGAAAACTTAATGGAAAAAATCTTGCAAGTTAATAATGTTGATAATAACACAGTGCTATCTCTTGAACCCACCAAATCTTTCTCCTTATTACATCCTGAATTAATAGACTGGAATGAGCCTACATCCACAAGCCTGTTAACAGTCTTTTGACAATGACTATTCCCTAGCCTATTATCTTAACACTTGTGAACCTTCCTTTCTTCCACCAGTGTAAAAATAAAAACCATGACTGAGGAGGATATCAAGTTTCTCAATCTCAAAATGAAAAACAAAAAGAACAAGAGATCTGATGGTGAAAACCACTTAGTGGCAGTGTTAAATCCTAAAAGAGAAAAAGAAAAAGATGTATTTGATGGTGAAAACCTCCAAGAGGTGCCAAAGGATGGGATTCTTGATATCCTCCTAGATCATTTTCAAGAAAGATCCTTAATTCTGATTGAACCTACACAACCCATTAATTTGGGAACAATAGAAGCTCCTTAGATAGTCCACATTGCTCAGTCATTGACAGAAGAGGAAAAGATTCAATTCACCAGTTTCTTCAAAGAAAAGAAGATCAATTTTTCTTGGTCTTATTTAGACATACCTAGATTGGATACAGATTTGATTATGCATCACTTGTCCATTTCTCCTAATGTGAAACCAGTAAAGAAAAAACTAAGGAAAATGAACCCACATGTGGCATTGCTAGTAAAGGCAAAAGTAGAAAAACTATTGAAAGTTGGATTTATTAGAGATATTGATTATGCAGACTGAATTTCAAACATAGTTCTAGTTTCTAAGGTGGACAAATCCATAAGAGTTTGCATATACTTTAGGGATTTAAACAAGGCTTGTCCAAAGGATGACTTTCCACTTCCCAATATAGACAAGATTGTAGATTTGACAGTAGGCTATGAGATGTACTCATTAATGGATGGATTTTCTAGATATAATCAAATTAAATTTCTCCTGAAGATAAAAAAAAGATGACATTTACATGCGCATGGGGAACATACTATTGGAATGTGATGCCATTTGGTCTAAAAAATGCAGGTGCAACTTATTAAAGAGAAATAACCACAATATTCTATGACACGATGCATAAAAAAATGGAAGATTATGTAGATGATACATTGGAAAAGTAAAAGATAAGGACTACACATATAGAAGATCTAAGGAAAATCTTTGACAGAATGGAACAGTTTCAATTAAGGCTTAATCCTAAGAAGTGTGCATTTGGTGTATCATCTGGAAAACTATTAGGGCTCATAGTCTCAACAAAAGGAATTAAAGTGGATCCAACAAAGGTGAAAGATATTCTTGAAATGCAACCACCTAGAAACATTAGTCAAATGAGGATGCTTAAAGGCAAGGTACAATCCATAAGAAGGTTTATATCTCAATTGGCAGATAAGGCACAACCTTTCACAAAGTTGATGTGCAAAGGAACTACATTCACTTGGGATGAGAAATGTGAAGAAAATTTTGCCCAAGTCAAGAAATATTTGATGAATCCTATAATCTTAATGGCACCAATCTATGGAAAACCTCTATTGTTATACATATCAGCAACATATACATCATTAGGAGTATTGCTTGCACAAGAAGATGAAGCTAAGAAAGAAAGAGCTATATATTATATCAGTAGAACTTTGGTCACATATGAGTTGAACTATTTAATGATTGAGAAAGCATGCTTAGCAGTGTAATACCCCAAAAATGGGCTATAGGTTCATTAACCTCTTACATCAGCAATTCAATCGAAATCGACATCAAAGTCCTAACCTAAGGCACATCTACACATTATCGAATCCTAATTGATTATCCTAAATTCTGCATCGGGGAATATTCCTAGCAATATTCCTTATTTATCCTAATTATCTTGATTTAATAATTATTTGGCGATAAATATTATTTATCCTAAAGTTTGATTAATTGAATATTCTGAATATTTAATTAATTAGATTTAATACTGCCACTTAATTATTTAATTTAATTTAATTCTATTTATTCCTAAATTGTATTATTTCATTTTGACAATAAATCAAAAATCTCATGACTAATTGATTAAATTCTTATTTAATTAATTAATGTCAATTGTCAATATTTAATAATATAGTTTTAGAATAAAGTTTGATTTAATAATTGATTAACCCATGAATCAATTATTTTAATTCTAAAATCAGTTAAGTTGAGAATAAATCACTTTATTTTTAAATTAATTTATAATTAAATCATGCACAATCACAAAAGCATGCAACTAGAAATTAACAACCAATTTTAAATTGAAACTCAACATCTGATGATGAGTTGAAATTTGATCTAAACTCTATTTTCAGTTAAACACTACTTTTGCATGATTTTTGTGAGTTAATTATCTCTGATTTCCTGATAACTCAAAAATCAACCTGAGTTTATCAAAAGTGATTTATGGCTTTTCTCAATGCACCCTCAAAGCTCTAGATTTCTATAAAAATAAGGCTTAGCTCTTCATAATTATCAACACTCGAATTTGCACAATTACTTTGGAAAATTGGCGATTGAAGGATTAAACACTTGCAGCAGGCGATTTGTGAGATCTTTCATAGTTGATCATAATTTTTGCACTATTTTCATATCATAGCATTTTATTCATTCATATCATTCTTAGATTAAATCTGCATTCAATTTCATCCATCTAGCTTAGATTCATACAGTTTTTCATATTATTGCACAAAAAATACAAAAATATAAATTAATCTGCATTCATATAGTCTTTCATTCTTTTGCATTCAAATCCTTCATTTAGGTGTTTCATTTTCACTGATCTCAATTTCAATCTGAGAACATCATACTCACACCTACTAGAAGGCAGTAAATTGCCTGGTTAGCTTAGTTTCATTTATTTGCAAATTTTGATTTTGCTAACCTCTAATGTTTTATTGAAGTGTTGTGTCTACAGCTAGGTACAATTTTTACACACACATTTTTGGCACCCAACGTGGGGCCTTGAAATGGGTTTCCATTTCTTCTATATCAATTTCTATCATCTTTTTGTCATTTTCTGGTCAGTTCTATGATTTTATTCTCTATTCGTACATTTTTCATACGACTTTTGTCAGAAAGTCATACCAGAAGCTACTGGTTGTCGTATGACAGTTGAAGATTTTGAGGCTCGTATCATAACCTACAGATTGTCATTTGGAAACTCCTTTGTCATTTTAATAGATACCCATTGTCATACGAGTTTCCAGACAATCGTACCAGAGGTAACCCACTGTCGTATGGTATTTGGATTATCGTGTGAAAGGTAACCCATTGTTGTACGAGTTTTGATACCAGGATTCAATTGTCGTTTCAGATTTTTAGGCAATTTTTAAGATTTGATTTTTAGATTTGCACTAACAACTAACCCTAAAAATTGAGATCTTCTGTTTCTAACTGATATTTGCTGAGTTTGATTGGAAAAAGCATAACTAAATTGCTAAAATAGGTAAAATCTACTAAGCGTGTTGTGAGGAATTTAGGTATTCTTCTCAATCTGATAACACTTCGATTTGGGCATAAAACAAACTCTCATGTGTCAAGCTTGTGTGACTTTTCTCGCTTTAATATCACAGACTTCAGTTTTGGGCTATAAAATGAACTTAGATTTGCTTTTTGCATATTTGTTACACATAGTAAATAGGCCCTATGAACACTATTTGTGGATGATCTTTAGAGAGTGGGCTTCTTTCACTTGTTCATGCATGTGAAGCTATTCTTGATGAATAATCCCCTTGTAGGTAGGGAGGATACTAAGGTTGTCTTGCGTTCTACTAGATTTTTGAGTCTTCAACTTTTGATCGATACATTCTCTCTCCGGTGAGATTGATAGACACATCATAGATCTTTGTGAGATAATTTTAGTCTTAGCATGTCGGATTAATCTATCTTCTTTTTTTTGGTGAAGTAACGAGGCTAGGGAATTATGCTCTACTTCCTTTTTGGATAGTACCAAAAACCTAGATCCTTGAATTCGATCTAGTCCCCCTATGGTATCTTTTGTGAGTCACCTTTAGAGAGGGTTAACCGTAGTGGACATTCCCTTAATTGGGTCAACCACATGGATAGAACCTCAAGTGGTAATAGCCATTTTCACCGTGGTAGCAGTAGCCGCTATATAAATGTCCTTGTGGAGGAAATCTTCACAAGTGTGGTCTCTTGTTGGGCTGTCAGATCTCCCTAGTAGTTCCTGATTGATCAAATTCTTAGACTGTGTCAAAACCCTGGTGTGCCTGGATTGGAGTTCACCCTCTTGAGATCACAAAATTTGCAGAGTCAGACCATTACTACAAACCTTAGCAAGGCCAATTTTTCATTTTCTAGGAATATGTGCATTATTGAATTTTTTTTTGGAACATACACAAATAGCACTCCTAAGGATTAGCATATTAAGTCACTATTGCTTGTTCATGCACAAGGTTTCTTTTGCCCTTGTTCATTATTTTTAGACGATTGCTTGCTTCCCTTGCTTGTTGTTTTGCATGCTTGATATCTACTTAGTTATTTGAGATAGACTATTACACATAGATCTTCAAAACTGGACATAAAACTTTGCCAACAATCTGAAACTAAAAGCCTAAAAATTGCAAAATCTAAAGCAAAATTCCTCTTTGGAGTCAAAATTCATCCCACAGTCTCAGATTTTTGTACGAGTCTTGAGAAAAAGTCATTTCATAACCCCTGTGTTGTCGTATGGGAGTCAGTACTGTGTCATACAAGTTTTGTCATGAGAAATCAAAAGAATAATATCCCTGGCAGCAATTATTGTATGAGTCTTGTCAATTGTTGTTTGAGAGCATACCTAGTGTCGTATGAGTCTATAGAAACTCATTTGAGAATTTTCAAAAAGTTGTCAAAGACTTGTTAGATTTGTCAGAAATCCAGTTTTTACAACCTATTTCCAGATTCTATCAAAATATTCACTGTGTCAAGAACAGACCAAAAACTAGAAAGAATTCGATCATTTACCTAAAGTGGTCTCTTGAGTTTGATTTAGCCTTCTGATTTATCGATTTGAGTCTTTTTCATCTTGTGTCAAAAACCTTGGCAAAATTATCTTCAAATTTAGTCTTTATACAAAATGGCTAAGTGTTGTGAGCTCGTGTCTGCTATCTTTTGGGCATCTACCCATACTACTAGGGCACAGTATCCTTCATTTACATCCAATCTAATCTTCAATCAATTCAATCTTGACAAGGTGGTGTCATTCGATCTTCTTGAATCAAGTCATTCTTCAGTTGTCTTCATCTTACTCTCTTGCTTCACCCAAGGTTAATGGTGGAAACTAGAGCTTCATCACACAAGAAATCTAGAGAAGCACCTCATACCTTACCTTTGTCTACTCATGTGGGTCCAACCTTTGATGAAATCTACAATTTAGGTCTTTATGAAGATGATAGTCTTGGCAATCTTTGATTAAAAATTGGTTACATACCCCCTCCTCCATCAATCCAAGGATTCAATCAACAATCTCTACATCAATTTATCCCAAGGAGTCCTAAAACTCCTAACATGTCTCAAGGAGGTACACATCACAGGTCTCAAGGACATCACTCTCAACATGGTGCAGATCAAGAACCCACACCTTTTGAAATTGCTCGATATCAAAATGATGATGACTTCAAGAAAATGATGAGGCATTTCTTGAAGATAGAGAAACATACTTCCTAGAGTTAGCTCATCAAGGGGCTAAACTTCCTCCCAACTTTAATGTTGAAGATATCATTACGAATGAGGAAGAAACTCCAATCACCACTATGATGAAATAGATGCATGCCATGCAAGTCAAACTTAACAAACTTGAAAAAGAAAAGGAACCTAAGGAGTTCTCCATGGAAGCTCTATGCCCTTTTCCATTTGATAAAGACTTGTACATGCTGCCATTCCCTAAACAAGTGGAAATACCTAAATATGATAAGTATGATGGAAACTCTAATCCTCAAGATCATGTCAAATAATTAAGTACTCAATCTATGGAGTTCATGCATGAACCAACCTACCTGATGCATCTTTTCCCTCAATCTCTAGGAGGGTTGGCTATTCATTGGTTCTCAAAAATCCCCCCTACTATCAAAACTTTTGAGGAGTTAATCAAATTTTTCTATCAACAATACTCCTACAACATCCAACATCCAGTCACCATGATCAAAATCTACAATCTGAAACAATATCTAAGAGAACCATTCCTGACATTTCTCAAGAGATGGAGGAATAAATTTTCTCTATATGCTAGACCCATTCCAGAAATTGAGAAGCTGGAAATCTTCATCAACAATCTTGTTGCAGAACTTAACTACCATTTGCAAATGCAAAATCATACGTCCTTTGATAAGATGGTAGAAAATGCTATCAAAATTGAGAAATTAGTTGTACAAAAAGGAGACATATCACTTCAAAAGGACAAGTATGAATCTAGATCTAGTTCCAAAGACAAAGGCAAAAACTGGAACAAGAATAAAGGCATTGTCACAGATGGCGTTGTTGATACTATCTATGCCCCATCTAAGGCACCCACTTTCAATTTCACTTTTGGCACCCAAGCCATCAAATCTTCTAAAGCTAAAGTAACAGAGTCAAACAAAAAGTCATCTGAATATAAACCTTGGGCTACAGATCCTAAACGTCAAACAAAAAGTCATCTGAATATAAACCTTGGGCTACAGATCCTAGACTCCTCTTGGAGAGTCCTTGGAATTTTCCATGAAAACTCTGTTGGCTAACAACAACATCTTCTTGCCTGAGATCCAACCATTTGATCCTAAACCTAAACCAAAATGGTGGAAAGAGACCGATTTCTGTGACTTCCATCGTAATAAGGTTCATAAAACCAATAACTGCGTATGCTTGAAACACATCATACAAGACAAAATTGATAATGGAGAAATCACGATTGATGATCATAAAAGAAATAATGGTCATACAACATTCAAGGAACCATTTCTGAAACATGGTTAAGAAGATTCTTCTTCTCAGCCTAATATGGATGCTAAAGTCAATTATGCCTACTCTGGAAACAATGCTATCATCAATATGGTTGAACCATGCCTATCTGAATGTTGCAATGTCATCACAATTGTCAGAAAAGATAGAGAAAATTAATTAGCTAACGCAGTTACTCGATCACAAGCTCAGGCGTATCTACAAGGACAAATCCTAGATTAATCAAATGTCCCTAAGATGCATTTCAATCTCTCTTCCACTTCTAAATAGAAGGCTGCATCTAAAGCTTTAAATCTTAAAGACACAAGACCAACATCATACAGTATTGTCCAAAAACTCTAGCATAAAAAAGCAAAAATCTCCATGTTTGAGTTGCTTTGGATATCTCCAGCTCATAGAGCAATTCTAGACAAAGCTCTAGTCGGATCTGATGTTCCTGACAACCTTGATTTAGACAAATTCTAGACTATGGTTGGTCATCTAACATCTCCATAGTATATCTCCTTTTTAGAGGAAATGATAATTCCTTGAGTCATCCGCATAACTAGCCCTTGCACATTGAAGTCTTGATCCAAAACCATCGTGTCAAATGCGTGTTGATAGATGGAGGTGCTGGTCTCAACATTTGTTCTTACAGCTTGATCACACAATTGGGATACTCTAAAGCTACCATTGATCCTAAGAAGAAGATAACTATCAAAGCATATGATAAGCAAGAAAGATCTTCCAAGGGAACTATTGTCTTACCTATCAGAATAGGACCCGTTATCAGAGATACCATATGTCAAGTTCTTGATCTACCTTTGGCTTACAACATCCTTCTAGGGAGACCCTGGATACATGAAATGAAAGCTATTCCTTCCACATACCATCAATGTGTGAAATTTTCTTATGAAGGTTTAGAGGTGATGATTCCAGTGGACCTATACACAACTTGCAATGCTTTGAAAGGAAGTGCTGATAAACTTGTTCCTAATAACAAAGAATCTTCCACTAAGCAGCCAAACATTGCTTCAACATCCAGATTGGAAGACATTGCTAAAGAAGTCAAAATCAAATATAATGGTATGGGAGAATACACAATGGAACTAGTTTTATCTCTCACATCTCTCCCATTGTCCCCAAAATCTTATGGACAACCTTCAGACAATGTGAAGCCCAATGCTAAAGAATCTCAAGCTATATTCAATGGAAGTTTTGTCACAAAACAAGTATCTAAACAAGAGTTTGAGGAAGAAGAAGCCATGCTTTCATGGTTATACAAGGATAAGCCTCAATTCCAATTAGTCCATAAATGTCACTCCACTTCAAGAAAAATTCCTCAGAAGTCATACGGACCAAGGGACAAACTAATTGCTAAAATGGGATATACAGGAAAAGGACCTTTAGGACTACAAGGAGAAGCCTTTCTATCTTAGCAATAACTCCCCACATGTCTTAGAATAGATTGAGCCATCCACAAAAAATCAATTAAAGGAAGAAACAACTAAACAATCTGACAGAGATGATTTAGATACCACTGATGAGCTCATTCCTTATGAGTGTTTGCCTAAAGAAATAAAAGACCTCCTTGAAGTTGAAGATGATCTAGTAAAAAGAATCAATGTAGTAGAAACACAAGAACCTACTGTATCATCTTAAAATGGAAGCACTTCCATGTTAAGAGTGTTTATCCCTCTGAGTAGGTGGTTTGGGGTCATGTTAAGTGCCTCGATCAGATCTTTGCATGTATTTAGCTTTCTCCCCACTTTCCACTTCTTCTCCGTGCTTGATTTCTCCATTATAGGTGAAATTGGGGTTAAGGTCCTGAGGACTTTTTCTAATTTTCCCTCTTCCATGGCTCTATTTTCTAGGTAGGGTTTAGAAATGAGACCTCCTAGTCCTTCATCATATCAATCAGGGGATTTTCTATTTGTTTCGGACACTGGGTCCTATTTTGACATCAAATCCTGCATCTTTGGCATCTCCTCGAACCTCTGCTGCAAAACCTAGCAAAGTTAGAGTTTGAGGTCAAAGTCAACCTCGACCCTGACCAGGTTAGGGTCGACCTCGACCTTGACCTCTTCCCACTAGGATTTCAAATTTCAAATGTTGGCAGTTTGGCTTTCAAGAAAATTATTTTTCCACCTCCGGGTCGGCTGTTTCGAGCTCTGAAATGGTAAATACTTTAATTGTATTTAATTAAGGTATATTTTCTAAAGGTGAGGACCTAATTGGGATTTAATTCTCCAAGGTGGCCCATCTAGAAGAGTGTGCCCTAGATCACTATAAAAGGAGGCCTTCCTCTCTCATTTTCACATCAAGTTTTCTCAATCAAGTATCTAGAGCTCTCAAGTACAGGAAAGTCTTCAAGCATTCAAGTGTTCAAGCATTCATCCATCAAGGAGATCCATTGTTAGCCATTGAAGGATTCAATCTCTTTGGAGCCCCCCTTGAAGAGTCACCCTTCTCCATCCATTCAAGCCTTCTCATATGCAAAGATCAAATCAAGATTGGTGTTGAAGATCAAAATACCATTGATTAGAGACATCTTGCCATCCATTGAAGCATTCTTACTTATGGATTTGAGGATTTGAATCCTCTTCAAGGACTTCAACATAAGCGAGGTGATTTGTTTCAATTACTTTGTTTATGCATAATATATTTCAATTCAATTTCAAGGTTAATTCCTAAATTGGGGTTTGACTAAGGCAAACCCCCCATACAACCAAAAACCCTCATTTTCTTGTAGGTATAGGTGTGAAATTTTGGATCTGAGAGTGAATTCAGATACCCTTTTTAGCAATCTTTTAAGATCTGTGAACAGAATCAGAATCAGACTTCAAATAAATAATGTGGTCTTTGACCTTTTAAAAGGTCAAAGTCGACTTATGTGAATTTGGAGAAAAGATTTCTGGGTTTTGTCCACCTCAACATTTCCAATCCAAAATAGGTGATGGAATCTTCAAAAAGTTCATACAGAAGCCAAAATTTAGTATTTTCTAGATCTGCCCTAATTCAAGGTTAGTATTTGCACTTCAATTATTTCAATTTCAAGTATAACACATTCTACCTAGGGGAAACATCAGATTTATTCTTTCTTTCATATTCTCCATCAAATTGATCTGATTCTGCATTAGCCTCTTGGGTTAATTGAATTGAATCTCCCTGGTGGGAATTTGGGTTTGGGAATAGATCCCTTTTTCCCCCTAAACATTTTAAATAGGGTTGAATCCATATTAACCCTATATATTTTGGTGAACCCGACTAGCTTACTCTCTTTCTTTTTGGTGTTAGATTTCCCTTTGTCTTATTGTGTGTGTTCACCTTCACTATATATTTTGGTGAACCCGACTACCTTACTCTCTTTCTTTTTGGTGTTAGATTTCCCTTTGTCTTATTGTGTGTGTTCACCTTCACTATATATTTTGATGAACCTGATATACTTACTCTCTTTCTTTTTTTGGAATTGGATGCCCTATTGTGTTAGATTCCTCTTTATATTGTCTTGTTAGTATTAGATTTGTCCTTTGTGATTAATCTTGCATGCTAATTAGATTTCATATTCATGCTTTATGTGTTCTTAGTTTAGTTCATTTAGTTTATGAGCTTTACTACTACTAGTCCTACTTATAACATTTCAGTTAGAAGAAGTCGTAGACTCATGGGTGCCTTTGAGCTTGAATCTTCTCCTTTCCTTAGGATCCCCGATAAAAATTTGATTCTTCATGATTCTAATCCTACTATGGAGAAAAAATCTTCTCACTCATCTCATGATGAGGATGATTCTTTAAGGGTTCCTCCTGAACAAGTCCAAAAAATTTCCATTGAACTTGATAAAATGGGTAATTGGCTTCAAGAAAACCATAGTCAAGATTCTATTCAATCTATAGAGGCTCTTAAGAAAGTTCTCCATGATAGTAATCAAGGTGTTAACCTCTTGCATGGTATTACTCACCTTGTGCATTCTAATGTTAAACCTTTAACTCAAGAGGCTCAAGATTTAGGTTTCACTACTCCTATCACTAGCGTTGAACCTCCTTCTAATCCTTTACCTAGTATTCCTATCTATACTCCTTCTTTGGTGACTGTGGCAGTTCCCTCTATTCCTATGAGTGTTCCTCCCATGTCCCTTCCTACATCACAACCTTCATATCATAATGTTCCTTTTACTTATTCCAATCTGCTTCCAACTGTAGTTCCTAGTGTTCCTCCAGTTGTGTCTTCTATTCCTGCAGCTTCTTACACTTTACCTAGTGTGTCTAATGTTGCTACTCCTCCTATTTCCTCTAATGATTCAACGATCATCAGTTTGGCTCAAACTATATCCTCCCTACAACAACAACTTGCTTCCTTAACTCAAAACAAGTTTAGTATTCCTACATGTAACATGGGGAATCCTTTGTCCCGGGATATTATCCGAACTCCTGTTCCTCAGCAAGGTGAGATGCCTCATCTTGAGAACTATAATGGAAAAGGAGATCCTATTCACCATGTTAAAACATTCCAAATCCTTTGCAGTGATTATGCTCATGACCATAGGATTTTAGCCCAACTGTTTGCTAGAACATTTCGTGACAAGGCCCTACAATGGTTTTGTTCCTTGCCTCCTTATTCAATTGATTCCTTCCCACAACTTGCTAATGCCTTTATTCAACAATTTCAAAATAATATTGGCCTGCAAGTGTCATTGACTGATTTAATGCATTGTAAACAATGTGCTAAAGAAAAATTGACTGAATTTATTGGTAGATTTAAGCATTTGCATGCTCAGATTTCTTATCATGTTCCTGATATTGATATTCAACGTATGTTTATTTCAAATTTGCAAAAGGATATTAGAGATAAGATTCTGCTTATTGAATTTACCTCTTTTCAACAACTTTGTGCAGCGCTTCATCATTATCAATTACAAGTGAGTCAATTTGAGAGCAACACTCTAATGGCTCCTATTCCATTTGATAAAAGTGATGCTGCTCCTAATCCAAACAAGTTTCAAAAATTCAACAACTATGTCAAGATAAACAAACCAGCGAATGTAGTTGCTAATCAGGTTGCTATTGCATCTCACAATGCCACTTCTACATCCGCTGCTCTTCAACTAAATCATACATTTACACCTCTCTCTGAAACTTTACATGCTATTATGAATAGGTTGTTAGTTGCTAATATGATTACTTTACCTCCTATTCGACCTCTTTTACCTACTACGATTGCATCTAAATCTTTTGATCAAAATGCTTTTTGTCAATATCATCGTCAAAATGGTCATGATACTAAGAAATGTTTTTCTTTAAAACATAAGGTCCAAGATCTCATTGATGCTAAGGCTTTATCTGTTGATAATCTAGATAGTAGTGGAAATCAATCTATCTCTCCTCCTAATCAGAACCTTCAAATCTATACAAACCCTTTACCTTCGCATGATACTAATACTATTGCTCAGACATCTTCTATGGAAATTGAATATGATTCAAAGATGGATGATCTTAATCATGTTGTTAATCAAGTGGATCATGTTCGTCACTCTATATCTCCACCTCAACCTCAAACTCAACTTAAAGCTTCATTTAACGCCAAACCTAAACCTAAAGTGAAACCTCAACCTAAACCTCGACAACAATTTAAGAATAAAAGACCTCGGGAACTTTTGATTATCTTTGATGACTCTGAGATTATTAAGGCTACTGATGGTCCCCTTTACATTGTTGCTAGGGTTGCTCAGATACCTACTCATGGTTGTCTTGTTGATTCTACCTCCTTAGTCAATGTTATCACTGAAGAAAATATTTTTATGAAAAGCTTACAATGCAACTTCTATGATACATCGGATGTGTGGATTCAAACTTGTAATGGTTTTCTTTATCCCTCATTTGGTTCTATTACTTTACCGATTGAACTTTTTGGAAAAACTGTGAACACTACCTTTGTTGTAGTTCCTACTTCTGATCAATTTCAAGTTAAGCTAGGTTTGCCTTGGTTGACTGCCATGCATGTTGTTTCTTCCCCTATCCATAAGTTTCTTAAGTTCATTCATGATGGCGAAGTGAAGATGATCAATCATAGTCTATATCAACATTCTAGGCCTAGAGATTGCGTTGTTCTAGATTTCTTTTGGCCTTCATTACCTAATTAATGTCCTCCTCGCCCTGATAATCTTTTTCAATCGTATCAAGCTTATAAACATCATAAGATTCTCTAATTAAGCATACCTCCTATGGATCTTAATCATGGTCTTTTACCTACACCTTTGATACCTCCTTTAACTATGGATTCTAGTTCTGTTAATCAAGTTCCTTCTACCCAACCTATCAAAGATCATGTGATTGTTTCTCCTATGGTTGATAATCCTATTGATCTTCCTAAAGAACCTGTGAAGGATCCTACGATTGTTCATCCTAGTTCTCAACCTATTTCAAATAAATCAAAATGTAATCAATCTGCTAATGAATGTCATAAAAAGCATCATGCTCATGCTAAAGCTAAAATATCTCTACTTTCTGCGAATACTACAAATAATGTATTAGAAAATGTTCATACTAATAATGATGTTCACATGCATGATTATGATGATTCTATTCATATCTTAGATCCTATTTTGGTTAATTTGGATGAAGAAGATACTCTTGATGATACTGATAATGTTAATGATGAATATGAGACTATTGACATTGACATTGATTTTCCAAATATGCTTTCATCTCAATTAACTCTTACACCTAGTGTCAAACATAGTGATTCTCAAGAGGATCCTTGTTTGGAACTGTCTATCATTCCTACTATATTGGATATAGTCCCTCTTGCAAGTTACCCACCTACCCTAAATGATATACAATGAGATGGGGAAAGTAGGCGGCACACTTGATCAGCTTGTCCTTTGTGGTAGCTTTGTTGTGTGTTTTCTTGCTGTATTGTGCTTCTCCCGTAATGTGATTGCTAAATTTTGTTAGATTATTTTATATGATTCTTGTTACTCAGTTGGTGCAAGATGATGGAAGAATCGAAACTATTTTTCCATTCTTCTATATGTACCTCTATTCTTCTATATGTTGTTCAATGTTATGTTGTAAATGTGCTATTGTTTGTAAATGTTTCCTTGTGTAATCTACTTGGATTCAAGATATGGTAGCACTAAATCTTTTTGGTCTCCATGTCATGGTCCAAAAAGATTCTTCTTCATATATCTTATGTGATCTTTCCTCCTCTGTGATTGTAGTTCTACTTTCTTTGGGGAATGATGTCAATTCATTTGTAATAATATCATATATATATTATCTTATGATCATACTGACCCCATGGTAGGTAGATCCCTTCCGTGTTCTCTATATGTTTTTGTGATATTTCCCTTGATTTGTCTTCATTTGGGGGCATCTTGACGTGGAAATGTAATCAGTGGAGTTGTTTATGTTTCCATTAAAGCCATTGCTCCTGTTAAAGTGTTAGCAATGCCTTTAACATGGGGGCATACACTCTGCTCACTTATTACACACACACACTTATGAAAAATTCAAAACATGCTAAATCTTCTAAAGGTAACGCACATAAGTTGCTAAATCCTAAGGAAGATACGCAATTTAAATTTACTTTAAAAACATCTTTCCTTTCTTTTTGGATTAAGAACTAATCCTTAAAGTATGGATTTATATTAGAATCTCTTGATCCCTCTAGTTTCAAGCACACATATATTTTTGATCCCTTAAGGTCGGAAGTGTCCTTAAGATTGGATCCCCTTTTTTTATTTTATTCTTATGGAATAGAATATTCCTAGGAATAAATTTTGATGGGTTGACTAGTGAGTAGCCACATTCACTAGGTGGTTCAATTCCATCTTTCCAGTTGTGCCTTTTCTTTCTTGTGTGATTCACAATGGGACATAGGTTTTCATTGGGTGAGGTAATCACACTCTTTCTTTCTCTCTAGAGATGTCTCTCTTATTTGTGATCTAAGAGTTGATGAAGACTTGAGTCCCTAGGGGCTTGGGATTTCTCTTTGTCCCTTAGATTAGGATAATATTATCTTGTTATTTCTATCTCCTTTACCAAGAGTTTGCATCGAGTCCATGTTTTTGCTAAAGTGGGGGCTTAATGTATCATCTTAAAATGAAAGCACTTCCATGTTAAGAGCATTTAGCCCTCCGAGTAGGTGGTTTGGGGTCATGTTAAGTGCCTTGATCAGATCTTTGCATGTGTTTGGCTTTCTCCCCACTTTCCACTTGTTCTCCATGCTTGATTCTCCATTATAGGTGAAATTAGGGTTAAGGTCCTAAGGAATTTTTATAATTTTCCCTCTTCCATGGCTCTATTTTCTAGGTAGGGTTTAGAAATGAAACCTCCTAGTCCTTCATCATATCAATCAGGGGATTTTCTGTTTGTTCCAGACATTGGGTCTTGTTCTGACATCAAATCCTACATCTCTGGTATCTCCTGGAACCTCTGATGCAACACCTAGAAAAGTTAGGGTTTGAGGTCAAAGTTGACCTCGACTCTGACCAGGTTAGGGTTGACCTCGACCTTGACCTCTTCCTACCAGGATTTTAAATTTTAAATGTTGGCAGTTTGGCTTTCAGGAAAATTATTTCTCTGCCTCCGGGTCAGTTGTTTCGGGCTCCGAAATGGTAAATCCTTTAATTGTATTTAATTAAGGTATATTTTCTAAAGGTGAGGACCTAATTGGGATTTAATTCTCCAAGGTGGCCCATCTAGAGGAGTGTTCCCTAGATCACTATAAAAGGAGGCCTTCCTCTCTCATTTTCACATCAAGTTTTCTCAATCAAGTATCTAGAGCTCTCAAGTGCAAGCAAGTCTTCAAGAAAGCAAGTGTTCAAGCATTCAAGTGTTCAAGCATTCATCCATCAAGGAGATCCATTGTTAGCCATTAAAGGATTCAATCTCTTTGGAGCCCCCCTTGAAGATTCACCCTTCTCCATCCATTCAAGCCTTCTCATATGAAAAGATCAAATCAAGATTGGTGTTGAAGATCAAAATACCATTGATTAGAGACATCTTGCCATCCATTGAAGCATTCTTACTTATGGATTTGAGGATTTGAATCCTCTTCAAGGACTTCAACATAATCAAGGTGATTGTTTCAATTACTTTGTTTATGCATAAAATATTTCAATTCAATTTCAAGGTTAATTTCTAAACTGGGGTTTGACTAAGGCAAACCCCCCATACAACCAAAAACCCTCATTTTCTTGTAGGTACAGGTGTGAAATTTTAGATCTAAGAGTGAATTCAGATACCCTTTTCAGCAAACTTTCAGGATCTGCAAACAAAATCGGAATCAAACTTCAAATAAATAATGTGGTCTTTGACCTTTTAAAAGGTCAAAGTCGACCTGTGTGAATTTGGAGAAAAGATTTCTAAGTTTTTTCCACCTTGACATTTCCAGTCTAGAACAGGTGACAGAATCTTCAGAAAGTTCATACAGAAGCTAGAATTCAGTATTTTCTAGATCTACCCTAATTCAAGGTTAGTATTTGCACTTTAATTATTTCAATTTGAAGTATAACACATTCTACCTAGGGGAAACATTAGATTTATTCTTTCTTTCATATTCTCCATCAAATTGATTTGATTCTGCATTAGCCTCTTGGGTTAATCGAATTGAATATCCTTGGTGGGAATTTGGGTTTGGGAATAGATCCCTTTTTCCCCCTAAACATTTTAAATAGGGTTGAATCCATATTAACCCTATATACCTACTATAGAACAAGAGACAATTGTACCACAAGAACCAGTTGATCTTGAAGGCACTCAAACAGACAAAGAAGAAGGTGGTAGTTATTCTGAAATAGATTCTCATGAGTATGAATTCAAATCAGAATATGAGGGTAACCCTTCTTGGGGTATCCATCCTAACTTTACTCATGTTCTTAAATTTCCTAGAGTCGTAGATGAGGAATCAAATGACTATGAATGGGGAGCCATTCCAAAAGAAGATGAACTTATCATAGAGAAACATATTGATGTTATTCACCAATATGCACCTAAACCCAATGTAAGTCTAGAGAGAAATAATGAACTTAACAAGTCTGATCCACTGATGGTTGAAGTGGACTCCCACAATGTCATTGAGCCTATTCACGAATTGAACATTTTGAGTTGTAATATCACCTTTGAACTTGAGAGTCAAGTTAGGACCAATGATGACAAATCCATATCCATAAACACTATTTCCCAATCTTTCACCGCTTTGACTATCCAACATCCTGAACTTCTTGACCAAATCTCTATGAATCCGAGCCAAGGTATTTATACCTTTCCAAATGACTATGCCTTTGCTTGCTACCTCAATATAGTTGAGCCTATGATGACTTCCATTAGTGAGCCAAGTGTTAGCATGACAGAGTCGGACATGAAGTATCTTAGTCAAAAGAATAAGAATAAAAATAAAAATAAAAGAAGTTCTAAGGGTGAAAACCACTTTGTGGAAATCTTAGAACCTACAAAAGTAAAAATAAAAGATGTATCCGAAGGTGAAAACCTCTCTGAGGTGCCTAAGGATGAGATATTTGATGTCCTTCTGAGTCATTTACAGGACAGATCTCCAATTCTAATTGAGCCCACTCAATCCATCAACTTGGGAACAATAGAAGAACCACAGTTGATCCATGTAGCACAATCCTTATTAGAAGAAGAAAATAAAAATTTTACCACATTCTTAACAAAAAAGAAGATCAACTTTGCATGGAAATATTCATATATGCTAGGGTTGGATCCTAATCTTATAATGCACCATTTATCTATAGCTCCAGGGGTCAAACCCGTTAAGAAAAAATTAAGAAAGATGCATCCACATGTTGCACTCTTGGTCAAAGTTGAATTAGAGAAACTACTAAAAGCCAAATTCATCCATGTTATTGACTATGCTGAATGGATCTCTAATATTATACCTATTTCTAAACTAGATAAATCAATCAGAGTGTGCACAGATTTCAGAGATGTAAACAAAGCATTCCCTAAGGATGATTTTCCATTACCTAATATTGATATGATAGTGGACATGACTGCGGGCTTTGAGATGTATTCTTTGGTGGATGGTTTTTCTAGATACAAATAAAAATTGCTCTAGAAGATCAAGAGAAAACTGCTTTCACATGTGCATGGGGTACCTTCTGTTGGAATGTCATGCCATTTGGGCTTAAGAATGTCAGTGCTACATATCAACAAGCTATGACATCTATCTTTCATGACATGATGCATTAAACTATGGAGGAATATGTTGATGATACTTTGGAAAAATCTATGATAAGATTTGAACATCTAAATGATTTGAGCAAAATACTAGATCGAATGGAGAAGTTTAGTCTTAGGCTGAACCCTAAGAAGTGTGCTTTTGGTGTCACTTCTGAAAATCTCTTAGGCTACATTGTTTCAAAGAAAGGTATTGAAGTTGATCCAGCTAAGGTCATAGCTATCATGGAGATGCAACCTCCCAAGAATATCAATCAAATGAGAACATTACAAGGGAGAGTACAATCTATTAGATGCTTCATATCTCAGCTAGCTGACATATCACAACCTTTCACAAAGACATTACATAAAGGTGTGACCTTTGCATGGAATGAGAAATGTGAAAATAACTTTAACCATATCAAGAAATATCTATCAAATCCTCTTATTTTGATGCCTCCTATATAAGGGAAGCCAATGATCTTATATGTCTCCGCCACAGATAAATCACTGGGGGCATTACTAGCACAACATGATGAGAATAAGGAAAGAGCTATATACTATATCAGTAGAACATTAGTAGCATATGAGAAGAACTATTCAATGATTGAGAAAACTTGTCTAGCTATGATCTTTGCATCACAGAAACTGAGACACTACATGTTAGCTCATACCACACATTTGGTAGCTAAGATTGATCCACTAAAGTACCTCCTAAGCAAAGCTTCCCTCATAGGTTGGTTAGCTAAATGGGTGATGCTATTAAGTGAATTTGACATTGAATATGTTGAAAGAAAAGCTATCAAGGACCAAGTAATTGCAGATCAACTGGTTGACGCACCAGTGTTTGATGATACACCAATGCAAATGAAATTGCCAGATTCCTCTATCATGAATATTTCTTCTAGAGCATGGAAGTTATTATTTGACAGCTCCTATACATAGAATAGATCTGGAGCAAGCATATTGTTCATTACACCTAAAGGATACTCAATCCCTAAAGCATTCAGAATCAGGTTTCCTTGCACAAACAATATTGCTAAATATGAAGCTCTCCTTAATGGCATGAAGATAACAATTGAGTGGAGGATAACAGATCTACACATTCATGGAGACTCACAACTTGTAATACACCAAGTCAATGATGTGTATCAAACAAAAGATGGAAATTTGATCCCATAGAAGAAAATGGTAGATGATCTAAAGAAATATTTCATATCTATCACATTTGAGCAGATTCCTAGAATAGAGAACAAGGTTGTCGATGCAATGGAAATGCTATCTACTTTATTACAACAACCTGAACATGAGCTACGCTACAACTTCTTGGTAGAAGCACTATCTTATCTCGCATATGATTCCCCTAAAACTTCCATGATCTACACTATTATTGGTCATGATTCATCTCGATACAAAAACCTTTTCTCCTATCTCCAAGACCAAATCATTCCTGATACCTTCAACCACCATGAGAAATGATACCTTATCCAAAATGCATCCTGGTATGTCATCCTTGGATGTTTAGAACAGAAGAGTCTCAACGTGCATCAGAGGAAGTCCATGAGGGTATTTGTGGATCACATTCCAATGGTTTAAGACTAGCTTGAAAACTTATTAGGGCTAGGTACTATTGGCCTGAAATAGAAAATGAGGCTATCAAGTTTGCTAAGAACTGTCAAAAGTGCCAAGTACATGGTAACTTAATTCATGCACCAGAGAGAGATCTAATTGCCTTTACTACACAATGGCCTTTTCACCAATGGGCATTTAATCTTATAGGATCCATACATCCTCATTCTTCTAATGGACATAACCATATTATTACAGCTACATAATATTTTACAAAATGGGTAGAAGCAGTCCCTTTGACTTAAGCAACCAGCAAAAAAATTTCAATGTTCATCTTGAACTACTTCATATATCGGTATGGTATTCCACATTCTATAGTCACAGATAATGGTGGGAAATTCAAGAACATAGACTTAGATGATCTATGTGCCAAATTCAAGATTACACAACATTGGTCATCAATCTACTATCCTCAAGGGAATGGACAAGCAGAGGCTTCAAACAAGAATCTATTGGAAATCTTGCACCGAACAGTTAATAAAATAAGAAGAGACTGGCATCTCATGATCAATCCAGCTCTCTGGGCCTACAGAACAAGTATCAAAAAAACCATGGGGGCTACACCATTCACTTTAGTTTATGGGTATGAAGTGGTACTACCTATTGAGGTTGAAATCCCATCACTAAGAATCAGAATACATGGTCTAGTAATTGATGATGACTACAGAGTGTCTAGGTTGCAAGAACTTGAACTACTAGATGAGCGCAGACAAGCAGTGTATGATCTCAGAGTATATCGGAAGAGAATGTCTAGAGGCTACAACAAAAAATTTAGACACAAAGAATTTTAGGTTGGCGATCTAGTCTTGAGAGAGAATCCTAAAAATCAATCACATAAAGAGTGCAAGGGGAAGTTTGAACCCAACTGCCTGGGTCCCTTTGTAATCACTACTAATTTTGGCTCTGGAGCCTATCAGCTCTCAATGACTGAAGGAGAATGGCTCTGAGAACCAATCAATGTTCTCCATCTAAAGAAATTCTATGCCTAAGGTATTTAGTCTTTGTAAAATGTCTTGAAAAAATCATAAAAATTGGAAAAAGTCCTAAAAAATTATCATCCTGGTGAAAACCTAGCAAATTGGCACCTTGATGTATCACAAAAAAATCAAAAAATATCAAAAGTACAAAAAAAAATATTTTAAAATGAAAAATACAAAAAAATGAGAAAAAGAAAAAGTGCCTTAGTGAAAACCTTGAAACAAGCGCCTTGGTAGCAAAAATAGAATCTCAGCCAAGATGGTGAAAACCTAGCAAATGAGTGCCACTTGTTTCAAAATGCTCCATCTATCAGCACAATCTTGGTCTTTCCTAGCTTTCAGTCTTGCTTTAGTTTGTACATACCTCCCGGTTTATTTTCGCATTCCTATTTTCAATAAGTCAGTCTATACACCAATCTGCAAAAGTGTCTGTATCCTATCAATGTTCAAACTTGGGGGCAATCAAAGTCATATCCTATGGCCTCCAGTGTATCCTAGACATATCATATCCAGTCAGAGTCCTTTGAAGCTACATCTAAGTCAGTCAGTCAGTCTCCTCTCCAGAAAGGATTTTGCCTCTACAACAACACAATCAAACATCAACAAATTGAAAACAATCTATGCTTTTACATGCTTTTATCTCCTTGTATGCTTACTGATTTGCATTGAGATTTTTACATATTGTGTCCCTTCGATCTCTTCGATGATGTCCTTTAAAGGATTTAGAGAGTGATGACTGGGGGCATAATCTTTTCTTTGTTTTCTTCTTGTATGTGAAAATCTAGCAACTTTGGAAATTTTGGATTCAAATGGTGTCCGTCTATAAGAGCCTCTATCTTGTATTGGATGGCCATGCGTACCTCGACCATTGATACCCAAAAAATTCAAGGAATTTTGATCTAACTATTGTCTTTTTGAGAAATTTCTTACTCCTACTGTGAAACATGATCTTACCTAAGGATGTGAATGATAAAAGGTCACTACAGGTAATTCACACTGGATTTAGAATGATCTCTTGACTGCTTGATGTGTTTGTTCTGCAAGGCATATTCTGGTCATCATGATGTCTATGTTTTGAAGCTTATACAAATTGCTATATCAAAATGGACATGATATTCAGGTCATCCTGGAATTTGTGCCTTGGTGCTTATATCAAATCGGACATTCCAAAAACAAAATCAATATTCATATGTCCATGGTTGTCTAGCCAATGGGCATTGTATTGATTCTTGCGCATACAAATCAATATTCATATGTCTATTGTTTCACAACTAGCAGGCATTGTATTGATTTATCTGGTTACCATAAAAAGTTCAATGATGACAACAAATTCACACATGATTAGTGACTAGGTCCTAGGTCTTAGGTTTGCATTTCATTCTGCATGTCATTTTTCACTTTGCATGATTGCATGATCTCACAAATTTTTGAACACACTTGAATGTTTAAACAATCCTTCAAAACTAAACTTAAACTAGACATGAAGAGTTGAATCTCACATGAAGGTTTCCTCACAGAACCACAAGCAGTCACCATCTTGGGTTAAACATACTTTTTGACATAAGACTGAGTACTTGTCTTCATCAATACCTACAAAACATATCATGTGTATCATTGCATTTTCATATTCATGACCATTCCATCTATTGCATTTACATTGCATACATGTGCATAATCAAAATCATACATACATTTTTCCATAATCAAGTACATTGGCATAACATCCATACATATGAAAGACATCATTGCATTGCATAAATCCATACATACATTCTACACTACTCATAGCATTTACATCACATGATATCATCATAAATAAAAAAACATGACAAGTGCAAATGAAGTCATAACCAAAATCTCGGTCTCATATCATATAACTCAAACTAGTCAAGGGTGCACTACTGGCACAATGTACAAAAGAATGAGCTCATGTGAGCTATCAGAAGTTAGAACAATATATCTATGAACAAAAAGAGAAAAAATTATCAGAATATCTAGACAGATCAGCTGTCTGCTTGATCCTCTACATCTGGTGGAGGTAGTGGTTGTGCATCAAGCACTGCCTCGGCTCTAGGTGCCCTGGCTCCCTCTGACGCTATCATATATTGAGAGTATGTGGGTACTCTCTGAGGAGCAAGAACAACAACATAGTAAGCAAAAACATAATAGGTAGCTCTAGAGGTATGATGTGTCACCTCTATTTGTAATCTCCTATTCTCCTCTCAGAGCTCAAAATGCTATCTATTTGCCTCAATAAATCACTCCTCCCAATGAGCACTCCGTACCTTCAGGTCCTTGACCTATAATCTAAGTCTTTTGATGATCTCTTGAGGAGTCTATGGTACACTAGGATCTCCATCTTTTGTAGGCATATTAGTATCTCCAACTGGCTTCTCAATAGTCTCTTCTCTCTATGCCTTATGGTGTCTAACCTCAGCTCCCAAATCAAAACTAGTATCAACATGTGTAGGATTCAGACTGGCCCCTATATCCTACTCTGCACCAAGTACCTCATTTTCTATACCAACACTACCTAAAGTACCACTCTCTCCTCTAGTTGATCTCCTCTATAAAACTACAAGTCTGCCTACTGAAGAACTAGAGGGACGAGGTGGTCTCATCTATTTAGATGGTCTCTAAGGAGGTGTCATGACTACTCTCAGCCTCAGAGGTGTAGGCTAGGGCATTAGAACTTGTGAACTTGTACGTCTCTACCCTCTACCCATCGGAGCACCTATAACATCCATAACCTCCTCCATGGAAGGTATCAACTCTGTCAGATCTAAAAACCTATATATGGGATGCTCTGCAAGCCATGCAATGAAACCATCTGTAACCCCAGCATCCTGAACATGTACCCGATAGTCCCAATCTCTATCGACAATACTGTTATACTCATGTGTACAAAGAGCATAAGACAATTGAGGGCCCCATCCTAATCCAAGCTCTCTCAATATTTGTGCATACGTAGTGTGCTCCTATGGTGCATCTTGAATAAGGTTGTACTATCTCCACAATCTAGTAATCAAGAAATGTTCAAGCACTGCAGTAGACCAACCAATCAATATCTGACTCTGGCAAAAAATAGATGAACTACTCTCATGCAGTAGGCCAGGCCTCAATCTGTACATATGAATGCCAGATAACATATGTACTATCATCCAGGTAGCATTTCCCATACTTTGTATGACCCATGCAAACCTATGTAACATAACTAGAGTATACATATATCACCGGCTCCTGTGGCTGGTGCTATGTCTGATATATTGGTCTCAATACTAGGATACACTCCCAAGCCCATATCTAAAGAACCAAAGCACCAAAGGCAAATATCTTTCTCTCCTAATACATGATCTCATACATCTCGGAGAACATGTGAGCTAGCATACATTGACCCCAACCCAACTCAGAAGGAGTGGCCATCAATCATGCAACCATTGGGGCACAACCCATCAAAAGACTATTTTGTTGATGGTCAGACATGATAATGCCTCCTATCATACCAGCTATGATGCACGTTGGGTCTACCCATAGCGCTGCACTAAAGTCTCCCAAGAAATCAAACTAGTGAGTTGTGTATCATCTCCAAACAAACATCTGAAGGCATGTAATCTAGAGTTCCCTGAACTCACATAATCTAGACGAGGACCATGGAATGGAATGCGCAAAATCCTATACACATCCTCTAGTGTAATAGTAATCTCTCCTATAGGGAGATGAAAGGTTTGGGTCTCGAAATGAAACCTCTCAATCAAGGCAGTCAGTATTTTGTGGTTCACCCTAATCTCGGGAAACCGAATCAGATACTCGAAACCACAGGTAGCTAGATGTACCCTCATAGGGTCTGGAAGAGAAATGCATAATTTTTGAGTCGCGGGATGAGAGATACACACATGCATGTCAGGATATATGACCTACACAGAATAGAAATGGGGACTCCTATCAGTAATTTGGTTGAAAAATAGGCTAACAATACAGAAATTCAAAAGTTCACTATCTCAGAAGGTACATTAAATGCTCAACAATCAGCCTAAGGAATCAGAAAATCAAAATTTTTGACCTAAAGAGGTGTTTTAAGCTCACTGTTTTCCATACGACAATACAGTCTGGCATCAAACTTGTATGAGTTTCAATAGGGTCTCATATGAAAAACCATGGTTATACGACTTTCTAAGTCTTACAATATGACATATGAGGGACTCGACGAAATGTCGTACGACTCTTAGGTCCCTCTCAAATGAGTTTCTAGGGGTTATGATACGACAATCTACAGGAAATTGAAAATTTTTATGAGTCACAGAGGACAGTTGTACGAGTTTCCATGCATGCAAGAATTGAAAATAAAAAATGTATGAAAAATGACCTAAAAATGCTACAAACATGCAAAAATAGAATTTACAAAGGGGCACCGAGGTCCAGTCACCAGATGTCCATACTGCGAAGGTCACTGATGTCTCTGGCTATGCTCAAATTAGTGGGAAGAAATAGGTACCTTCACCTCAAGCATTTTCTCGCTCAGAGGGCTCCATAAGGTTTCAAAAGTCAAAAGTGAATAATGAATGGAAAATGACCCTTTTGGTCCTTATATAGCTTTTGACGTAATTTTCAAAAGTGCTTTGTTTTCCATGAAAATTGCACCCCTGGCTAATTTCAACATTCTGAACCCATTTTCGGGATCAAAATCAAAATTTGAGATCATTTACTATGTCAAAATCGCAATTTAAAATTTTCAGACCCAGGACGGCCGACTGCTTGCATAATCAACCTTCAATCATCACATAAATCCAAAAATCAACTTAACTATTTATCTTACATCAAACTATTTGAATTTCAACTTGGTCAACCATGGTCAACTCATGGTCAAACCTAGTCAAACTTGGTCTCCAAGACCTCCAAACAATGCAGAACACATTTTCGAACATGTACAATCACTTCTCCAATCAGTTAACATGCTTCTGAACCATTCAATGCTAACTTTTATTGTCAGATTTTGATTTTCATCTCGAAGGGGGCATGGTATTGCACATCATTCAAGTCTGTAAATCAAATCTTTCCTCAGTGATCAAGACAACAACCACGTCTAGTTTCTAATTCATCAAAAGTCCTCGTTGCTTGGGGAAAATCTATCATTTCTTGGGGCATATCAGATTCATCGAGATCCATATCAATCGGGTATCCTAAATTTATCTTGTAAACTGTATCAACTTTTCGTAACCAATAGTTCATTAGCATCATTTCCTTGGTTCTTCGTAACTGATGGGTTCAGGATGTGATACCACTATGATTCTTTTGGACAATCAGGTCTGGAATTGGTCACTCACTTCTTCACAATCATAAAGTTCATAATCAGGCATTTTGGCACTTTTTCGTAATCATCGGTTCATCATTGCTATAGTTAACATTATCTTTGGTCAATCAGGACCTAAATCTTACATCTTCAAAATCATTCAATCGGTTTCTGTCTCAGAATCGGTTAATCTTTCAAATTAGTTTCATACATCTTTATCATACACAGATTATTCTTTGAACCACTATGCTTCACACAATGATTCAAAGAGGGGCAAAATTTAATACCCCAAAAATGGGCTATAGGTTCATTAACCTCTTACATCAACAATTCAATCAAAATTGACATCAAAGACCTAACCTAAGGCACATCTACACATTATCGAATCCTAATTGATTATCCTAAATTTTGCATCGGGGAATATTCCTAGCAACATTCCTTATTTATCCTAATTATCTTGATTTAATAATTATTTGGCGATAAATCTTATTTATCCTAAAGTTTGATTAATTGAATATTCTGAATATTTAATTAATCAGATTTAATACTACCACTTAATTATTTAATTTAATTTATTCCTAAATTGTATTATTTCATTTTGACAATAAATCAAAAATCTCATGACTAATTGATTAAATTCTTATTTAATTAATTAATGTCAATTGTCAATATTTAATAATATAGTTTTAGAATAAAGTTTGATTTAATAATTGATTAACCCATAAATCAATTATTTTAATTATAAAATCAGTTAAGTTGAGAATAAATCACTTTATTTTTAAATTAAATCATGCACAATCACAAAAGAAGGCAACTAGAAATTAACAACCAATTTTAAATTGAAACTCAACATCTGATGATGAGTTGAAATTTGATCTAAACTCTATTTTGAGTTAAACACTGCTTTTGTATGATTTTTGTGAGTTAATTATCTCTGATTTCCTGATAACTCAAAAATCAACCTGATTTTATCAAGAGTGATTTATGGCTTTTCTCAATGCACCCTTAAAGCCCTGGATTTCTATAAAAATAAGGCTCAGCTCTTCATAATTATCAACACTTGAATTTGCACAATTACTCTGGAAAATTGGCGATTAAAGGATTAAATACTTGCAATAGGCGATTTGTGAGATCTTTCATAGTTGATCATAGTTTTTGCATACTTTTCATACCATAGCATTTTATTCATTCATATCATTCTTAGATTAAATCCGCATTCAATTTCATCCATCTAGCTTAGATTCATACAGTTTTTCATATTATTGCACAGAAAATACAAAAATATAGATTAATCTGCATTCATATAGTCTTTTATTCTTTTGTATTCAAATCCTTCATTTAGTTGTTGCATTGTCACTAAGCTCGATTTCAATCTGAGAACATCATACTCACACCTACTAGAAGGCAGTAAATGTCTTGGTTAGCTTAGTTTCATTTATTTACAGCTTTTGATTTCGCTAACCTCTAATGTTTTATTGAAGTGTTGTGTCTACAGCTAGGTACAACTTTCACACACACAAGCAGTGGTATTTTCATCACAAAATCTTAGGCATTACATGTTGGCACAAAAGGTGAAGCTAGTAGCTAAGATTGATCCACTCAAGTATCTATTAAGGGAATGCTGACAGGAAGACTAGCAAAGTGGGTCCTAATTCTAAGTGAATTTGACATTGAATATGTTGATAGAAAATCCATTAAAGGACAAGTGATTGCTGATCAACTTGCGAAAATGCCATTAATAGATGACAAGCCATTACATGTGGAGTTTCTAGATGAATCAATTATGCACTTGACAAAGCACCCGTGGAAAATTTATTTTGATGACTCCTTCATGCAACAAGGATCAGAAGCTGTATGCTTATTCATTATGCCACAAGGATATAAGATTCCAAAATCATATAAAATGATATTTCCATGTACAAAAAACATAGCATAACATGAAGCTCTTGTGAACGGACTCAAACTCGCAATAGAGTGGAAAATTTTTGGACTACACATCTATGGAGATTCACAACTCATTATCAATCAGGTGAATGGTGCTTACCAAACAAAAGATGATAAGCTCATGCCTTAAAAAAGAATGGTTGATGAATTTGTAAAGAATAAAAAAATGATTATGATTGGTTGGTTGGTTATGTTGTGATGTGTTCACCAACTTGTAAATAATATCCTTTACATATAGAAGAATTGGGGAAGGTAAGATTCTCTTCTTAACCCCAAATTCCCAAAGGAAAGATCCAAATTGATTAACCACAAGAGGATGGTCAATGCATAAATGAATCAATCGATTAGTAATAAGAAGAAAGAGGAAAACCTTACATTCCATTTTGGAAGAGAGTATTAAAATCTTAATTGAAATGAATTGAAGACAAATACTTGTTGGAGATTTTCCAGTAGGCCAGTATTGACTGTATGTTTGTCATTGATGACAACATATGGAAAGTAGCATGTTTGGAAGTCTTATGCAATAAGCTTTTAGTATATGTAGCATGGACATGTTATTAGCATGATATCATGGGTGTAGAGGTTAATTGTTAGTACAAAGAGTTATATAGGAGTTGGTGTCAACAGTGTTCCTGATAGAGTAACAGACAGTGTTCTATGTTGTTGGCATTAAGTATGTTTTTCATTAGTGACAACACTTATTCAGACTCTATTTGTTTACCGAGTAGACAGAACAGTCTTTACTGAGTGATGAAATGAGTAGTGTTTACCGAGTGCCAGCATAGTAAATAGGGAAATCAGTTTCTACCGAGTGACACTATATCTACTGAGTCTCCAGTATATACCGAGTTCAAAACTACAACCAAGTGGTTAGTATGGACCAAGCCTCCACTTCTACCAAGAGCATGATGATGCCGAGTAACACAGTGGATGCCATGTATCAAAAAGTCACTGAGTTAGTTTGTAGTAATCGAGTAACTATATTTGGGCCGACTCAGTAATATTTGTGTTAGCTTGTTTAAGAGCCGACTTTGTAATTATTTTGTAATTGTTTTGGATTGATATATAAACAATGTTCTGTATCATATCCAAGGTGTGAAGTAGTGAAGTATGAAAAAGAGAGAAAGGCAGAGATAAGCGAATTACAAAGGGCTACAACAGTATAAGAAGCAGCAAAGATCTATACATCACATAAGGTGATCAGTGCATCAGAGAATCTCAATTAGCAAGTACAGTTGCAAGTAAGAGATCTACTGTTTCATTCTAACAGGTGAATCAGCTTAAAATCCTTTAACTGGGTAGACTTAACAGTCTTTGTAAAATCTCTTAACCGAGTGCATACTTTATTGTATGTTTGTAAATCCTCTAATAAGGTGGACCTAGCAATCCTTATTGCTACTAACTGTAATACCCCAAAAATGGGCTATAGGTTCATTAACCTCTATATCGACACATCGAACGAAATTGACATCAAAGTCCTAACCTAAGGCACATCTAAACATCATCGAATCCTAATTGATTATCTTAAATTCTGCATCAGGGAATATTCCTAGCAATATTCCTAATTATCTTAATTATCTTTAATTTAATGATTATTTGGCAATAAATCACATTTATCCTAAGTTTGATTAATTGAATATTTTTATATTAAATTAATTAGATTTAATATCTTGCCACTTAATTGTGTAATTAAATTTAATTCTATCTATTATTAATTGTATTATTTAATTTTGACAATAAATCTAATATCTTATGAATAATTGATTAAATTTTTATTTAATTAATTAAAGCAAGTTGTCATTATTTAATAATATAGTTTTTAATAAAAGTTTGATTAAATAATTGATTAACCCATAAATCAATTATTTATTTTCAAAAATCAGTTAAGTTGAGCATAAATCACTTTATTTATTAAATTAATTCATAAATAAAACATGCACAATCATAAAAGCAGACAACTATCAATTATCAATTAAAGCTAAACTCTATTTTGAGTTAAAACTTAGCTTTTGCATGTTTTTGTGAATTAAATTATCTTTATTATCAGATAACTCAAAAATCAAGCTGAGTTAA
The DNA here is from genome assembly GCA_027943335.1 of Chamaecyparis obtusa. NCBI lineage: Eukaryota > Viridiplantae > Streptophyta > Pinopsida > Cupressales > Cupressaceae > Chamaecyparis > Chamaecyparis obtusa. The sequence continues at coordinate 804,556 of BSBK01001546.1, forward strand.
TCTTAGTGATTTATGGCTTTTTTCCATGCACCTCCAAAGCCTTGGATTTCTATAAAAACAAGGCTCAGCTCTTCATAATTCATCTCTCAAATTTGCATCCACGCATCTCATATTTTTGCACAATCACGTTGGAGAATTGGAATTTGGAGAATCAAAGCTTATTGCGAATCAAGGCTATTGTGAGATCAATTTGTTTTTTTTACATTCATTTAGATTCTTTTTCATATCATTGTTAGATCATTTTAGCAAATCAATTTCATATAGATTAGATTTCATATCAAGTTTTTATCATTCTTATTGCATAGAAAATCCAAAAAAATAGCTTAATTGCATTCAATTCATATCTAGATCAATTGCATTCAAATCCTTCATTTAGGTGTCGTCTAGGTCACTAATCTCGATTACAATCTGAGAACATCAATCTCGCACCTACTAGAAGGCAGTAAATTGCTTGGTTAAATTAGATTTCAATTTTGCATGATTTTGATTTTTGCTAACCTCTAATGTTTTACTGAAGTGTTGTGTCTACAAATCAGGTAAAATTTTCACACACATTTTTGGCGCCCACCGTGGGGCCCTGAAATGGGCTTCCCTTCATTTCTATTAATCTTCTATCATTTCTCTATCAGAACTCCCCTGCTGCTACCTGTTCTGGTGGTATTCTCAGTAGGACGTTATTTTTTGTTTCTTTTTTGCTTGCAAAAAAGAAAAAAAAATTGGCACTTTTTTATCAAAACTGTCCGTATAGTGCGATTTTTAATTTCGGTCCGTACAGTGTCATACGAGTTTTTTGAATTATCGTACAAGTTTTTTGGACTGTCATTTCATCAGACACCCAATGTCGTACAAGTTTTCAGACTGTCATTTCATCAGACACCCAGTGTCATCTGGGAGCATACCCACTATCGTATGATAGTTGACCGAGTATCATTTCATCAAGCACCCACTGTCATTTGGAAGCTGGATTATCATTTCATCAGACACCTAGTGTCGTACGAGTTTCCAGACTGTCATTTGGGAGCATACCCACTATCGTACGAGTTTCTTACTATCGTCTGGTAATAGACCCACTATCATAGAAGTTTAGGCATCAGATTTCAATTGTCATTTCATTTTTGTAGGCAATTTGTCAGATTTGATTTTTGGATTTTGACTAACATCTAATCTTAACAATTGGAATTCTCTATTTTTTATTGACTCTTGCTAGTTTTGACTGGAAAAGGCGTAAAGTTTGCTAAAATCAGGTAAAAATCTACTAAGTGCATTGCGAGGATCTCAAGTATTCTACTTGTGCTAATAATATTTTGATTTGGGCTTAAAATAAATCTCTCGTGTGTCTAGCTTGGGTGATTCTTTTCATGCTTTTGTTTTACACACTTGCATAATTGATACTAGGTTGTGACACCTTACGTATTTATTAGCAGTCTTAGATTACTTGTCATTGATCTTGATTTCTATCTTGGGTTATTGGACTCGCTAATCCATCGGCCCCTCATTCCACCCCATGGTTGCAATCTCAGCGCCATAAAGGGGAGGGGTCAACAAGATAGAAGTGTTAAGTGTTCCACCAGGCAACCCTTTTGTGCTTTTAGGAACTCACTTGTTTTCTAAGTTGGGGACTCATTTTCAGCTTGTGTGAGGTGTTAAGTGTTCCACCTTATGGACTCATCTCATATTCACTTTAAGTGTTAAGTGTTTCTCTTTCTACTTTTTGGGTACTTTTGGTAGATTTTCTTTTGGAAACATACATCTGTGCTCACATAGTAATTAGGCCCTATGAACACTATTCATGATTCTTGAGAGATTGGATTCCCAATGAAATCCTTCTTGACGACAGAATCCTTATAGGTAGGGAGGATACTTAGTGCGTTTCAAATTCAAATGGGTTAGTGCGTCTTCTCTTATTGATCGATACATTCTTTCCCAGGAGAGGTTGATAGATCACATGGGGTAGACATCACGAGCTTTGGTGAATCAAAATTGGTTAGTGCATCTTCCCTTATTGATTGATACATTCTCTCTCTGGAGGGGTTGATAGATCACGTGGGGTTAATATCATAGACCTTGGTGAGACAAAATTTTTCTTAGCGTGTCAGATTAATTTGCTTGCTTTGTTTGGGTTAAAAGTGAAGAGGCATCAAAACCTTGGATCTGGAGCCAAGTCCCCTTATGGTATACTATTGTGAGTCACCTTTAGAGAGGGTTAACCGTAGCAGACAATCCCTTCACAGGGCAAACTACGTTGACGGAACCTCAAGCGGTAATAGCCATTTTCACCGTGGTAGTGACAGCTGCTATATAAATGTCCTTGTGGAAGAAATTTCCATGGGTATGGTTCATTGTTGGGTTGTCAGATCTCCCTAGCAGCTCCTGAAGATTAAGTTCTCAGACTGTGTCAAAACCCTGGTGCGCCGGGATTGGAGTTCACCCCTTTGGATCATAAAAGTTGCAGAGTCAAACCATTACTAAAAACCCTAGCGAGGCCAAATTTTCATTTTATAGGGTATATGTGCATTATTGCAAAACATTTTTGGAACATACACAATTAGCGCTTCTGAGGATTAGAACGAATAAGTCACTTGATTGTTCATGCACAAGGTTGCTTTTGCCCTTGTTCATTGTTTTCAGACATGCTTGAAATCATGCGCTTGCTATTTTGCATGCTTGTTTATCTATCTGGTTACTGAAAATGAACAAATCTATTACAATCCTCAAATATGGACATTGAAATTTGCAAACAATTCGAATCTGCAAACTCAAAATTTTGCAAAAATTGACATAAAATCCTTTCTGGAGTCAAAAATCATTTCAGGAAGTCAAAAGTCATACAAGTTTTTCCAAGTGTCATTTCATTACAACCCATCTGTCGTATGATTGAGTACCCAGTGTCATACAAGTTTCCATGCCAGCAAATTCTCAAAGTCAAAATCTTGCAACTATCGTATGAGATTCCCAACTGTCGTTTCATTGATACCCAACTGTCGTATCATAACCAACCCAGTGTTGTACGAGTTTTGATGCCAGAAAATTCTAAGAGTCAAAATCTTGCTTGCAATTGTCGTGCAAGTTTTTCAACTATTGTTTCATTGCCTACCCACTGTCGTACGAGTCTGCAGAGTGTCATTTGGGAAATTTTTTTAAGTTGTCAAAAAATTGTCAGAATTGCAAGATATTTAGCTTTTTTAGCCTATTTCCAGAATCTGTTGAACAAATCATTGTGTCAAGAACAGAGCAGTAGCCATTGAAAATCAGTATACATGTCTCAAAGAATCAGTACACATGAGGAAGAAATTTTAATCACCACTATGATGAAGCAGCTGCAAGCTATGCAAGTTGAACTTAACAATCTTAAGAAAGAAAAGGAACCTAAAGAGTTCTCCATGGAATCTCTATACTCTTTTCCATTTGATAAAGACTTGTACATGTCACCATGCCCCCGGACAGAATTTGAGCAACATGATAACCCTTATGATACCTCTTCCACGGAGAGTGACACATCTAGCTTTGGAGACTATGATGACTATGATGACAGACAATATAATGATACCTATGACACCTCTGTTCCTAAGAGTCCTCCTCATCATGTGTTCCTACTTACTAGAAATGAGATGTCACATTGGATAGATTGTGATGGTGATCCATATGATTCTGATTTTGAAAGAGATTTTGATGGCTTTTGCGGACAATACCTTGATTATGATCCATCTACTACTGCTGAGGACTATAAAATGCATCGTGCTAGCTTGAAGCATCAATATTATAAGAATCCTTCTCCTAAGGACTCTACTGCTGAAAATAAAGATTACACTCTCAAGCAAGATCATGTTAATGTTGGACCTTTGTCTTGTGATGGTTCCCTTCCATCCCCTACTTCCTCCAATACCCATACATTTTCTAAAGCTTCCGAGTCTTTCAAATCTTTCACAGAACCTTCATCCGACACAAGCCCTAATACTTTTCATGTGGTTCCCTATAGTTATCCTCCAGGACTACCTCTTAAAGAAACTCAAGCTAACCTTCACTTGGCTGCAAATACTTTCAATAATGATAAACCTAAAGAGCCTAAGCCTTCATATGCTATAATCCCTACTTCAGCTAGTCCTCCACCATCTCTTCCAAAGTCATCCATACAATCCCAACATGCTTCATTGTCCTTAGAAGTGGCTCCATGTCAAGAGGACTCTAAAAATGATGAAGAAAAGAACATAAAGAAAGATCAAGATCAAGAACCCTCCATGTCATCCACTCCTTTTCACGATGTCTCTTATCTACCTCAGAGTTCTTTTGATCCTACAACCCCTTTTTCATGCATTCAACCATGTCTTAAGTCTTCTCCTAAGCAAGATCAAGCTACTATTTACACCGTTGAGGTTATTGACAATCAAAATAACCTTACTAAACTTGCACTTTCCAAAGATGATACTTCCATTAAGGTTGGTAAAAATGGTGTTGTTACTTCCAATGTTAAGCCTATTGAAAATAAAAATAAAAATTATGTGCTTGTGCTATCCAAAGATCCTTGTCAAGATCAAAGTCTTCCATCTTCTTGTTCTACCACTCCATGTTCATTTCCACTTTCTACTCTTCCTAAGTCTTTGCAAGCTTTGAACAATCCTATCAAAGAAGGTGCTCATATTCAAGATGTCCATGATTCTATTGAAAATTCTAATGCTCACTCTAAAGATGCTAATATCCTTGGTTGTCATATATATGCTGATGAACTTATTGATTATCCTTTTCTGTCTTCCACTTCCATCCTTGGACCTCCTCCACCACTACTAAGGGCTTCACGTCTACCTTCCATCTTGGGTCCTTATTTCCCTTCACTTTCCCCTCCTAACTCTCCTAATTCATCATCCATCTTGGGTCCCTACGTCCCTCCATCTCCTATCTTTCCTCAAGATCAACATAGATGCATACCCTTGAATCCTTTTCATCCACCCACCCATCTAAACCAATCATATCCTCCTTCTTCCACAAGTCCCAAGTCTTTTGGAAGTAACTTGAATGTTCAATACAATAAAAAGAAGCAATACAAGAATCCATCAAAAAAATAAAATCACCATGTCTCCTCTCATAGACATGGAAGCATAAAGTCAAAAGAGATATCTAAGAAAAAAACTACAAGACAAGTATGGGTTCCAAAATCTATCATTAAATATATTCTCTCTAGATCATCAAAAAGAAATGAAAAGCCTACGGCCATATGGATTCCAAAGTCTCTCTTGAAAGAGTCTGGTTTTGAGCAAAAAGTAAAGTTGACATTCAAGCTTCCAAAGACTTCCACCTCATTTTCTTCCAAAAATAGTCTTCCATTCCATGTGCCTAAACCACAACCTCTGATATCCATTCACCATATTCCTTCACGTATTCCTTCATTCACATTTCTTCCATCCTCTCACCACCCTTCAAGGTCTGTGTTGACATTGATCTTGCTTTCCTTTCCACCTACCCTTTCACAGTCCTTCCATTCATTATCCTTGTACCTCCTATCTTTTTTCCTCACTTTCCTATTCCTCCTATCTTCCAACCTCACTCACTTTACATAAAACCTTATCCTCCATTTTCTTCTTCCATCTTCCTTTCCCTATCAACATCTTTGAACATATCATTTTAAATCCTTGGCATATCATGGTTTATCCTTTGAAGGAGCATTATCTAAAAAGCTTGCCTTCTTAAAAAAAAAAAAAATTTAAAAAAAATATATATATATATAAAAAATTGAAAATGTGCTTTGGTGAAAACCTGGAAACAGGCACCTTGGTAGCAAAAGTAAAGAGAAATAAATTTATCCTATGGTGAAAACCACTCCCTTGTGGCACCTTGGATAAGTACCATGATGAAAACCTGGCAATCAGGCATCATGCGTAGTTGTTCTACATATTTCATCCATTCCATCTTCTCTCTTTGATCTTGACAATGTTGATCTATACACGAACATTCAGCTATCTTGTGAGCTATCGTCCGATGATCTTGCTTTCATTCCCTTCCTTTTTAGCCTTCATATTTATTTTCCTCCATTCATTTTCTCCTATCGCTATCCTTTTCCCCTTTGGTCTTGATCTAAAAAAAAAAAAAAAGAAAGAGTAAAACACAATGCTATGAAGGCTCTTGACATGTCTACTCCTTTGGACTACATCCTTTCCTTATTTGGCATTACGCTTTTGTGACTTATCCTATGCTGGCCTTTCATTGCTTGTCCAAATGCGCTTTACATGACAATTTTTCCCTAGCTTGGGTATTCTTGAGGAGTTTGACCTTTGAGGATTTCTTCCCTTCATTCTCCTTCATTCTCTCATCTTCCATCTCATCCACCAGCTTGCCAATCCCTCTTGTTCTCCACCTTGCTAGACATTGGAGACTACACAATATGATCTTGCTTGGGAGTTTGCAATGGAAAAAGATGTTATCAAGTATACCAATTATCAGAACCAAGTATCAGAACAAGTATTAGAACCAATATCAGAACTAGTATCAGAACCAAGTATCAGAATCAGTATCAAAACCAAGTATCAAAACCAGTATCAAAACCAAGTATCAGAACAAGTATCAGAACTAGTATCAAAACTAGTATCAGAACCAGTATCAGAACAAGTATCAGAACACCTACTGGGGCTACACCTTTTGCTTTAGTTTATGGGTCTGAAGCGGTACTGCCTATTGAGGTTGAAATCCCATCACTAAGAATCAGAATGCATGGTCTCGTAACTGATGATGACTACAGAGTGTCTAGGTTGCAAGAACTTGAACTACTAGATGAGCGTAGACAAGAAGCATATGATCATCTCAGAGTATATTAGAAGAGAATGTCTAGAGGCTACAACAAGAAAGTCAAACACAGAGAATTTCAAGCTGGCGATCTAGTTTTGAGAGAGAATCCTAAAAATTAATCACAACAAGAACGCAAGGGGAAGTTCAAACCCAATTGGCTGGGTCCCTTTGTAATCACTGCTACTTTTGGCTCTGGTGCTTATCAACTCTCAACGACTAAAGGAGAATAGCTCCAAGAACCAATCAACATTCTCCATCTGAAGAAATTCTATGCCTAAGGCATTCAGTCTATGGTAAAATGTCCTGAAAAAATTATAAAAATAAAAAAAAGTCCTGAAAAATGAACATCTTGGTGAAAACCTAGCAATAGGTGCCTTGATGATTCACAAAAAAATTGAAAAATATCAAAAAAATTTTAAAATGAAAAAAAAAAAGAGAAAAAAAAAAGTGCCTTGGTGAAAACCTGGAAACAGGCGCCTTGGTAGCAAAAATAGAATCTCTGCCAAGATGGTGAAAACCCAGCAAACAGGCACCACTTTTTTCAAAATGCTCCATCTATCAGTGCAATCTTGGTCTTTCCCAACTTTTAGTCTTGCTTTAGTTTGTACATATCTCCCGGTTTGTTTTTGCATTTCCAGTTTTCAATAAGTCGGTTTGTCCACCAATCTGCTCAAGTGTCTATATCCTATCAATGTTGAAACTTGGGGGCAATCAATGTCATATCCTATGGTCTCTGGTATATCTTAGACGTGTCATATCCAGTCAGATTCCTTTGAAGCTTCATTTGAGTCAGTCAAGTCTGTCTTGTCTCCAGAAAAGATTTTGCATCTACACCAACGCAATCAAACACAAACTGAAAATGATCTATGCTTCATGCTTTTATCTCCTTGTATGCTTACTGATTCGCATTGAGATTTTTGCATATTGTGTCCCTTCGAGCTCTTCGATGATGTCCTTTATAGGATTTAGAGAGTGATGATTGGGAGCATAATCTTTTCTTTATTTTCTACTTGTATGTGAAAATCTAAACAACTTTGAAAATTCTAGATTGAATTGGTGTCCGACTGTAAGAGCCTCTATCTTGAATTGGATGGCCATGTGTACCTCGACCATTGATACCAAAAAAATTCAAGGAAGTTTGATCTAACTATTGTCTTTTTGAGTGAGTTCTTTCTCCTACTGTGAAACACGATCTTACCTAAGGATGTGAACAATAAAGGGTCACTACGGGTAATTCACACTAGATTTAGAATGATCTCTTGACTATTTGATGTGTTTGAATGCAAGGCGTATTCAGGTCATCATGACATTTATGTTTTGATGCTTATACAAATTGCTATATCAAAATGGACATGATATTCAGGTCATCCTGATGTTTGTGCCTTGGTTCTTATATCTAATCTGACATTCTGAAAATAAAATCAATATTCATATATCCATGGTTGTTGACCAGTGGGTGTTGTATTGATTCTTGCGCATACAAATCAATATTCATATGTCTATGGTTTTTTTAGCTAGTGGGCATTGTATTGATTTATCTGGTTACCTAAAAGTTCAATGATGATAACAAATTGACATATGATCAGTGACTAGGTCCTAGGTCTTAGGTTGCATTTCATTTTGCATGTCTCTTTGCATTTTGCATGTTGCATGATCTCATAATGGCTAAATGAACTTCAATGCTTAAACAATTCTCAAATCACATCTTCAAATCTAACAAGAGTTGAATCTCACACGAAGGTTCCTCCAATGAAATAGCAAGTAGAATCCTTTTTCGGGATCAAAATCAAAATCTAAAATCATTCATATTATTAACTACTTGCATAATCAACCTTCAATCATAGTAGAAATCCATTTTTCAACTTAATTGATTATCTAACATCAAACTATCAAAATTTCAACTTGGTCAACTATGGTCAACTCATGGTTTAACCTAGTCAAACTTGGTCTTTTGGGACCTTCCAATGATGCAGAATGCATTCTTGAATGTGTATAACCAATTTTCCAATCAATTAACATGCTTCTGAACTCTCAACGTTGACTTTTCTTGTCAGATTTCAATTTTAATCCCGAAGGGGGCATGGTCTTGCACATCATTCAAAGTCTATAAATCAAATTCTATCAATCTTTTCTCAGTAATCAAGACAACAACCATGTCTAGTTATTGATTCATCAAAAAATCTCATCGCTCGGGGCAAATCTATCATCACTTGGGGCATATCAAATTCATCAAGATCCATATCAATCTAGTATTCTCCTAATCTTGTAAACTATATCAGTTTTTGCAACCATCAGATCATAGTGTTCTTTCCTTGGTTCTTCGGCAACTGAAGGATTCGGATGTGATACCTGCTAGTTCTGCGAAGACAATTGAGTCTAGAACTGATCACTCACTTCTTTGCAATCCTAAGGTTTGGAATCAGGCGTTTTGACACTTTTTCACAATCATAGGTTCATTTGCTGTTATAGTGAACATTATCTTTGGTCATTCAGGACCTATTATCTTCATATCAAATCAATATCAATCAGCTTCTGTCTCATATCATCATATCTTTCGAATTAGTTTCATATCTCTATCAAACACAGACTATCTTTGAACCACTGCACTTCGCACAGTAATTCAAAGAGGGGCAAAATGTAATACCCCAAAAATGGGCTATAGGTTCATTAACATCTATATCGACACATCGAATGAAATCAACATCAAAGTCCTAACCTAAGGCACATCTAAACATCATCGAATCCTAATTGATTATCTTAAATTCTGCATCGGGGAATATTCCTAGCAATATTCTTAATTATCTTAATTATCTTTAATTTAATGATTATTTGGCAATAAATCACATTTATCCTAAGTTTGATTAATTGAATATTTTTATATTTAATTAATCAGATTTAATATCTTGCCACTTAATTATGTAATTAAATTAAATTCTATCTATTATTAATTGTATTATTTAATTTTGACAATAAATCTAATATCTTATGAATAATTGATTAAATTTTTATTTAATTAATTAAAGCAAGTTGTCATTATTTAATAATATAGTTTTTAATAAAAGTTTGATTAAATAATTGATTAACCCATAAATCAATTATTTATTTTCAAAAATCAGTTAAGTTGAGCATAAATCACTTTATTTATTAAATTAATTCATAAATAAAACATGCACAATCATAAAAGCAGACAACTATCAATTATCAATTAAAGCTAAACTCTATTTTGAGTTAAAACTTAGCTTTTGCATGTTTTTGTGAATTAAATTATCTTTATTATCAGATAACTCAAAAATCAAGCTGAGTTAATCTTAGTGATTTATGGCTTTTTTCCATGCACCTCCAAAGCCTTGGATTTCTATAAAAACAAGGCTCAGCTCTTCATAATTCATCTCTCAAATTTGCATCCACGCATCTCATATTTTTGCACAATCACGTTGGAGAATTGGAATTCGGAGAATCAAAGCTTATTGCGAATCAAGGCTATTGTGAGATCAATTTGTTTTTTTTACATTCATTTAGATTCTTTTTCATATCATTGTTAGATCATTTTAGCAAATCAATTTCATATAGATTAGATTTCATATCAAGTTTTTATCATTCTTATTGCATAGAAAATCCAAAAAAATAGCTTAATTGCATTCAATTCATATCTAGATCAATTGCATTCAAATCCTTCATTTAGGTGTCGTCTAGGTCACTGATCTCGATTACAATCTGAGAACATCAATCTCACACCTACTAGAAGGCAGTAAATGACTTGGTTAAATTAGATTTCAATTTTGCACGATTTTGATTTTTGCTAACCTCTAATGTTTTACTGAAGTGTTGTGTCTACAAATCAGGTACAATTTTCACACACACACTAACAGGGCAGATCATCAGAAGTGATCATTGTAAGCCTTAACCAGCAAACTTTATACTGCAATATTGAAGTTTTGTGGGTATCATCCCCACCCCAATTTTACTTTCTACTTGGAAGGTTTCTGGGTCACCAAATCTCTATGTTCAAAGTTTTATGAATGTTTTATTCTTTCTATTACTCATACATGTAGTCATATTATCAATCTAATGTTATTTGAAATATGGTTAAGATCTGAATTTGTTAAAAGTTTTGAAGATACTGATTCACCCCTCCCCTCTTAGTAACCTGGATAGTCTTGAATATTTCCAACAATGTGTATGGTTGTCTGCACAGTTATCATGGAGCCTTGTGCACTTGGATATATGTTGAAGACATGTTAGTGATGTTTTAGTTATGGACACATAGTCTGATGATGAACACAAGTGAAGTTATGCAGTCGCTATTCGCCAGTAACAGTTTTCTGTGTTTGTTCAGAAGAGCCGACATAGATTTTATTGGTTCTTGAGTTGCACCTATCTTGAGGGTATGCACCCTTGGAGTTAAGCTTAGAGAAGTTTTATTGATGTTTAGTTAAGAGCGCATGAGCTCATTCATCTTACAGAGAAAGTTCTAGTTGTTTTGGTAGAGCCAACAGTGTGTGGCGTGTGTCTACAATTATTTTATTAGATAGGTCCCAGAATGAGTTGTGTGCATAGTAGAGCTGACAGAATGTTTGTTGGAGTTTATTATGGTTTCTCTAATATGATTTCAAGATGGTTCTAATAGGCCAACTTGATTATATCATTTGGAGGAAAGATATTTATAGGTAGTCATTTTTTATTGTTGGAGTGTGGTTCATGGTTGATTAAGCAGAGTAGAGTAGAGTGTGCGAAGTGTTAAGCCATCAAAAGAAGGTCTATGTGACCAAGTAAAGTACTTTTTTCTATTCATTGGAACTGATCTAGACATCAGGTCAAAGTGCAGTTCACCAAGATCTAGATATAGTGTATATCTATTATTCAAAAGGTTGTAGCCTTCGCCCATTTGAGTAGTGAGCTCTCACATAGTGCATCCTCTCCCTTAATAGGGACAATTTTAAAAGACTCCTAACAGGGTCTGACCCTTGACCAGGTCTACTATACTTAATATACTATAAAGCTACTCCTAACAAGGTAAAGGATCTTCTAACAAGGATCATTATACACTAGTACAGAATATTAGTTGGTATCAAGTCCCACCGGGGTTTTTACCTATTTGGGTTTCCCCGTAACCAAAATATTGGTGTTGTGTTCAAGTGTTCTTTCATTTTGTTTATGCTTTATGTTTAAGTATACTTAATTGGATAAAGAATTGAATCTTGTAGATAACTGATTCACCCCCCCCCCCCTCAGTTATCTCTTGGGACTACTCCTAACAATTGGTATCAGAGCCAAGTGCCTCGGAGAGAAATTTTAATAGCTTGAGGTTGATCAGATGGCATACTTCAAGAAAGAAAGTCCTAAGTTTGATGGAGAGAATTATCTTTATTGGAAGAACAAGATGGTAACCCATTTGTAGTGCATTGCTTTTGAAGTTTTTAATGTAACCATCAAAGCAGCCAAGATTCCTACCTTAGAAGACCTTGCAAAAGATGATGCTACTAACATACAAAAGGAATTGTTTCATCATAATGCTATTTCTAAAGAAGCCCTTATCAGTGCCCTATCTGATGGTGAATTTTCAGAAGTAAAAAAGGTAGATAGAGCCCACAAAATATGGAAGCACCTAGAAGACACATTTGAAGGAGACAAACAAGAAAAGGATGTGCACAGAAAGACATGGAAGAAAAGATACAATGCATTAGAGATGTTGCTTGAAGAAAATATCAGAGCTTACAATCAGAGGTTAAATGAAGTAGTTGCTGGAATTAGGAACAATGGTGGAGAGATATCAGAGGAGGACATTATGGATAAAGTGATGACTACTCTTACTCCTGAATATGAAAGAAAGAGCAACATCCTTGATGAGACCATGCAACTTACATCAAATTTCAAGAGAGAGACCTTGATCAAAAATATCTCAGCTTTTGAGATTTCAATATTGAAGACAGAACCAAAGAGTGAGACAGCTTTCAAAGCAATAGTTCATGGTAAGAAATCTACAAACACTTCTGGTAATTTTGATGATGATGATGAAGATAAAACACTAGATGATTTTATTGCTATGGTTTCCAAAAGAGAAAAGAAAGGAAAGGGAAAATATGAAGGTCAATTACCATTTAAGTTCTTTTCATGTAATAAGATTGGTCACTTTGCATCTAAGTGTCCCACTAGAGCTAGAAAGTTCAAAAAGGACTACAAGCCTAAGTATTCTAAGGAATGCTACTATGCTGGAGATGGAGTTTTAGATGAAGAATCTAGTGAAGAAGAAATTGGATTCATTTCTATTGTCGACAAAATGAATAACAAGACAGTTCTTGTAGACAAGAAACAGAATCAGGAGCTAGGATTGATTTCACAAGTTGACATAAGGATAAACTAGATTATAGATAGTGGTTGTTCACATCACATGACAGATGATAAAGGAAATTTTTTTCATTTGGACAAATACAATGGAGGTATGGTCATATTTGGAGACAACACTCCTAAACCTATATTTGGTAGAGGAGCCATCACTTTGGATGGAAAGAACAGTACTGATAATGTTTTTTATGTTGATGGTTTGAAACATAACCTTCTTAGTGATGGACAGTTACTTGGAAAAGGCTATCAGTTGGAATTCAAAGATGACAAATGCATCATTAACAACAAAGATGGTGTTATTATTGCATCAGGCACAAAGACAAGAGGTAATTTTTTTCAACTCAATTCAGAAGCAAGTTGTTTTGTTGCTAAAGTTGATGATAGTTGGTTATGGCATAAAAGACTATGTCATATCAATTTTGATAACATAGTAAAGATAAGAAATGTAAAGGCAGTAAGAGATCTACCTAGCATAGCAAAGCCAGTTGATACTATATGCAGGGAATGTGTGATGGAGAAGCATGTGAGAAATTCATTCAAGAGCAAACAAAATTTAGCAGATAACAAGTTGGATCTGATTCATATAGACCTATGTGGTCCAACTCAAACAAGATCATACTATGGTGAAAGGTATTTCATTTTGTTTGTTGATGATTATACTAGGATGATGTGGGTTGCATTCTTAAAAGATAAGTCAAAAGATTTTGAGAAGTTCAAAATATTCAAAGCTAAGGTTGAGAATGAATCTAGACTAAAGATAAAATGGTTGAGGTCGGATGGAGGAGGAGAATTCACCTCTGATAGATTCTATGAGTACTGCGAAGAACATGGCATAAAGAGACAGTTAAGTGCACCTAGAACCCCTCAGTAGAATGGAATTATAGAGAGAAGGAATAGGATCATTCTTGATACAACGTGCACCATTATGATAGAAGGAAAAGTTGTACACACCTATTAGAGATATGCGGTCAATACAACAGTCTATACCATCAATAGAATTCAATTAAGGTTTGATGCTAACAAAACACCTTATGAGCTATGTGTAATATTCCCATAGTTAAATACTTTAGAATCTTTGGAAGCAAGTGCTATATCAAGAGGGATGAAGCAGTAGGCAAGTTTGATGCAAGAAGTGATGAAGGTATTTTTCTTGGTTACTCTACTAAAAGTAAAGCTTATAGATGTTTCAATTTAAGATTGAAAAAGATCATTGAAAGTGCTCATGTAAAGATTGATGAAAAGTTTATGATTCAAGAAAGATATCATGATTACTCACCCATGATTGAAGAAGAACCTAGACCCTCTACTAGTGAGACAGTTATTAAAGAAATGTTTGACAGTATTGATGTGTTATTCAATGACCCTAAGACAAGTGAAGAAATACTCCTAAGGTTGTTGAGTCAGCATCACCTAAAGTTCCAAATTTTACATGAAGAAATCATTCCAAGGCAGACATCATTGGAGATCAGAGTAGAAAAGTCTTAACAAGATCACAAGCAAAGAACTCAGCTAGCAGTGAAGCAATATGTTTACTATCTCAGATTGAACCTTTAAGTGTTGAAGATGCATGTAATGATTCAGATTGGCATGATGCTATGAAAGAAGAACTTGATCAAATTGTTAAGAATGACACTTGCGAACTGGTCCCAAGACCTAGTGATAAGAATGTGATTGGAACAAAGTGGATATTCAGAAACAAGATCAATGAAGATGGTATAGTAGTAAGAAATAAAGCAAGATTATATGTAAGGGATATGAGAAAAGAGAAGGAATTGATTATTCAAACACATTTGCACCTGTGAGTAGATTAGAAGCTATTAAGTTGTTTTTAGCTTATGCTATAGTCAAAAACTTAAAATTTTATTAGATGGATGTCAAGTCAGCATTCTTGAATGGAGACTTAAAAGAAGAAGTATACATTGATTAGCCAGAAGGATTCACCTTATCAGATAGACTTGATATGGTATGCAGATTGAAGAAAGCCCTCTATGGACTTAAGCAAGCCCCTAGAGCATGGTATGAGAGACTAGATGGATACTTAACAAAGATTGGATTCAAGAAAGGAGTAGTAGATTGTAATCTATTCATTAGAGAGACATCAAAAGGTTTACTACTTGTAGCTATATTTGTTGATGACATTATCTTTGGAGGTAATGACAAACTCAGTGTTGAATTTGCCAAAGAAATGCAGAATGAGTTTGAGATGAGTATGATTGGTCCTATCAAATAATTTTTGGGACTAAATGTGCAGCAGATAGAAAAAGGAATTTTTATTAATCAGTCGAAATATGTGAAAGAGATATTGAAGAAATTCAAGATGGATGATTGCAAGCCAGTAGGAACTCCTATGATCACTGGAGGCAAGCTTAAAAAAGAAGATGGCTCACCAGTAGTAGATATAACATTGTATAAGTCTATGATTGGTAAACTCATATATCTTACTCAGACTAGACCTGATATTTCCAATGCAATTGACATAGTTGGAAGATTTGCAACATAGCCTAAACAAAGTCACCTCATGGTATTAAAGAGAATATTTAGATACTTGTAGTGAACTATAAATTATGGTCTATGGTATCCTAATTCAGAAAATGTTGAGCTTCATGTGTACACTGATGCAGATTGGGCAAGTTGTGTTGATGACAAAAAGAGTACTTTAGGTGGAGAAATTTTTCTTGGTGATAGACTTGTCACTTGGACAAGAAAAAAACAAAATTATATTTCTTAGTCAACAGTAGAAGCAGAGTATGCTGTAGCAGCCTTGAATTGTTCTACAATTGTTTGGATCAAGAAAATGATAAAGGATTTTGGAATTTAGATTGATTATCCTATTTTTATTCATCGTGATAACACTAGCACTATCAATATGTCAAAGAACCATGTGATGCATGCAAAGACAGCACATTGAGATCAAGTATCACTTCCTAAGAGAGAAAGTGGCAAAGAAAGAAGTCAATTTGGACTATGTGAGTACTAAAGAATAGTTGGCAGATATATTCACAAAGCCCTTTCCTAAGGATACTTTTGAGTATCTCGGGGAGAATTTGGGAGTCATTCCCTTCCCTGTTTCTACTTAAGAAGGAAAGGCATTAGTCCTCAGGGATTGGTGGAAGGTTGACTAATCTACCTCAGGAGTAGTACCAGTGCTTAAAATGAATGGCACCCTTTGTCATTGATGTCAAAGGGGGAGTATATGTAGAGTCATAAAAAATAGAAGTAAAAAGAGAAGTAATATACTAAGTGGGAGTAGCATTCAGTTATGACAGCAATTCAGTTGAGGAAATGGAGAATATTAGAAAATATTGTAGTAGATGGAGGATTCATCTTTGGGGGAGTTTTTGTAGAGGAAATGGAGAATGTTATAAAATAAATGTTTAATTGGGTTGGTGGTGGTTTTTCATTCCACATGTTGCCATCAATGCCAAAGGGGGAGATTGTTGGAGATTTTCCAGCAGACCAGTACTGACTGTATGTTTGTCATTGATGACAACATATGGAAAGTAGCATGCATGGAAGTCTTATGCAGTAAGATTTTAGTATATGTAGCCTAGACATGATATCAGCATGATATCATGGGCGTAGAGGTTAACTATTAGTATAGATAGTTATATAGTAGCTGGTGTCAGTAGTGTTCTTGACAGAGTAATGGACAATGTTCTGTGTATGGTTGTCTGTATAATTATCATGGAGCCTTGTGCATTTGGATATATGTTGAAGACATGTTAGTGATGTTTTAGTTATGGACGCATAGTCTGATGATGAACAGAAGTGAATTTATGCAGTCGCTATTCACCAGTAACAGTTTCCTGTGTTTATTCAGAAGAGCCGATAGATATTTTATTGGTTCTTAAGTTTCACCTATCTTGAGGGTATGCACCCTTGGAGTTAAGCTTGGAGAAGTGTTATTAATGTTTGGTTAAGAGTGCATGAGTTAATTTAGATTACAAAGAAAGTTCTAGTTGTTTTGGTAGAGTAGACAATGTGTAGTGTGCGTCTACAATTATTTTATTAGACAGGTCCCAAAATGAGTTGTGTGCATAGTAGAGCTGACAAAATGTTTGTTGGAGTTTATTATGGTTTCTCTAATATGATTTCAAGATGGTTCTAATAGGCCAACTTGATTATATCATTTGGAGGAAAGATATTTATAGGCAATCATTTGTGATTGATGGAGTGTAGTTCATGGTTGATTAAGTAGAGCAGAGTAGAGTGTGCGAAGTGTTAAGCCATCAAAAGAAGGTCTATGTGACCAAGTAAAGTACTTTTTCTATTCATTGGAACTGATCCAGACAATAGGTCAAAGTGCAGTTCACCAAGATCTAGATATAGTGTGTATCTATTATTCAGAAGGTTGTAGCCTTCACCCATTTGAGCAATGAGCTCTTAGATAGTGCGTCCTCTCCCCTAATAGGGACAATTGTAAAAGACTCCTAATAGGGTCTGACCCTTGACCAGGTCTACCATACTTAATATATTGTAAAGCTACTCCTAACAGGGTAAAGGATCTTCTAACAAGGATCATTATACACTAGTACAGAATATTAGTGGGTACCAAGTCCCACCAGGGTTTTTACCTATTTGGGTTTCCCCATAACCAAAATATTGGAGTTGTGTTCAAGTGTTATTTCATTGTGTTTATGCTTTATGTTTAAGTATACTTAGTTGGATAAAGAATTGAATCTTGTAGATAACTGATTCAACCCCCCCCCTCTCATTTATCTCTTGGGACTATTCCTAACAATACTAACCTCAAAGTATATCAAATCTATAAATTATTATTTTCTGGTGTTTGTACTAAGTTTCTAGAAATTCTGTAACCTACTCTAGCCTAGAAACACAAAGACAGATAAAACCCATAAATATTTTCCTTTTCTAAGCCAGGTCATCCTTGACCCAAATATAGGGGCACAATCATAACCCTTTATGTCAACCTTGACTTGCACTGCTCTGATGAAAATTCCGTTCGTGGATCCTAAATTTTTTCAAAAAGGGTATCAAAATCTCATTGTAATTCATTGTTCCATACCTGTTCCTGCAAGAATAACGGTTTTGTTTGTTGGGGGAGGTGTTTTCCTTGATCAAACCCCAATTTTGGAATTAACTTTGAAATAGAATTGAAATTGGAGTAATAAACAAAGTAAATAGAACAATTCACCTTGCTTATGTTGAAAACCTTGTGGAGGATTTGAATCCTGGAATCCAAAAGTATGGATGCTCCAAATGGATGTAGAATTGTAGGATGTCTCAAATCAATTGCCTTTAGATCTTCAACACCAATCTTGAATGGATCTTGGAATAGGAAGAAGCTTGAAAGGATATGGATGGATAATTCTTCATCAAGAGGGATCCATAGAGCTTTAATCCTTCAATGGCTACCAATGGATCTCCTTGATGAATTGAATCTTGAATACTTGAATGCTCACTTTGATAAATTATGCATAGATGATCCTCCCTTTTCTTTCCTTTTCTATTTTTCTTTTTTCTTTCTCCCTTAAAATGAGAGGAGAATGCTTCCTTATATGTACTAGTCTAGGACACTAACTTCTAGAGAGGTCGACATATGAGAAATAAATTTCCATTAGGCTCATACCTTTAGAAGTGGACCTATATTAAATGTCTTTTAAGAGTCACCATTTTGAAGCCCAAAGTAGGAGATCTGGAAGTGGGAAAGAATTCTTTCCAAACCCCGACATCCAAAAATCTTTGAAATTTGAAATTTAGACACTAGGTCAGGGTCAAGGTTGACCTTGACCCAGAAGGTCAACCTTGACCCTGAGGTCAAGAACCTCAAAATCTCAGAACAAGATACCAGAAATAGGTAAGAAAGAAGTGAAAAATAGGGCATGATAGGGGAAAAACCATATCCAAGTCAAAGACCCATTCAAGGCATTTGACATGACCCCAAACAACTTACTCAAAGGGCTATCCTAAATGGAAGTGCTTCCATTTTCTAATGATACATTTAGCCCCTAGTATAGAAAGAGTATGGACTCGATGAAAAATCTTGGTAAAGGAGATCACAAAGAAAAAGAAAATCTTATTGAAATCAAAGGGACAAAGAAATCCTCAGGCCCCCAAGGACTCAATTCTTTGTCAACCCCAAGATTACAATAAGAGAGACATCACTAGAAAAAAGAGAGAAGAGGGTGTGATTACCTCACCCAGTAAGATGCCCACCTTACCGTGAATCACCAAGGAGGGAGAGCCCAACAAGTAGCCAAACCTAATAGTTCACCCATAAACTATAATTTGTAGTTTTAATGCGTCTTCTAATGGATTTTGGAATACCCATAGATCCACATTCTTGTATCACTATGGAATATAAAATGTGTGTCTCTTTAGGATTTAGCAACTTATGTGCATTACCTTCCAAGGATTTAGCATGTTTGAAATTGAAAATGTGTGTCTTCTTTAGGATTTATAAATTTATGTGTGTTACCTTCCAAGGATTTAGAAAAAATGAAAATGAAAATGTGTGTCTCTTCAGGATTTAGAAACTTATGTGTGTTACCTTCCGAGGATTTAGCAGAAATAAAAATGAAAATGTGTGTCTCTTCGAGATTTAGCAACTTATGTGCATTACCTTTCAAGGATTTAGCATGTTGTAAAATGTAAACTATAGTATAAGGAAGACCCTATATATGCCCCCCTCCTTATTGTGGCTACCTAATAGATAGGATAAGGAAGAGAAGGAGGATACCTACTTCACAAAGTAAGGAGATATCATGTTAACAACAATGTACACTATATTCTTAGCAAAGAGTATTGACCCTTACATCAAAGAGCATAAATAATCATGAAAAAAGATACGTCACTTATGGAAAAAGGATCCTCAAAGAGAAAGAGATCTTATCAACAAGACCCCCACTGTAGAGGAGTGTTTTGGATAAAATATCATCTTTCAAAAAAAAGAAAAGAGGGATCAAAGATTCAATCATCAAGCCCCCTGCAATCAAGTGGAAGAGGAATCTTGAAACAAAGGAAGAAAACTCTAACCCCAAAGCAAGGAAAAGAGTTTATAAAGAACATAATTTGCAAAATAAAGAAGAGGTGATGACCTAGGACAAAAAACTCTCACATAAAAGGATATCCATAGCTAAAACATCAGTCAGTATAAGGAAATAATGTTGCAGAATAAACAAATGCCACTAAGCTAAGGAAAGTAGATCCCTAGACAGAGAGAAATAAGGAAAACCTTTCCCCCCAAGGATGAAATAAAGGGATACCTTTGTAAAACAAATTTCTTTAGAAAATATATCATGAATACTAGAAGAGAGCTATGGATGATTATGAGCAAATTAAAGATATCATAATACAAAACCATAGGGATAAAATATAGAAAGAATAACCAATTAAACTCAAAACAAAATACATGCTAAGAGCATAATGGATCCTATAAAAATGAAGAAATACCTCTTTCCCCCTAGTCAAGAGACAAGAGGAGAAAAGATCTATATTATAGATGAATGAGGGGTATTCCCTGTATGGAAATTATGAAAAATTTGTAAAACTGCAGGAGAGTTAGATATAATTCATAAAGTAGCTCTTTCTCTAACATACATCTTGAAATGCACACAATCAAAAAGTAAATGTGTATTACTATAGTGAAAAGGACATTTTTACTTAGAGAGAGCATCTTTCAGCATAGTTTTAAAGATTTCTTTCTTAGAATTCATTAACTGAACATACACCTTCTTAGCCACATCTTGAGGGGTATCAGGGTAATCTAAGGAAGGTGTTGGAAGAAGAACATAAAGAGGAGGGTGATGATTAGAATCAACCACCTTAAATTGAGATAGAAGAAATAAAATACCACACATATCTTGTTTAGGGGATAGATGAACTAGATATTTAATACCTTATTCATTAACACCAAGCCCTAAACCCTTATAACCTTGTTTAGCCATCATATTGTATCTTGTAGTGTACATATCTTGTAAAGCTTCTACATGAGGTGATTGTTTACGATGATCATGAGAAAATGTTGTGTAAGGTGGAATGATAGGTTTAGAAGAATTTTATTTTCTCTCCCCTTTAATATCATCATGAATCAGATAAGAAGGGGAAGGTAAATCAAAGAATTCTTTCACATCTGCATCATGAACCACAGTTTGAACCCCATTATAAGTGTGGGAAGAACTAGGAATAGTAGATGGAGAAATGGGAATGGGAATATTAGGAATTGGATTAGGAAGGATAGGATTAGGATTAGGAATATTAGGAACTAGATTAGGAAGGATAGGATTAGGATTAGGAAGATTAGGAAATGGTGTATCATCTACCAAATTTTTCACATAATCCAAAAGATTAATAAGTCTGCTACACAAATTTTTAATAAAATTTTTGAAAGTAGGAAGGCTAGTATTAGTCAATCTCATAATAGCATAAGCAAGTGAAACATGAAGAGTGAAAAACATAATGAAATGGATGATACTCTCATAAACATCATAAATACTATAAAGAGATGCTAAGAGGAGAATAATGAGGAAAATAACCACACACCAAAGCATCTTAAGGATCTTCATAGTGAATGAAATGCAAGAAATGTTTTTGTATTTTGATGAGTATGTAGATTTTTTTTTGTTTTCATATTTTAAAATGCAAGAGCATAAAAGAAAACTAATCTAAGCTAGTCTTAAGGAAAAGAGACAAAGCATCCAACACCAAAAAGAAAGAGTTGTCTATCGTGGGTTCACCAAAATGTAAAGAATAAAAAAATGATTATCATTGGTTGGTTGGTTATGTTGTGATGTGTTCACCAACATGTAAATAATATCCTTTACATGTAGAAGAATTGGGGAAGGTAAGATTCTCTTCTTAACCCCAAATTCCTAAAGGAAGGATCCAAATTGATTAAACACAAGAAGATGGCCAATGCATAAATGAATCAATCGATTAGTAATAAGAAGAAAGAGGAAAAACTTACATTCCATTTTGGAAGAGAGTATTAAAATCTTAATTGAATGAATTGAAGACAAATATTAACCTCAAAGTAGGCAGATTTGGAAATTGTTGTTTTCTGGTGTCTGTATTGAGTTTTTGGAAATTATGCAACATGCCTTGGCTTGGAAACACATAGACGGAGAAAACCCAAAAATATTTTTCTTTTCTGATCTAGGTCGACCTTGACCCAAATATGGGGGTGCAATTGTACCCCTTTATGTCAACCTTGACCTGCACTACTCTGACAGAAATTCTATTTGTAGATCCTGAAAGTTTTCTGAAAAGGGTATCTGAATCTTCTCTTAATTCATTGTTCCGTACATGTTCCTACAAGAAAGTGGTTTTTTTTTTTGGGGGAGGGTTTTGCCTTGGTCAAACCTTGGTTTTGGAATTAACCTTAAAATAGATTTTAATTGCAATAATAAAGAAAGTAAATAGAAAAATTCACCTTGCTTATGTTGAAACCCTTGTGGAGGATTCGAATCCTTGAATCCACAAGTATGGATGCTCCAAATGGATGTAGAATTGTAGGATGTAGGATGTCTCAAATCAATTGCCTTTATATCTTCAACACCAATCTTGAATGGATCTTGGAATAGGAAGAAGCTTAAATGGATATGGATGGAGAAATCTTCAACAAGAGGGCTCAATAAAGCTTTAATCCTTCAATGGCTACCAATGGATCTCCTTGATGAATTGAATCTTGAATGTTTGAATGCTTGAATGCTTGAATGCTCACTTTGATAAATTATGCATAGATGATCCTCCCTTTTCTTTCCTTCTCATTTTTTATTTTTTCTTTCTCCCTTAAAATGAGAGGAGAAGGCTTCCTTATATACTAGTCTAGGACACCAACTTATAGAGAGGCTGACATATGAGAAATAAATTCCCATTAGGCTCATACCCTTATAAGTGGAACTATATTAAATGTCTTTTGAGAGTCACCATTTTGAATCCTGAAGCAACTGTCCCGAAAGCGAGAAAGAATTCTTTCCAAACCCCGACATCCGAAAATCTTTGGAATTTGAAATTTAGACCCTGGGTCAAGGGTCGACCTTGAACTTGACCCAGAAGGTCGACTTTGACCCTGAGGTCAAGAACCTTAAAATCTTAGAGCAAGATACCAGAAATAGGTAGGAAAGAAGTGAAAATGGGGCAGGACAGGGGAAAAACTAGATCCAAGTCAAAGACCCATTCAAGGCATTTGACATGACCCCAAATCACTTACTCAGAGGGCTAAACCAGTCCTAAATCGAAGTGCTTCCATTTTTTGACGATACAGACTTGAAGAAATACTTTGTCTTCATCACATTCGATTAAATTCCAAGATCAGAGAATAGAGAAGCTGATGCGATGGCTACTTTAGCATCAATGTTACAACCTGAGCAACACCAATTTCTCTATGACTTCCTGGTGGAAGAACTCCCATTTCCTGCCTATCACTCACCCAAATCCCAAATTGTTTGTACCCTTGAAACCCAATTTTTATCCAAATATGCCTATATCTACTCTTACCTAAAAGACCAAACAATCCCTGAAGGCTATTCCATAAATGAAAAGAGATCCCTTATAAGAGTGGTATCGCGTTATATAATCATCACTAATTACTTGTATAGATGTGGTCTAGATGGTACGCTTATTAGGTGTTTAGAAAATGAAGTCTAATCATGCATTAAAGGAAGTTCATGAAGGTGTGTTTGGGTCACACTTGAATGGTTTTTCATTAGCCAAGAAACTCTTAAGAGTAGGATATTATTGGCCTACAATGGAAAAAGATACTATCATTTTTCAAAAATATGCAAGAAATGCCAAATCCATGGTAACCTGATACATGCTCCAGCTAGGGAGCTAATTCCTTTTATAACACATTGACCATTCCAGCAATGGGCCTTTGATTTAGTTGGTCAAATTCACCCAAATTCATCAAGTGGATATAAATACATTATTACTACAACTGAGTATTTCAAAAAATGGGTGGAAGTTGTCCCACTGCCTAATGCAACTGGAAAACAAATTTCAATGTTTATCTTGAATTATATCATCTACAGATATGGAATACCCTCGTCAATTGTGACTGACAATGGGGATCAATTCATAAACAAAGACATAAATGAGTTGTGTCTTCAATTCAAAATCACTCAGCACGGCTCCTTGATTTATTACCCTCAAGGTAACGAGTAGGCTAAAACATCAAATAAAACTATTTTGAAAATATTGCATAGGACAATGAACAATTTAGGAAAGGACTAGCATTTACAAATCAATCCAGCATTATGGGCTTACAAAACCAACATCAGAACACCAACTGTTGCAACTCTTTTTGCACTAGTTTATGGATCAGAGGTAGTATTACCAGTTGAGGTAGATATTCCATCATTGAGGGTGTTATTCAAACAACTAGTCACTGATAAGGACTATAGAATCTCTAGACTACAAGAACTAGAATTTCTAGATGATCACAGATAACAGGTGTTTGATCATCTCAAAGTCTATCAAAAGATAATGTTAAGAGGATATAACAAGAAGGTAAAACCAAGAAGTTTTCAAGTAGGAGATCTAGCTCTAAGAGAAAACCCTAAAAATTAGCAAAATAGAGAGAAAAAGTTAAAATTTGAACCCAACTGGCTGGGTCCCTTTGTCATCACAACAACATTTGGATCGGGAGCCTATCATTTGCTATGCCTGAAGGAGATGTTTTACTAGATCCAATCAATACTCTACATCTAAAAAGGTTTTATGCTTGAAATTCTTGAGGTAGCTTCTGTACAAAGAAAAGAGTCCTGAAAAAAGTACAAAAAAAAAAGAAAAAGTTCTAAAAAAAAAGCAAAAATAGCAAATATGGATCCTGGAAAAAATAAAAAACAATGGAAAAAGTCCTAAAAAATGACCATCTCATTGAAAACCTAGCAAATAGGCACCTTGGCAAGTCCAAAAAAAATAGAAAAGAGAAAAGTACAAAAAAATTTGGAAAAGAGAAAAAGTGTCTTGGTGAAAACCTGGTAAATAGGCACCATGGTAGCAAAAATAGAAAAAGCTTGGCCAAGTGTTGAAAACCTAGTAAACAGACGTTACTTGTAATCAACACTCTATCTATCAAGACAATGCTTGCACATTTGGCTGATGTAAATCTCAGTTTGTACATACCTTCCAGTCACTTTCGTGACACGCCAAATCCTGAAATGAACTATCAGAAACTCGTATCTTCCTAAGGATGGAATTTGTCCACATTAAGGTCCTAGGTAAATTGTTTTTCCTAGGGAGTAATGATCAAAACCATGCATGTTGCTAAGTCATTGTTAGGACTTTCTACTAGGGTGTCATTTACCCCAAGAGTCCACAATAGATGTTAAACTACAAAAAAAAGGTATTTCTCAATACCACCCTAGTCCACAATAGACGTTAAACTATGAAAATAAAGGTATTTCTCAATACCACCATAAATAGTATTTCTTAATACTTGGACCTAAAAAGTGTTCCTAAACACTACGTCATGATGATAAGAGTGCTTCTAAACACTAAATAGGTGAGCTACTTATGGATGAAAGAGAAATCAATCATTGATAATAATTTCTATGCGTGTGTTTGCAAAATTAATCAACAGTGTTCCTAAACACTATAATCACAACTGTCTGTTTTAAAGAAAATACATTGATTATTATAAAGGAATAATGAGCTTTTCTTATTATCAATTTTTTATTGTTATGTTTCCTTGAGTGACTTGATGATGTCTACAATGGACTAGAGAAACAAGGACTGGGGGCATAATATTTTCTTTGTCTTCTATTTGTGGTGATAAATCTGATGATCTAAGGTGATCCTAGGAAATGGGTGTCTACTTAAGTGCCTCCATCATGATTGGATCGCCATGTATACCTCGACCTATTTCCTATGAAAGCTTTAGAGAGGTTGGATTTATTTCCTTGCCTGTTTTAAACTTCAATGAAAAACTATTTCCTAGTAAGGTACATAGTAAATCAAATTATACCCAAGGATAAGAATATAAAATGAAAGGTCATTGCGGGTATATATTTACACATTATGCACCAGAAAAGAAAAGGGTTTATATCAAACAAGAAGTAACTGACAAAACATTATAGCCTATATGATTTAATGTTTAGGTTATCTTTCAACATGATGAATGAGAGGAAAGTATTCATATTTTCATGATTGCTAAATCTATCAGTGAAAACTGTACTAACCTAATGAGGTCCCATTACAAAAGCTCTATGATGATAATTGATCCACTTTGAATAAATAGTGACTGTCCTAGGTGTCTTAGTCTATGTGCATTTCATTGGTTAATTGCATTAAGGTTCATTTTTAGTTGCATATCATATTAATTTGTATTAGGTTCATTTAGATGCATTTCATGTTTTTAGTTGCATTGAAATTCATTTAAATTGCACTCATTTTAATATAGTTGCATACATTTTAAGTTTTGATTAAGTAAAAAATAGGTTTTGAAAGAACCCAAAACCTTGTATAATAACTCAAAAGATATAGCAATAAAAGTCCCAGACACAGCAGTGGAGACCACTAACACAATAGAGGGAACAACCACCCAAAAACCCACACCAAGGGACAACAGTCCTCAACAAGGGTACTTAGGATTTATATTTAGAGCCACCCTTGTAGGCCCAAAGATTCATATCCAAAGGAGGAACATATGACTTTGGTTTCTCTCCTTTCACGGTTATCCATCCATCCTCCAACTTAGCAGCATCATTCTACCAAACCCTTGAAGAAATAGAAGAAACTACATGGCAGACCAGAGTAGAATCAACACCAAACAACACATTCTCCCTAGGAGAACTAGCTTGGGTGAGCCCAAAGCAGTAGCAGACTAGACAACAGAGTCAACAGTCTGGACATCAACAACATTCATAACATCATCAAACCCTATAGAATTAGCCAGAACGGGCTGAGCCAAAACATCGCCTGTCGTAGCACCAAATCCCACAGAAGCAAGAACCTCCTAAGAAGATCCCACAACCTTCTCTCTAACCTCATCTAAATATTTATTCACAGTATAATGCTCGGCAGAGACACCCAACCACCAAGAAGGTGGTCATTTTTATTTTACCTTCTCAGATTAAACATCGAGCAATGATGTGGCCAATCATGTGACACTTCCTATAGCAGAAGGGAATACCCTCATAATCCAAAGTCTATGACCAAGAGCCCTGCAAAGAGGCCAAAAAAATCTTCTTAGGGAGACCCTTAGAAACATCCATCTCAACAAGGATGTGAAAAAAAGTCGAATGAAGAACATTAGAGGTTGCTGAATCTATGATCTGGAAATCCCCAAGAGAATCCCCCACAGCTTCAAAAATAGAATCCAACCAAAGATGCATGGGAAGATTTGGAAGCCTAACCCAAAAAAGAATCTTGTTAAAGGATTCAAAAAGTGGGTTGAAATCTGTATGCCAATATTTGGCCATCAGGGGGAATTGGTCATCCCAGGAGTAGATATAATCACACAAGATAGTCTTCCTATCTTCAACATTACCAAATTTTACAATAAAAAAACCCCTAGCAGCCAGGTAAATCTGAATATCTTTGGATAAGATTGGCTCCCAATGATTGGTAATCCAAGCATGAAGAGTAGAAAGAGAAGGCCAAAAACCCCTAAATCAAAATATAGTAGCATGCAAAGAGAAAACCTCTAAGTTTCAAATATTTGATCTACTATATCAAAATATAACTGCACCCTAATGGGATTACTCACAGTCATAGGGGAAGCCACCTGGGGCCTCATAGTCCCTGAAGAGCAAGAAGGAGAAATCCCATAGAGGCTAGCCTCATAGGATACAACATCAGCATAAGAACCAAAGGCACCAGTAGAAGAACCCACCAATGCAACCCTACCATCAATAGGGACATCAATAACCCTACTTTCAATAGCATCCAAGGAGGCATTCAGCACTAAGGATCCATGAGTGGGAGCTTGGGCTGGAGAAAGGATTTGAAATCCTTGATCAGCCTGAGTGCACGTGGAAGCGGAAGCCATCCAAATTGTAGAATATTAGTGCACATGCATACATTTTAAGTTGCATCAATATGAATGTGTGAATTTAATTATCTAAAGCATACATGTGAGCTGAAAATTCTAAAAATATTAACCATTTTCCATGTTTGACCAAGTACATCATGAAATCATAAAAGAACTTAAATGAAGTGACTGAGTATATATCATTGATATCCATTTTCATAAACCATTTCATATCATAAAAACCACATGCATAGTGCATGCATAATCATCCATACATAAACAAAGGTGAGATGTCCACACATTGCATCGCATTACATATCATACATCCATATGCATACATAAAATAAAGATTGCATACATTCGCATAAGTTTGCATCCATACATCCATAAAACTTTGAAAATACAAAAACATAAGCATATATCTATGAAATATATCATGATGTCATTGTATCATCCCTACCTAACATAATCTAATCATGACCAAGTATGAAACATCACATCAATATCCAAAGCATGAGACGCATATCAGTATCTATCACATGTGCAAAAATCAGAAACCATCACATAAAGCAGCATAAATCAGATAAGATATCATATGATCAACAAAATTATAGAGCATAAATATATCATCAAGAAAGAGTATCAGAAACATCCATAATAATTTATCAGAGCATGAATGAAATAGTATATCAGAATAACATGAACAAGTATCAGTGTATCAAATAATAAAAGTCCATGAGACATCATAAGTGTACATTAATAAAAAATGGTACAAGATACAAGATATCTCAAATGTGGTACAATGTCTCAATGATACAAAAATGAGGAGTATATAAATGTCTCAAATCTAACTAGCACCCTCGTCCTCTCATGGAGGATAAGGAGGGGGTGCATCCACTCTGCCTGGGATCGGTGGAGGCATCACACCATTAGACTTCTACGTATATAATGGAGCTCTCTGAGCAGCAAGAACATTAACACAATATAAAGTGAAGTAGTATGTAGCCCTCTACCCTTGGTGGGTGGTCGTGTGCACATATATGTCCCTCTCTACTCTCATCTAGGTCAGCTATGAATCCTACTTAGAAATATGTTCCCTTAGTGTGGCAACCTCCAATTATAAAGTTGCTCTCTCCTGCTCACACTATGATAGATGATCTCTATATCTACCTGTAGGTGGGTCCCTAGTAGGTTGCTCATTGCCTCCTCCACTGCCACCTCCTGTTGTTGCCCTCTATGCATGTTGATCTCTATCAAGCAGAGGACCTATATCTCTCTAAGGAGGATGAACCCTCAATCTCCGTTGTCAACTTTGTTGGCCCCCATCTCCACAAGAGGCTCGTCATTTTCTGCCATCTCCACCACCTCCACCTCCACCTCTGCCTCCACCTCCATCTCATCTGCCTCCTCCGTCTCTGCTTCCGCAGGTACCAGCTCTCCCTCTATCACTATATAAGCTAAATATGGGCCTCTAATTTAGACTCACACTTCAACATAGTCATTGTTCACCAATTGCAGACAAGAACAAATATGAGATTATTCATCTTGCCTGTCTAAATGATTCGACCTGTTGCCTCCTATCTAGGTAGGGTTCAAGATTGCTCTTAGAATCAAGAGTCCAGCAACCATAGAATAGCACTAGAATGGAGGATTTATGCAGTTTAATCTAGAAATGAATATGCAAGATTAATCTAAATGAGTATGAAATTAATCTAGGAATGAAATATGCAATTAATCTAAGAATGAAATATGCAATAAATCTAAGAACTTTGAAAGAAAACTAGATTAAGAATGAAATGCATATTTGATCTAAGCATGATATTGATCTAAAATAATTATCAAATTAACAATGCAAATGAAAGCTTTGAATGTAAACAAGAAGCAATGAGAATGCGACAACACTTCGTTGCTCAAAAATTGGGGATCCTTTGAATGAGAAATGAGGGTTCTTTTATAGAATCCTGGGTTCAATCGAAAATTGAGATTGAATCAGATGAACAGTGGAGATTGAATGAGAGTTTAATTCAGAATAGAAAGTTTCCTGCAAAGCGACAGTCAACTGTTTGCCTCTTGCCTGTGTGGAGCAGTTAACTATTTTATTCCCCTTTTGAATTCTTAATTAACTCAAAGTTTCCTTTTCTGAATTGAAGAGAAGATTTTTGGAGAGAATATTTGATTTAAATAATACAATAGTGCCTCATAAGTGGATTTTCTCAATTATTTAAATAATTAAATTTAATTATTGAGATGAGGATATTTATTTAAAACCAAATATTTATTTAATTCCTTTTTCATGTATTTTAGCTAAAGAGGGGATTTAATTTAATTAAAGTGCTAGGACTTTATAATTAAATTAATCAATCATAGGGTTTATTTAGCCAATTTGTAGTTGTTATTTAGGAATTAAATGTAGCATGTGATTAATGCAGATTTAGGGTTTTTTGCATTTGACACTAAGTCGAGTAGAGTCAATTAGAAGATAGAATTTCCTAGTACAATAGGACTTTGATAATTTAGAAATTGATAGAATGAGACTAAATGCAACAAAATTGGTTAGGATAGCAAGATGCCAATTTTGGGGTATTACATTTTGCCCCTCTTTGAATTGATGTGCGAGTAGCATGTTGATTCAAAGAATAGTCTTATGTGACAATTGATGAGGTTTTCAGGATTATCTCCAGAATGAAGCATAACCCTCAGAAGTTGAGGTTAGATTTCCAAGACACCGATCAAATCAAGTTGTAGAACCATCTCCAAAATGAAGCTTGATTCTTCAAAGTCTAGGTTAGGTTGCGAAGACATCGGTCAAATTACCACTTTTAGTAAGATTGTCCCCAAAATGAGGCTCAATCTTTAGGAGTCGGGGTTAGATTGCCCCGATACCTATCAACTAAATGATAACTGATGTAGATTTTTAGGACTATATCTAGAATGAAGCTTAGTCCTCTGAGACCTGAGTTAGATTACTTAGGTATCGATCAAAAAGAGATTTCAAGAGCCATCTCCAGAATGAAGCTTGACTTTCAAGGATCGAGGTTAGATTGCCCCAATACCTAAGGATATTTCGAGAACCATCTTTAAAATGAAGCTTGATCCTTAGGGATCTGAGTTAGATTGCTCAGATACTTGATAAAGAGATTTCAAGAACCATCTCCAAAATGAAGCTTGATCCTCAGGAATCTCAGTTAGATTTCTCAGATACCTAGCAATATGATGACAAGATGTGAGGCACAAAGATGCCCCTAGTGAAGAGATGCCCCTAGCACTGAGGACTTTTGATAAGATTCAAAGAATGCAATTATCCTACCCCCTCGGGAGCGGAATGGAAAGATGACACATCATAAAAGTGATTGACAACAATAGGTTGCAGATAGAGATAAAATCAGAGGTCTAGAAGAACTCAAAATAGAGTATGGAAGAATCGAGAAGATTTAGAAGTGATTTGGAGTGATGTGGAGGTCATGTTGTCCAAGTTTGACCAAGGTTGACCAAAATTGACTAGAGTTGACTTTTGACCAAGGTTGACTAGAATTATACATTTCTGGGCACCAAAAATGTATAAGCTAAATATGGACCTCTAATTTAGCCTCACACTTCAACATAGTCATTGTTCACCAACTACAGACAAGAACAAATATGAGATTATTCATCTTGCCTGTCTAAATGATTCAACCCATTGCCTCCTATCTAGGTAGGGTTCAGGATTTCTCTCAGAATCGAGAGTCCAACAACCATAGACTAGCACTAGAATGGAGGATTTATGCAGTTTAATCTAGAAATGAATATGCAAGATTAATCTAAGTGAGTATGCAATTAATCTAGGATGGAATATGCAATTAATCTAAGAACTTTGAAAGAAAACTAGATTAAGAATGAAATGTATATTTGATCTAAGCATGATATTGATCTAAGATGATTGTCAAACTAACAATGCAAATAAAAGCTTTGAATGTAAACAAGAAGCAATGAGAATGCAACAGCACTTTTTTGCTCGAAAACTGGTATCCTTTGAATGAGAAATGAGGGTTCTTTTATAGAATCCTGGGTTCAATCGACGGCTGAGATTAAATTAGATGAATGGTGGAGATTGAATGAGAGTTGAGTTCAGAATATAAAGTTTCCTGCAAAGCGGCAGTCAACTGTTTGCCTTTTGCCTTTGTGGAGCAGTTAACTATTTTATTCCCCTTTTGAATTCTTAATTAACTCAAAGTTTCCTTTTCTGAACTGAAGAGAAGATTTTTGGAGAGAATATTTGATTTAAATAATACAATATTGCCTCATAAGTGGATTTTCTTAATTATTTAAATAATTGAATTTAATTACTGAGATGAGGATATTTATTTAAAACCAAATATTTATTTAATTCATTTTTCATGTATTTTAGCTAAAGAGGGTGGATTTAATTTAATTAAAGTTCTAGGACTTTATAATTAAATTAATCAATCATAGGGTTTATTTAGCTAATTTGTAGTCATTATTTAGGAATTAAATGTAGCATGTGATTATTGCAGATTTAGGGTTTTCTGCATTTGACACTAAGTCGAGTAGAGTCAATTAGAAGATAGAATTTCCTAGTACAATAGGACTTCAATAATTTAGAAATTGATAGAATGAGACTAAATGCAACAAAATTGGTTAGGATAACAAGATTCCAATTTTGGGCTATTACATTTTGCCCCTCTTTGAATTGATGTGTGAGTAGTGCATTGATTCAAAGAATAGTTTGATGTGATAGTGACGAGAGTTTGAGGATCATCTCGAGAATAGAGCTTAATCCTCAGAAGTCAAGGTTAGATTGCCAAGACACCGATCAGATCGAGTTGTAGAATTATCTCCAAAACGAAGCTTGATTCTCCAAAGTCTAGGTTAGATTGTGAAGACATCAGTTGAATTACTACTTTTAGTAAGACCCTCCCCAAAATGAGGCTCAATCCTTAGGAATCAGGGTTAGATTTCCCCGATACCTATCAACTAAGTGATAACTTATGCATATTTTTAGGACTATCTCTATAACAAAGCTTAGTCCTTTGAGACCTAGGTTAGATTGCCTAGGTATCGGTCAAAAAGAAATTTTGAGAGCCATCTCTAGAATGAAGCTTGACTTTCAAGGACCAAGGTTAGATTGCCTCGATACCTAAAGAGATTTTGATAACCATCTCCAAAACAAAGCTTGATTCCCAGGGATCTAAGTTATATTTCTCAGATACCTGATAGATAGATTTCAAGAACCATCTCTAAAATGAAGGTTGATCCTCGGGAATCTGAGTTAGATTGTTCAGATACCTAGTAGTATGATGATAAGAGGTAAGGCACAAAGATGCCTCTAGTGATTCAAGATCATGGAACATCTAATTTTGACCATGAGGTATGAAAAACTAAACATGCCCCAAGTGATGAGGTGCCCCTAGTGATGAGGAATTTGGTTTAGATCAAATTGATTTGAGACTGATAAGATTCAATGATGCAATCATCCTGCCCCCTCGGGAGTGAAATGGAAAGATGACACATCATAAAAGTGAGTGACAGCAATGGGTTGCAAATAGAGATAAAATTGGAGGTCTAGAAGAACTCAGAACAGATGACATAAGAATCAAGAAGATTAAGAAGTGATCTGGAGTGATTTGGAGGTCTTATTGACCAAGTTTGACCAAGGTTGACAAAAATTGACTAGAGTTGACTTTTGATGAAAAAGATGAAGAAGTTGAGAAAATGATAATGAGATGTGATTCTATCAAGAATACGACATCAGAAGGTCAACTCCACAAGTGTCCAATCACATTAGTCTTAGAAATTTTAAAACGTGATTTTGAGCTATCTAGGAGTGTCAGATTTTGATTTCGATCTCAAAAATGGATTTAGAGTGGTCAATTTAGCCAAGGGTGAATTTTTCACACAAAATGGAGCACTTTTGAAAATTAGGTTAAAACTTATATAATGCCCAAAACAGTCATTTTCAATTCATTTGAAACCTTTGACTTTTAGCGATTAAGAGAGCTCTGAGAAAAATGGTGAACGTTCCAATGCACTCACATAGATTCGAGTGATTGAGGTGCCATAGCTGGCCGCTAACATATGACCCACCTGTGAGTAGTCATTAACCTACTTTGTCAATTTGATTACGCATTTGTGGGTAGATTAGCAAGTTTTTAGCATGTTTTAGGGTCTAGGTCATAGGAACTCGAGTGAGAAACTAGGTTCTTCACATGGTTCAGTGAAGCATCTCACATGAGAAAGTAACAAAGAGGGGATCTATGCACGGGCACCTCCTTACAGGCTCGCATGAGAGCTTCCCCTGAAACTACATGATGAACTCATGACATGGGGGATTCCTCACATGAACTGACGTACAACCTCACGCGACAGAGAAATCTCACGCGGGAGTCCTATTTCCTCACGTGGGAATCTATAGTAAAGGATAATAAAAAGTTGAGGCATAACTTGTGTGAAACCATCTAAGTAGACCACCTGATAGTTAGTATAGGATAGGTGTATAAAGTCAAGCTCTATTTTTTTTTCTTTCAAAATCATCATGATGGGATACTGATCATGTGTTGTCACTTGCAATGCAAATGGACTTCCCTGATATTATGTTTTGATCTCACCACCCAGTGATAGGTGAGGTCGTCAAGAAGTTGGATGATGCAGAGAGTGCGCACATAGATGGTTTGTCATATTTGTGTGATGTACCTAACATTCAAGTGAATCATAGATTATTGGGTGCACTCATCAAGTATTTCCATTTGGAGACAAACACCTTTCATTTGTCACGGGGTGAGATGATCGTGATGCCAGATGATATCTACAGGATCCTTAGAGTACCATTCCATGAGTCACATATGGATTATGATGTACAGCTGAGGTCAGCACTGTGGCACTCAGGGAGATATTTTAGGATGATCTAGTCATGGGTCAGGCCATTCCATGGGATGACTTGATAGAGATTATGGTGTAGGACACAGGTTGGCAGTAGTTTTAGTGACATTTTTGGGTTGTTATCTGATGCTGGATAGAGGGAAACATGGGCTGGAGTGTGGTTGGGGATAGATGTTGTAGAGGATGCTAGGGCCACCAATTCGCTATGGGTGGGGTCAGTGTATGTTGGCCTAGATGTTTCATGAGATGTATGAGATCATACATTGAGACACCTGAAGCATGGCCGCAGGTGTGTTTGTGTTACAAATATGGGCTTGGGAGCATCTTCCCATATGCAGGCCAGTTTTTGAGGATACATGATAGCCATTAGAGTCATATATGTACAAATACAGAGGACAGATGACCTAGCCCACACTTGGTAAGACTAAGAAGAGGTGAGCTCAGCTTGATGACATGGTGGAAGTGGTCTGGAGACCATGGATAGGTACTAAGGTGTGGGATGATTTGAGGCATGAGCTAGGGTATATGTTTAGCTCATGGGTACTAAATGGCTGATCCATCATAGTTATTGAGGTATTCCCACTGACACAGGTGATGCGGCAGTTCGGCCATCCTTAGGATATTTCTTAGGAGTATTATTCATATGCTCGCTTTATCAATGAGATGAAGGACTGGGGTTCGAGGCTAGATCCAGGTCATTCAATGATTGAGGCATGGGTAGCACTAGCCTGATGGGATTATATGGTAGTAGTAGCAGATGCAGGGATGATGCTAGCATATAGGGATCACTTAGCTATGCATCCATTCCCACATTATACAGGTCTAGTTGGGATGGGTGTACCCACATAGGTGGCATAGTAGTAGGTAGCACAACCACCACCATAGCAGTAGTAGGCTCAGTAAAAGGTGCCCTGATAGAGGGTGACACAAATGACCATCCCCACATGGTGGATGAGGACAAACCCAGGTGCTGGAGGTAGTGGATCATAGGATAGATCTGCATGGTAAAGGATAGATGAGACATCACAATAGCCTCCTAAGAAGTAGGCATAGGTTGAGGATGCGGTTATGCAGGATTAAGCTGCACAGGGTCCCCCTTTAGGAGACAAGGCCGCACAGCTATAGGATTTTCTATGGAGGACCCAAGATAGGTTGCAATAGGCATAGTGAGAGTTGAGTGATCTCCATATAGAAGTCATCATTTGAGATGCTTGCCTAGTAGAGAGAGATCATGAGAATAGGGAGCTGTCGGAGGATCTAGTGAGATCACAGACAAAGACTCCATATGAGGCTGCACAAGAAGCTTACTATTATGTAGCATACATTAGCATGGTTCCTAAGGCATTAGAGTAGGTATCAAGGTTTGTAGATTATGCTAGAGCTCCAGCAGTTCCATAGGGACCTCCTCCATAGGCACCACCTCAGCTAGATATGCCACCTCCTCCTCCTCCTCTAGGTGGAGATGGCCAGAGCTAGATATAGCATTGATTTTGATGTGATCATGATGTATCTGATGTATAGACATTGTTGTATCGTAGCTCATTCTTTTGATAGACTATGCTCGAGTAGCACCATTTTTGTACACTAACATTTTGGTCGATATATATATATATATATATATATATATATATATATATATATATATATATATATATATATATATATATATATATATATATATATGAGCTCGATTCTTTTGGTATCATTGTATATGTCATTCTTGTTGTAAATGTTTGTAATGTTGATGCTTTATGAGATGTTTCCTATATGATGAGATGGGTAGATGTGAAATGTTCGACATGTATCAATATGCAAATGAATATGTATGAGATGCACATGGTTCCTTTATGTATGGATGAAATGCACATGTTTTAGTTATGTATTTATGCAAGGTAAAATGCAATGCTAGATGGTAGATGAGTAAATGCAATGTATGCTTTGATTTTATGCTTATAATGGATGTACATATATATATATGGATATGCAGATGTAAATGTATGCACTTTTTGAATGCAATGTATGCAATGTATGGTACTAACATCTCATGTAGAATATGACAACATATGGAAGGTACTTGTGCAGTCATGATGAACCCAGGACGTGAGATGAGAACCCTCATATAAATCCAGGAGAATACAATGAAATGAGCCTCAAAGCATTGTCGCAAATGAAAACCTAGAATGAAAATGTAAGCCTAAGCTAGATGCAATCCCTCTGACTTGGTTTCTGGACCAATTAGATAGTTATCACCATAGATCTTTTATTATAGGATGGTTGTATGATGTCATACAACCCTCACTAATATGACAATCATGAGAATATAAATATGACATTAGTCTTAGATTTGTTGGAATGAGATGTAAGCATTAAGGCACAAAAATCCAAAATGACCTGAACACCTATTCCTTTTGATTTAGCAAGTTAACATCAGCATCAGAGCACAGTTGCTAGAATGATCTGAATGTTGCTTGCATACAAACATGCCAAACACATGAGAGTTCCTTCTTTTTATAAGTGATTGAGAAGCATACTAAGAATGCTCAAAGTGACCCTTATGTTCACTTCACAGGACAAGCATTTGAAAGTTCACTTGTAGCAAAAAGAAGTCCCTCAAATAGACAAGGAGAAGAACCAACCTCACCAAAGTTTCCATATAAAAGGATTCAGGGAACACATGGCCATCTAACACAAGATAGAGGCTCTCATAGTGGACACCCATTTTATGTGGATCTCTTGGATCATTGGAACTAAACTGTCAAATAGAAAGCAAACAAAAGATCATGCCCCCAATCTTCACATCTCTCAGTTAGGATAGATGTCATTGAGTTGCTCGAGGAGGAATGACAAAGAGAAAATACAAGCACACAAAAGAAAAGCTCAGCATGTCTCAGAGAGTTACAAATTTAGTTTCAGTTTCAATGGATTGATGTTAGATCGGAAGAATATATTGTATGCAAAACATCTCAATAGGATGTTGACAGTAGACAGACGCAGTGAGAACCACTGGTGACTGACGCGAGAGAGAGTCTCAAGGAGAGATCGTAGTGCAAACTAAGTATCAGCAGGAAGATGCAATGAGAACCACTGGTGATTGATACAAGGAAGATCCTCAAGGAGAGACCTTAGTACTAGCTAGGCATAAGTAGGCAGATGCAGTGAGAACCACTGGTGGCTGATGTGAGGAAGATCCTTAGAGAGAGATCTTAGTACTAGCTAGGCATCAGTAGGTAGACGCAGTGAGAACCACTAGTGACTAATGTGAGGAAGATCCTCAGAGAGAGATCTTAGTACTAGCTAGGCATCAGTAGGCAGACACAATGAGAACCACTAGTGACTAATGCAAGGAAGATCCTCTGAAAAAAGATAGGATAGTGCCCTCTAGACCCAGAAGGTGCCCCCAAGTGTGACCAGTTTCAATCCATGTAGAGTCGAGCATAGTCTCAAAGGTAACTAAGAGTGAGTGCATGAGCTAGAAAACTAAAAGTAGGAAAGTAGGAAAGCAACTATACAAATCCAAGCGGTGCTATGAAAGGTATAGCATTGCAGAACAAGAGGTGCATGTTTACCAAGTTTTCACCTTCTTGGCAGAACTTCATTGTTTTTGCTACCATGACGCCTATTTACCAAGTTTTCATTTATGGCACATTTTTTTCTTTTTCAATTATTTTTGTATTTTTAGATATTTAATTTTTTTTTTGGTTGATGCATCAAAGTACCTATTTACCAGGTTTTCACAAAGATGATCATTTTTCCAGGACATTTTGCAATTTTTTTAGCATTTTTTCAAAGTATATGTATGTACATGGAGCATCCTGAAGATGTCTCAGTTGTAGAATCACTTTAGGTGGAGAGAATTCATCGGCTCTTTGAGTTGTTCTCCTTCATTAGTAGAGATTTGATATGCACCAAACCCAAATGCTGAAGTGACAATATATGGACCAAGCCAATTTGGTTCAAAATTTCCTTTCTAGATCCATTGTTGCTGATTCTTAGGGTTTTCTCTCAGGACAAGATCACCCACTTGGAAGTTCCTTGGTCTGACCTTCTTGTTGTACCTCTTCAAAATCCTCTTCTATATGCTCGAAGGTGATCAAATGCCACTTGTCAACATTCATCTAGTAGTTCTAGCTCTTGTAGCCAAGATATTATAATGTCATCATCAGTAATGAGGCCCTTCAGAGAGACTCGCAGAGTAGGAATCTTGACCTCAATTGGTAGCACAGCATCTACTTCATAAACCAAAGCAAAGGGCATGGCCCCTATCAATGTTCTTATACTTGTGCAATAATCCTAGAGAGCCAGATTGATCTAGAGATGCTAGTCTCATCCAGATTTGTGAACTGTGCGATGTAGGATCTTGAGGATTGCCTTGTTTGATGCTTATGCCTATCCATTACCCTAAGGATAATAGATGGAAGACCAGTTCTGAGTGATTTTGAACTTAGAGCATAGCTCTTTTAGATCCTTGTTCTTAAACTTCCCCCCATTGTCAGTGATTATTGAGGAGGGTAAACCATACTTGCAGATGATATAATTCAGTATAAACATGGCTACAGATTTGCCATTTTCTATGGTTAGAGGGACTGCATCGACCCACTTAGTGAAATAGTCTGTAGGAGTGATAATGAACGTGTGTCCATTTGATGAAGAGGGATGAATCTGACCCACCAAATCAAAGGCCCATTGCTGAAATGGCCAAAAAGTGATGAATGGAATTAGCTCCTTGGTAGAAGCGTGAATCAAATTCACATGAAGTTGACACTATTTACAAGCCTTAGCATATTTTGTAGCTTCCTTCTCCATATCTAGCCAATAGTAACCAGCTCTAATAATTTTATGAGCCAGTGTCAGACCGCTCAAGTGAGATCCATAGATGCCTTCATGCACCTTGGCTAATGCATGCTTAGACTCTTTGGGCTCTAAACACCTAAGGAGGGTACCATCTAGACCTCACCTATACAAGTCATTAGCTATGATAATGTACCATGAAACACTATGGATTAGGTGGCATTTCTCATTCCATGTGTAAGTATCTGGAACAATCTAGTCATAGAGGTAGGAATAGATATGATGGTAGCAGGATGAATCATGTCCAATGACTAAACATATCATCCTAGATTTAGGGGTTTCATAGGCTGGGTAGTGTAACATGTCCACCAGGAATTCATGTTAGAATTCATTCTCTGGTATCTATAACATGGAAGAAAGAGTAGCCATGGCATCAACCACTTTTTTATCCACCCTTGGAATCTGTTAGAAGGTGATATGTGCAAAGTATTTTCTTAAATCATTGACCATCCATTTTCTAGGAACCAGTTTGTCATCTTTCATCTGATAGATGTCATTGACTTGATTGATGACCAGTTGTGAATCTCTAAAGATGTTAATTTCATCCACTCGCCATTCAATGGCTATCTTCATACCGTTGATCAGGGCTTCATACTCAGCAATTTTGTTTATACAAGGAAACAACATCTTGTATGCATTGCGTAATGAGTACCTTTGTGGAGTGATGAATAGTATTCCTACAGCTGACCCCTGTTGGGTAAATGATCCATCAAAGAACATAGTCCATGTCTAATGTGTGAGAAGCATTATGGACTCATCTGGAAACTCAATGTTCAAGGGTTGGTGATCTGTGAGAGGTGCCTCTACCAACTGATCTACGATCGCTTGTCCTTTGATGGCCTTTCTCTCTAGATACTCAATGTCAAATTCACTAAGAATCATGACCCATTTCTCCAATCTACCTGTGAGGGAAGCTTTGTT
Organism: Chamaecyparis obtusa; assembly: GCA_027943335.1. Taxonomy (NCBI): domain Eukaryota; kingdom Viridiplantae; phylum Streptophyta; class Pinopsida; order Cupressales; family Cupressaceae; genus Chamaecyparis; species Chamaecyparis obtusa. The sequence goes on from BSBK01001546.1 coordinate 845,246, forward strand.
GAGTAAATACTTTAGAGGATCAATCCTAGCAATGAGTCTTGTAGTTTGAGCGAGCATGTAGTGCCTTAGTTTCTATGAAGCAAACACCACTGCTAAGAAAGCTTTCTCTATGATGGAGTAGTTTTCTTCATATGAGATGAGAGTCCTAATGATGTATTAAATAGATCTTTCTTTGTTGTTCTGATCTTCTTGAGCTAGTAAGACACCTAGTGATGTGTCTGTAGCAGATATATAGAGAATGAGCAGCTTCCCATGAATAAGAGGCATCAATATTGGTGGATTGGCCAAGTATTGTTTGATCTATGTGAGTCCTTTGTCACAATCTTTGTTCCATTCATAAGTCACACCTTTATGTAAAGTCTTGGTGAATGGTTGTGACTCGTCAGCCAATTGTACGATGAAGCACTGAATGGATTGTAGTCTACCCTGAAGTTCTCATTTAAATAATGTTCTTTGGTGGAGGCATTTCCATGATGGCTTGAACTTTTTCAGGATCTACTTCTATTCCTTTTTTCGATATGATGTAACCCAGTAGCTTTCCAGATGTAACATGGAATGCACACTTTTTGGGATTGAGTCTTAGGCTGAATTGTTCCATTCGATCCATTATAGGACCTAGATCAGCAAGATGATCTTTATGTTGCATACTCTTAGCTAGTGTGTCATCCACGTAATCTTCCATCATTTTGTGCATCATGTCATGAAAGATAGTGGTGAAAGCCCTTTGATATGTGGCTTTGGCATTTTTAAGTCTAAAGGGCATGACATTCCAACAGAAAGTTCTCCAAGCACATGTGAAGGGAGTCTTCTCTTGGTCTTCTGGCACAATTTTTATCTAATTGTAGCTAGAGAAACCATCCATTAGTGAGTACATTTTGTAACCAGTCATCATATCCACAATCATGTCAATGTTTGGTAACATAAAATCATCCTTGGGACAAGCTTTATTCAAATCTTGAAAATCCGTGCAAACTCTGATAGATTTGTCATGTTTAGTAACTAGAACAATATTGGAAATCCATTTCACATAGTCAATTTCTCTGATGAAGCCAGCTTTAAGCAATTTTTCCATTTCAGCTTTGACTAATAGTGCCACATGCAGATGTATCTTACAAAGCTTTTGTTTAACAAGCTTGATGCCTAGTGCAATAGGTAGGTGATGCATGATCAAATTAGGATCCAAACCAGGCATATCAGAATAGGTCTATGCAAATTTGATTTTCTTGCTTCGAAAGAAATTGGTAAACTCTTCTTTATCTTCTTTAGATAAGGACTATGCCAAATGAATAATTTGAGGTGCAACCTCTGTGCCCAAGTTCATAGGTTGAGTTGGCTCGATCAGCACTGAAGATCTTTCTTGAAAATGACTTGGAAGCATATCAAGTATCCCATCCTTGAGTGCCTTAGAGAGGTTTTCACCCTTGGATACATCTTTTGTTTTTACTTTTTTCAGCTCTAATACTGCCACGATGTGGTTTTCACCATTAGAGTGCCTAGTCTTTTTTCTTCTTTTAATTGTATGACTGAGATACTTGATATCAGCCTCAGTCATGTTGACACTAGCTTCACTAGTGGAGGACATCATAGGTTCAACAGTGTTAAGGTAACAAGAAAGAGCGTAATCATTCTAGAACGTAAGGACTTCATTGGATGTAGAGGGTGAGTTCCAGTTTATCAGCTCGGGATGGTGGAGTGAAAGAGAAGTGACACATTCAAGTATGTTTATGGTATAGTCATCAAAAGCATAGACAAGCAAGTTGTTACCTAAAGTGATCTCATCCAGAGGTTTGTTTGAGTCCCTTCAAGGCCTCACATCAAAAGTAAAGGGTATGTTAACATCAGTAGAATCACACTTGGTCATCCTAACACTAGACCCTTCACCCACTTCAAGAAATTTTTCAAATGTGTGTACCGTGTCTACGTCTTTGTCAGAAGTTGTGTCAGACAGGGAATCGAAATCATACTCATGCAAGTTTGTAATACTTGATATAGGAACTCCATCAATACATTCTATACCATCTGACTCATTCTCATCTCTTGTATGGTTAATGGCATGTTCCTATTTAAACCATTCTTGGAAAGGTGATGGCATGTATAGTTCCCATTGGTAGTTAGGGTGAGCCATTTGCATTTTCCTTAACTGCTCATATGTCAATGGATTAACTGAGGTGGTGTCATCAGAATCACTATCAGTTTCAAGGTGTCTAATATGTTGCACAAAATCATCCGGCTCTGCGAAGAGTGTGGCAATATCTAGAGGAATATGATACGGAAAGGTATCCTCATCTGAACTGACCTCTGAGTTATCAACTAAAATAGTGTCACTAGGTGCTAGTTGGCATTCTATTTTTGGTAAAAATTTATTGATCCCTGAATGGAATGGGATATTTTTGAAGCCTAGACCAGTAGTATCTTTTGTTTGGCATCATGTGGCTTCAATCGGTTCACGCAACCCATTATTATTCACCCCTATAGGGCCACTCCCTTTATAGCTGAAGTGTTTCATGAGACTAAAGCCTTCTCTATTTGGTTCATGTTCTATATCATGAGTTGGGGTGACATGTTTAGATGTGTCCTTCTCTTTATAAATCCAGGTTGTAATGGCTATGTCTTCATCCTTGTCTTCTAATGGTGTTGTAGCTTGTACAAAAGCACCATCATAAACTACTTGAGGGGACACAGTAGAAGGTCTCTTATTCTTAGAAGGTATCCTGTAGGAATGCGGAGATAGAGGTGGAGCTATAAAGGACAATACAAGCTCCATCTGATACTCTCCCATGCCAAAATCCTTGAGTTTGAGAGTCTTTTCCATTTCTTTGAGCTTGGTATCAAAAAAGTTAGAAGACTCGCGGTTGGTTGGGACAAAACTGTCAGCAGATTATGTGAGCATATTGCAAGAATAGCTCATGTTGGTGGGTACTGTTACTTCTACTCTGTGGAATGGGAATTTTATGCACTAATGGTATGTTGAACAAACCACCTACATCTCATGGATCCATGGTCTTCCCAAAAGTATATTGTATGCAAGAGGAATATCCAGAACCTAACATATGATGTCTCTCTCAATAGGACAAACTTAGATTGGTAATACAACTAGCCCTTTGGATTTGCATTCTTCTTCATCGTATGCCCTGATGGTGATCTTTTTGTGGGCATCTATGTCATCTTCACCATAGCCTAACTGGGTGAGTAGGTTAGTAGAGCACATATTAAGGCCAACACCATTATCAATGAGGACATGTTGGACATGCTTTGGGCCTATCATGACTTCAATATGTAGAGGGGCATTGTGTGGATGGCTCGGTGAATGATCATCTTCCTCAAAGAAAGACAGATAGTGGGGTGAGGTCAAGTGACCCACCATGGATTGAAATTGATCAAGATCAAGATCTTTAGGGACATTTTCCTCAGCGAGGGCTTTATCAAGAATCTACCTATGCACAGGCAAGATCTTCAACAACTCAAAGATAGTGATTTGAGAATTGGTATGTTATAATTGGTCTAGGATAATGTAATTGGCATTGCTAGGTGTGGGGACCAATTTTGAATTCTTGTTGGTAGGGCCAATAGCAGATGTTTCTATAAGTTGTTTCAATGCAGATGTAGAAGGTTCAAGGCCTTTGAGAATAATCTTTGTGCGAGATTAGGTGACAGCATTTGCACAAACTAGAGACTATTTTGGTTCTAAAGATTGAGATACATGGGCCTCGTAGGACAAATGAAATCTTGGGTCTAGGAGCATCCTCGCTCCCCTTTATGGTAATCACATCACAATATTCAACATCGATAAGTTCAACCATATTAATAACATTGTCATTAGTATTGTACGCATAGTTGACCTTGTTGTTGGCATTCTTAGGCTTGGAAGATTCACCCTTCTCATGAGGAGGAAAGGGGTCTTTGAATGCTTGGTGATCTGAGTTCTTGTTATGACCACTCACAACATCACCATTATTGATAAGATCCTAGATCTTATGTTGAAGTTGAATACAAGTAGAAGTATTATGACCCTTGTTTTGATGGTAATCATAGTATGCAAACTCATCCCACCAAGTGGGTCATGGTTGTGGATCATAAGGACACAACTTATCTAGAGGCATGAGTATTTGGTTTTGCAAGAGAGTCTTGTAAACCATGTCAAGAGGTTCCCCTAGGGAGGTGAACTCAAGTTTGGGTCAAGGTGCCCAAGGTTTGTTTCTGGAAAACTTGGAAGGTTGCTGAGTATCTTTCATAGCCTTCTTAGTGGCTTTGGTAGCCTGCATACTAGAGGTAAGATTGAAAACAACCTTTGGAGGCTTTTGAGTCATGTTGTCAATGAATCCATCATTCACAACATCCCAATTTTTATTAACAAATTTGGTTTTTTCTTTGCTGGGGGAGGACCCCTATTTTTTATCCTTGTGTAGGGTCAATTCTCCTTTCTTGACCATGAATGTCTCTATTCTCACAACTTTCTTGATCATATCGTTGAAGGTCAAAGGACCTTGCAGCTGTACTTGGTACCCAAAATCAGGAAGAAGATTGTCTAAAAAGATATCAAGCTTCTCAGATTCTAGTATTTTGTGAGAGTATTTGGTGTAGAGTTGTCTCCATCACTGGAAAAACATCAAGAAAGGTTCCCCAGGTTGTTTTACAATGCAAAGATCATGGATATTAACTAAAAGCTAGATGTTATGTGAATAGTGTTGGAGGAACAGATTGGCAATCTTGTCAAAAGACTTGATGCCAGTAGGAAGTCAAGAAAACCACTCCAGAGAAGATCCACCCAAACTACCTAGGAAGAGATGCATGAGATAAGTTTGGTCATGTATAAACTCCATGGATAGTGAACCAATCTCTCTCAAGTGATCTTGAGGATCAAAGGTACCCAAATATTTGTCATATTTGGGAAGTTCTATGCCCTTGGGAAAAGGTGGCATGCTAAGAATCTTGTCAAATGGGAATGGATAGATGCTCTCCAGTGTGAACTGGTTTGCTGGTTTGTCCTTGGTTTTCATGAGTTGTCCAATCTAGTCTTGCATGTCTTAAACTAGTTTTTGCAGTTTAGTGGCCTCAGTTTCCTCTTCTTTGACTACAAGATCTTCATTTTTATAGTTTGGAGGTAGCTTGGCCCCTTGTTTGGCTAGTTCAAGAAAGTATTTCTCTTTCTCTTCTTTCATTAGGATTTCCATCATCTTACGGAGGCTTTTATTAGCTTGAGTGGCATCAAAATCTTGTTGGGTTATCTCTTCATCATCATTACCCAGGATTTCAAAGATGCTTGGGGATTGGAATTTATCTTTGTCATTGTGAGCTTGAGATTGATCCCCATCATTTTAAGATTAATCATAACCCCTACTATGTTCACCCTTCTGGTATTGGTCATCCATTGTGTGGATATGAATAGACTCGATGTGAGGGTGAGCAGTATGTCGAGAGGTCATGGAAAAGGAGACTTTCGGTGCATCAAGAGGGTCAATTTCAAATGGTGACTCTTCAAAGCTTTAGTGTTCTCAAAACAAAGGATTCCTAACTTGACTGAAGTTCACAGTAAAAGTATGCTGGACATGAGGTCGAATGATAGGAGAAGGAGAGCGAGGTGACTCCTCTCTAGATGTGCCTGAGGAAAAACGTGAAGATCCCCTATAGCACTCAGATTGTATGACAACATCAGAATGACCTCTTCCTTAGTTGTGAGGTCTACCTCTACCCCGTCTGGTGAGATGTGGAGGGAACACATCACCGCTTTGAGTCGCAACAGTCATAGACTAGGATTAAATAATGAGAGAGAACTAGGACTATGCTTGGAACTCTGTCTCTGGAAAAGAAAAGAGTGATAAAAGTGAAATGAACCCAATACGAGTTGTCAAGAGTATGGTTAGAACAATTAAGAGATGACTATTGTGTCACAAGGTACAAGAACATAGTAGAACAAGTAGATAATTAGAGAGACAAAATGAGTTCAAGCAGTCATCACATGATTCTGAACAAAAGACATCTAGTTTCAAACTGTGTACAAGAAGGAAAACAGACAAATGGACCCTAAACAAGAATCAGATTAGGAAAAAAGTTGACTGGTAGATGGGAAATAGCTTGCTATTTTGACTAACTGGGGACAGTCTCACATGAGGAAGTGCAGTCCCACACGAAGAAGTGCTAGGCTGCCCGTGAAGATATGTTGTCTCATGTGAGAAAATGAAATAACAGACTAAAAAACTGACTGATAGGGTTTCTAATAGACTAGTATGAAACTTCGCATGAGGATATGAAATCCCACATGAGAAAATGTACATAAAGTTGAAAGTTTGCACAAGATTATGCTCTGAAACACGTGAGAAAGTACTGGATCAGACAGCTTTGGATCATTTTTTTAGATAGGAAGAGATTTAGAGACATAGTGTGGGTTGTTCTCTGATAGAAATTTTAGTGTAAGGACCAATTCAGGATAGTTTAGATCAGCAAAATTAGTTTTAGGTTTCAATCATTCTTTAACAAGCATAGAATTTGGACTAGTAGGCAGATGTGATACAATCAATTGTTGAAAACAATTCTACTGAGGAAAAAGAAACTCGAAAGAAACATGGGAGTCTTGACAATGGTTTTGATCAGTATGGATAGTTTTAAGACTCAAAAAAAATGCGCAGTTATCCCTACAAAGAAAATGGTAGAGAAGACAAAATTTGTGCCTCACAACTTATGTGCATGCATTCACCTCACATAGCCATGTCAACCCCTAGAGGGCGCCCATGTTTTTGATGTTTCCAAGGACTCAATAATATATGTTCAAAGGTTACCCTTGAAGCAAGGTCTAGTGTCATATACCACCTTCAAATGTCCAGATGCATGCCTATGGTGAAAATCTATGGGAGAGATTCTTGCCCCTCCCTGTGCAAAGATTATGTCCCCTTTCGGAGATAGGAAACTGTATAGGATAAAATATGGATGGGGTCCTAGAATAATGGTTTGCACATAAGAGAGACCCCAAAACCAATATTTTACACTTACATTTGAATTGTATTGATATAGAAAGTAAATATAGATGACTAATATTGAAATGAAGAGATAAAGGTACTTACCTCTGAAAAAGAATCAGCTAAAAACCCTATCAAACAATCTCAAAAACTATTGATTCTTGCGCATCTAAACTGAAACTATGAGATCTACAAAACCCAGAAATATTTTCTCCAAATTCACATAGGTCGACTTTGAGCTTTTAAAAGGTCAAAGACCACATTTTTATTCTGAAGTCTGATTCTGATTCTATTTACAGATCTTGAAAGTTTTCCGAAAAGGGTATCCGAATTCACTCTCAGATCTGAGATTCCACACCTGTACCTACAAGAAAAATGGTTTTTTTTTTTTGTTTGGGGGGTTTGCCTTGGTCAAACCCCAGTTTAGAATCAACCTTAATATTGAAATTGAAATGGAGAATGCTAGCAAGTAGTAGAAATGAATCTAACAATGAAGCTATGCAATTCAATAGATATGCTAATGTATTTGGAATGTAATCAAGTATGTTGATATGAAAGCTTGAACAAAACAATAAATGTAAATCAAACCTCCATGATTGTATGCTTGGAATCCACTTTGAGGGAAGAATGAAATGGATCTTGAAGATGAACAAAAGGATCTTGAAGGAAGATCACACCATCATAATGGCTAGATCTAGGGTTTGAATGATGAATCTTGAATACTTGAACCAAATCCATTTAATGGCTTGAATTCTTGAATCCTTGATCTTCAATGGAGAACTTGGATGGAGAAGAGGACTTGAATGCTTCCTTGAAAATTCTTGGGAGATGCTTGCTTGACCTTGCTTGAAAGATTGAGTGCTTGATGCATGAATGAGATGGAGAAAATGAGAGAGGAAGGCTTCCTTTTATATTGATCTAGGGCACACTCCTCTAGATGGGCCACCTTGAAGAATTAAATCCCAATTAGGTCCTCACCTTTAGAAAATATACCTTGATTAAATACAATTAAAGGATTTACCATTTCGGAGCCCGAAACAGCCGACCCGGAGGTGGAGAAATAATTATCCCGAAAGCCAAACTATCGACAGATGACAATTTGAAATCCTGGTGAGAAGAGGTCAAGGTCAAGGTTGACCCTAACCTAGTCAAGGTCAAGGTCAACTTTGACCTCAAACCCTAACTTTGTCAGGATTTGCAGCAGAGGTTCCAGGAGATGCCAAAAACTTAGAAATTGATATCTGAACAGGACCCAATGTCAGGAATAGACAAAAAATCCTCTGTTTGATGTGATGAAGGACTAGGAGGTCTCATTTATGAACCCTACCTAGAAAATAGGGCCATGGAAGAGAGAAAATCAAGAAAGTCCTTAAGACCTTAACCCTAATTTCACCTAGAATGAAGAAATCAAGTGCGGAGATTAAGTGGAAAGCGGGGAGAAAGCTAAATACATGCAAAGGTCCAATCAAGGCACTAATCATGACCCTAAACCACTTACTCAGAGTGATAAACACTCTTAACATGGAAGTGCTTCCATTTTAAGATGATACATTAAGCCCCCACTTTAGCAAGAGTATGGACTCGATGCAAACTCTTGGTAAAGGAGAAGAGAGAAGAGATCCTAGTGGATTCAAAATGAGATAAAATACACTTAGTCAGGAACACTAGCCCCTAGACCAAGGATTCTAACTCAACATACATACATGAGAGTGTACAAAAATAACAAGGGTTAGTACTAAACAACCCAAATCAATTAGCATAAGAAACCTTGCTAAGAAATATTTCTCATACCAATATCATATTTGGAAAGCTATCATAAGAGCATAAATGATTACATAAGAAAGACAAGAGCAACACTATAGACAACATAGCTTCATGATCCAGTCCTACTAGCATGAAAGTGAAAAGAGAGAAAAGAGAAAGTGATTACCTCACCTGGTAAGATGCCTACCTTACTGTGAATCACCTTGGAGGGAGAGCCCAATAGGTTCACCCATAAACTATGCTTGCAATTGTAATGTGTCTTCTGACGGCTTCTAGAATATCCATAGATCCACCTTCTTGTATCACTATGAATATGAAATGCGTGTCTCCTCGGGATTTAGCAACTTATGTGCATTACCATCGGAAGATTTAGCATATAGGTGCGTGTCTTTTTAGGATTTAGCAACTTATGTGCGTTACCTTCCAAGATTTAGCATATTTGAAATTTTGAAATGTGTGTCCCTTTAGGATTTAGCATATTGGAACATTTGAAAAATGCATGTCTCCTCAAGATTTAGCATATGAATGCGTGGCTTTTTTAGGATTTGGAAACTTATGTGCGTTACCTTCCAAGATTTAGCATATAAAAATAAAAAACTATAGTACAAGGGAGGCCCTATATATGCCTCCCTCCTTAAGATGGAAAAAACATACTATTTTGTCATTTTAAGGAAAGAAAAAGAACAAGGATAAAGCCTTCTTTAGCATCAAGACAATATCCATAGACAACTCCCAGTCCAAGCCAAGAAGGTCACAGCTCCTATGAGGCCATGGAAGAGACGAATGCAAAGAGATATCATGCAAGATGTGAAAAGGAAGTAACCCTTAATGAGGGATAGCACACTATTCAATTTCCAAGGTGAGAGATGTATCAACCATGGAAACCCAATGTCAAACAACAAATAAGGTTTGTATAAAGGACATAGGTCCTCAAATGCAAACCATAATTTTCATGTATGATTAGATATCACATAGTAGATAAATACTGCTTAGCCAAGGAAAGAGGTGAATCCCTAGAAAGAAAAGAAGAGAATACCATAAGGATATGCATGAAATAACAATGCATAGATTTAAATAAGATAGAAAATCATACCAAGCCCCTGAGGCTAAAGCACTTCTATCAAATTCACAATCCGTATTTGCTACTCCATGTGTAAAAAGCTAGTAATGTTAAGATCAAAATCTCGAGACCAAAACCCTAGCATGAACAAGTATGAAATAACAATGCCTAGATTTGACTAAGATAGAAAATCATACCAAGCCCCTAAGGCTAAAGTACTTCTATCAAAATCACAATCTGTATTTATTACTGCATGTCGATAATGCTAAGATCGGAGCCTCTTGATCAAAACCATAGCATGAATATGTGCATGAAATAACAATGCATAGATTTGACTAAGATAGAAAATCATACCAAGCCCCTGAGGCTAAAGCACTTCTATCAAACTCACAATCTGTATTTATTACTTCATGTGTGAAAACAGAAGAGAAGGAGAAGGCATCCTTACCCCCCAAGTGTAGGAACAAAGATGGAAGAGGATACCTACTTCACAAAGCAAGGAGATATCCTATTTGCAACAATGTATACTATATTCTTAGTGAGAGATATTGACCCCTACCTCCAAGAGTATAGATAATCATGAAAAGGATATGTCACTTATGGAAAAGGATCCTCAATGAAAGAGCTCTTATCAAGTGGACCCCCACCAAAGAGGAGTGCGTTAGATAAAATATCATCTTCCAAAAGGGGTGAATGAAGATTCAATCATCATGCCTTCCATGAAGAAAAGCAAGAGGAATCTTTGGAATGAGAGAAAACAACTCTAACACAAAGCAAGAGTAAAAGATTATACCAAACATAATTTTCAACATAGAGAAGAAGTATCGACCTAGGACAACAAATTCTCATATAAGAAGGTTATCCATAGTCAAAACATCTATCAATATGATGAAATAATATTGTAATATAAGAAAATACCACTAAGCTAAGGAAAGGAGTTCCCCTAGACAAAGAGAAAGAAGGAAGAACCTTGCCCCCCAGGGACAAAAGGGAATGGATACCTTTGCAAAACACATGTCATAGAAAAGATATCTAGAATAATAGAAGAGAACAATAAATGAAAAACTATCATAACAAAAATCATATAACCAATTAAGCTCATAATGGATTCTAAAAGATAGGAACAAATATACCTCTTGCCCCCCAGTCTAGAGGAGAAAAGAGACTGAGGGGTAAAATTATGAATAAATCTCAAAGGAGAAGTTTCTTTTCTTTTATATTTATAGACCAAATAATAAGGAGAAGGTACTTTGAAAAATATTTTCACATTATGAACCATAGTTTGAACCTCAACATACATGTGGGAAGAACTAGGAATAGTAGATGGAGAATTAGGAATCAGATTAGGAAAGATAGGATTAGTATTAGGAAGTTTAGGAACTAGATTAGGAAGGATACAATTATGATTAGGAAGATTAGGAACACTAGTAAAAGTGTAGGAAGTGATATGAATGGAAGACACAACTGGAGGAACACTTGGAACCACAGTTGGAAAAGGGTTTGAATAGATATAAGTAATATTATGGTAAGAATGATGTGAGGTAGGATCTTGATTTTCCATAAGATCACCACTAAGAGGAAGAGCGTTAAGGGAATTCATATCTTTCTCCACTAATATATTGTCACTAGAAGGAATCCCAAATGGAGGTAAAGGATCTATAATGTCATCTTCTTTCATAGAAGGGGAGTGTGTTTTAGAGAATATGTCATCCTTTTGTATTAATAATTCTTCACAAGGAGGAGATAAATCAATGTATTTATCCAAGGGTTCATCCCAAAAAGTAGAACTATCCACAATGGCTTCATGAGGAAGAGAGTAATCAACATCAAAATCAAAATTTTCATCCCAAATAGGAGGATTATCCATAATGAGTTCATAAGGAAAAGAGTAATCAACATTGAAATATAAAGGTTCATCCCAAATAGGAGGATTATCCTTAATGGTTTCATGAGGAAGGGAGTAATCAACATTGAAATCCAAAGGATTATCATCCCTATCCATAAAGTTCATTGTAGGAGTGTCATAAGTCATTAAAGCTTGATCCCTAAAGGGGAAAGTAGGCTCATAGAAAATACATATATTAGGAGAAGAATAATCATCAATCTCTAACTCATCTTTATAAAGGTCAATTGAAGAAGTTGTAGAGGAAGATGAAATAGGAATAGAATCAATAAAGATCTCATTCACACAATTTTCATCCTCACTTCCATGTACCTCATTAAGGTATCTATTATCTTGAACAACAAAAGCCTCATCAAAGTACTCAAAACAAAAGTCATACATGTTGAATACTAAAAGCATGAAAATGTAAATGTTTTTGTATTTTTAAAGAAATTTGGCAATTTTTTTGGATTTTTGAAATATAGATGCAAGGGCATAAAACAAACCTAATCTTAATGCAAGAAAACAAATGATCTAACACCAAAAGGAAAGATTTTTCTATCGCGGTTTCACCAAAATGTATAGGATAAAATATGGATGGGGTCCTAGAACAATGGTTTGCACATAAGAGAGACCCCAAAACCAATATTTTACACTTACATTTGAATTGTATTGATATAGAAAGTAAATATAGATGACTAATATTGAAATGAAGAGATAAAGGTACTTACCTCCAAAAAAGAATCAGCTCAAAACCCTGTCAAACAATCTCAAAAACTATTGATTCATGTGATCCTAAACTGAAACTATGAGATCTACAAAACCCAAAAAAAATTTCTCCAAATTCACACAGGTTGACTTTGACCTTTTAAAAGGTCAAAGACCAAATTTTTATTCTGAAGTCTGATTCTAATTCTATTCATAGATCCTGAAAGTTTGTCGAAAAGGGTATCCAAATTCACTCTCAGATTCAAGATTCTACACCTGTACCTACAAGAAAAATGGTTTTGTTTATTTGTTTGGGGGGTTTGCCTTGGTCAAACCCCGGTTTAGAATCAACCTTAATATTGAAATTGAAATGGAGAATGCTAGCAAGTAGTAGAAATGAATCTAACAATGAAGCTATGCAATTCAATAGATATGCTAATGTATTTGGAATGTAATCAAGTATGTTGATATGAAAGCTTGAACAAAACAATAAATGTAAATCAAACCTCCATGATTGTATGCTTGGAATCCACTTTGAGGGAAGAATGAAATGGGTCTTGAAGATGAACAAAAGGATCTTGAAGGAAGATCACACCATCATAATGGCTAGATCTAGGGTTTGAATGATGAATCTTGAATACTTGAACCAAATCCCTTTAATGGCTTGAATGCTTGAATCCTTGATCTTCAATGGAGAACTTGGATGGAGAAGAGGACTTGAATGCTTCCTTAAAATTTCTTGGGAGATGCTTGGTTGACCTTGCTTGAAAGATTGAGTGCCTGATGCATGAATAAGATGGAGAAAATGAGAGAGGAAGGCTTCCTTTTATAGTGATCTAGGGCACACTCCTCTAGATGGGCCACCTTAAAGAATTAAATCCCAATTAGGTCCTCACCTTTAGAAAATATACCTTGATTAAATACAATTAAAGGATTTACTATTTTGGAGCATGAAACAGCTGACCCAGAGGCAGAGAAATAATTATCCTGAAAGCCAAACTGTCGATAGATGACAATTTGAAATCATGGTGGGAAGAGGTCAAGGTTGAGGTCAACCCTGACCTAGTCAGGGTTGAGGTCGACTTTGACCTCAAACCCTAACTTTGTTAGGATTTGCAGCAGAGGTTCCAGGAGATGCCAGAAACTTAGAAATTGATATCTGAACAAGACCCAGTGTCAAGAACAGACAAAAAATCCTCTATTTAATGTAATGAAGGACTAGGAGGTCTCATTTCTGAACCCTACCTAGAAAATAGAGCCATGGAAGAGGGAAAATCAAGAAAGTCCTTAAGACCTTAACCCTAATTTCACCTAGAATGAAGAAATCAAGTGTGGAGAAGAAGTGGAAAGCGGGGAGAAAGCCAAATACATGCAAAGGTCCAATCAAGGTGCCAATCATGACCCTAAACCACTTACTCGGAGGGCTAAACACTGTTAACATGGAAGTGCTTCCATTTTAAGATGATACAGAAACTAACTAAGAGAGTGTTTAATAGGCTTCCATTCACACTAACCTTCGGTACACCTGATACAGGGCTAGGGCCTCGCACCCATGCAAACACTTGAAAGTGTACACCCCCATAAGAAAGGTTGGGAACGGTGTCACTCAATACAATAGATGGAGATTTCTCAATATGATAGTCATGGATCAAGAGAAAGAAGTTAACATGGCTTTGGAGGATTTAGACTCAACAAATCCACTTTATTATAGTGAGGTGGAATCACCAAAAAAAGGTGGGTACTCACTTAGGTCATTCCTAGAGGTTCAACTTCTAACAGGACCTCTAAACGTAACACGGACTTGGCTCAGATTCAAGAGTCAGAGTTTTTGATTCTCTCAAAGAGAGAAGAGCATAATTCTCTACCTCTTCACCTTACCCAAACACACCAAACATGTCTATCACCGAGATAACTCCTCTTTAACCAATCCAAAAGCTTTTGGGTTTTTGATTCTCTCAAAGAGAGAAGAGCATAATCCCCTAGCTAATAGATGTGCTAAAGATTCATTACCTTTCCTTGCTCCCCTAGGTATCTATCATTCTAGCAGCATCTGGGTCTTGGGTTCATCCATGGTCATCACTTCCATGTAATGAAGAGCCTATTACCCTATGCTACTATCAAGACCCTTAAGAGATTTTCACAAGGCCCTATTTAGACTATGCGAATAAAAGAAATAAAATATACAAAAATTTTGAGTGGGTTTGAAATGGTTTTGACAAGCATCTTTGGCAAGCATCCTTCAATAAAACTCTCAGTAAATATGTCTGGTTGTGTTTTGGGAGTCTTTGATAAACATCCTGCAGCCCACTGTTATGTTGTACTAGAAAATAGAATCATGAAAATAATAGAAAAATAGTAGATGTCAGAAAATAGAAAGTTGAAAGTACAGAACTGCAAATTTTATGTCTTTGGTGTCAATTTTCACGCGAGATTGTGCACAGTCCCACGTGAGAAAATAACTTTTTCGCACAAGGAAGTGCTAAGACCAGCACAACTTCACGTGATACACTAAGAATCTTCATGCGAGAATCTATATAGAGGTGTATGGATGTACGGACAGAACGCAAAATTTTGATAGAAAGTTTAAAATGAGATGAGGCCATAAATTGATTTTTACCCCATGGTGGGTGCCAAAAATGTATAAGCTAAATGTGGGCCTCTAATTTAGCCTCACACTTCAACATAGTCATTGTTCACCAGCTACAGACAAGAATGAATATGAGATTATTCATCTTTCCTGTTTGAATGATTGAACCTGTTGCCTCCTATCTAGGTACGGTTCAGCATTTCTCTCAGAATAAAGAGTCCAACAACCATAGACTAGCACTAGAATGGATGGTTTATGTAGTTTAATCTAGAAATGAATATGCAAGATTAATCTAAGTGAGTATGCAATTAATCTAGGAATGAAATATGCAATTAATCTAAGAACTTTGAAAGCAAACTAGATTTTGAATGAAATGCATATTTGATCTAAGCATGATATTGATCTAAGATGATTATCAATCTAACAATGCAAATAAAAGCTTTGAATGTAAAAAAGAAGCAATGAGAATGCGACAGCACTTCATTGCTCAAAAACCGGGATCCTTTGAATGAGAAATGAGGGTTCTTTTATAGAATCTTGGGTTTAATTGATGGTTGAGATTGAATTAGACAAACAATGGAGATTGAATGAGAGTTCAGTTCATAATTGAAAGTTTCTTGCAAAGCGGCAGTCAACTGTTTGCCTTTTTCTTGAGTGGAGCAGTTAACTATTTTATTCCCCTTTTGAATTCTTAATTAACTCAAAGTTTCCTTTTCTGAACTGAAGAGAAGATTTGTGGAGAGAATATTTGATTTAAATAATACAATATTGCCTCATAAGTGGATTTTCTCAATTATTTAAATAATGAAATTCAATTATTGAGATGAGGATATTTATTTAAAACCAAATATTTTTTTAATTCATTTTTCATGTATTTTAGCTAAAGAGGGTGGATTTAATTTAATTAAAGTGCTAGGACTTTATAATTAAATTAATCAATCATAGGGTTTATTTAGCCAATTTGTACCCATTATTTAGGAATTAAATGTGGCATGTGATTAATGCAGATTTAGGGTTTTCTACATTTGACATTAATCGGAGCGCTCGCCTCATACTTAACTCGGGACCCCATTACTGGAATGTGCAAGATCTGCTAGACATCCTCTAGTGTGACTGTCATCTCACCGGTGGGTAGATGGAATATTTTATGCTCAGAATGCCATTTCTCAGCAAGGGTTGTCAATAACCCATGATTTTCCCAAATATTATCG
Organism: Chamaecyparis obtusa; assembly: GCA_027943335.1. Classification (NCBI taxonomy): domain Eukaryota; kingdom Viridiplantae; phylum Streptophyta; class Pinopsida; order Cupressales; family Cupressaceae; genus Chamaecyparis; species Chamaecyparis obtusa. The sequence continues at coordinate 861,408 of BSBK01001546.1, forward strand.
TCCAAGCTCCATAGCCCACAGCGAGCAATAACACGTTGATTAGTTGCAGAAAGATGCTCATGAAACTCCAAGACCTGGGTCGTTTGAGGAGATCTAAAGGACACGACATTGAAATGCATTTGCAAAATAGAAAATAGGGGCACTATATCAGCATTAGACAAAGGAAATTGATGAGAGACTGCTTAAAATTTCAAATAGACAAGTGAAATTGGCTCAAAAATTAAGAAAACCAAATGTGATCCTATTTTCCTGGATGTGATCCAATAAATCTGGGATGTGACTCTCTAATGGGATATGAGCCAGGAAATCCCAGATATGACACAAGAAATTTGGCATGCGATTTGGAATCTGGATGCGACCCTATATTGACCAAATATGAAAAGTTGAAGAAAAATCTATGAACTAGCTTGAAAAAGACCGGATGCGACCCGACAAGGTGTGATTTGGGAAATACGGGATGCAATCCAAAATTCTATAAAAACTTGGATGCGACAAAGGATTTATCGTGTGCGATCCCGCATACGGGATGTGATCCTTGATAGTTTTAGCCCTAAAATGCATAAAAAGTACAGAAATTCAAATTTGCAAAATGAAATGGGAGTGTTACAAGGTACTCACAAGTGTTGCATAATGTGGTGGTCAATCGTGTCACCTAGCTAGATCGAAATGATGCTTCTCTGCTGGATACACCATTTTGTCTCAGAGCTCATAAATTTGTCTACGGTAAAAAGTAAAAATGAATAGTAAAATCAACTTTTTTGACATATTTAAGCCTCCTAGGGACCTCAAAGCCTTAAGGAACATTCATGGTAAGACATCATAGAAGCTTCATATCAAGACCGAAATCGAAACAGGTGATTCATATCACTTAAATGTAGTAAAAATGAAGTTACAAAACAAGGTCAATTGTTAAAATGTAGAAGTCAACTATGGTCAAATTATAGTCAAACAGGGGCAAAATAAGTAGAAAAGATACCATAAACATGGTAAATTAGTTCAATAATGGTTATTACTCAGATCAATGGTCAAGGAAAGTCAAAGTTCAGTCAAACACACTTAACAAAAGCTGCATAGAGCATAATTAATGCACAGAAAGCTTGTTGAAAGCTATAAAAAGTGATCGTCTCACTAATGCATCAAAAATTTCAAACCAAGATATTGCTCAAACATCAGTCAAACTTGGTCAACTAGCTCATTTTATAGGTCAAACTTGGTCAAATAGTGTTTTGTTAACACTAAAATTGATCTGAATTGCTTATTAACATTTCCTAAACAATCTATGCTTGATCCAGATTCATTTCAATCACCGTAATTCTTCTTAAATGCTTGAAAACATTAATTTTATCCAAATTTATTCTAATTTCAGTTTTGAGGGGGCATAATCATACTAAAATTCAATTCTTCAAATCAAATTCTTGAACACTAGGGGCATGACATTTTCTTCAATCAAGTTGATGTTGTTAATCTTTACGACATTGATCAATTTCATCGCTTCAAATCAAATTGGTTATTTGTCAGCATGTTCAATTACTGCAAATCAAATTTAACTGGAATTTTTTTTTCAAATCTCTTATCAATTTTTGTTCAATCAAGCTCGAAATCAGTGTAGTCAATTCTTGTTCAATCAAGTTCAGAATTGATGACTTTCGAATCAAGTAGGATTTCATTTGATCAAGTTCGGGGTTCTCAAGTTCAGCGTAGTTCTCTTTACTGCTCTCTAAATCTGTTAGAGTGGATTCACTGCTCTCTAAATCTCCTCAAAATCAGAGTGGTCCTCACTTCTCTCTAAATCACTTTAGTTCAGATTAGTTCTTGTTGCTTTCTAAATCTTGTTGAATCTATCAATCTCGCTGAGTCATGCTAATTTATATTTTCTTTGAATCCTTGTGATGTCCGCAAAGAAATTCAAAGAGGGGAAAATGTAATCACCTAAAATTGGGCTAATAGAATATGAGGCCCTATTTTCCCTAATTCAGAATAAAACCCTAATTGTATTAATTTAATTCATGATTATTAACATAATTCATTAAATTCATTAAATCTCCTAATTCAAGCATTTATCATCAAATAATCAAGCAAAATCACTTTTGATTATCTCTTAGCCTAATTAATTAAATCAAACCCATTAAATTCATGGCTAGGGTAAGTAATTAAAAGAAATGAATAATTCCCTCTCAAAATGACATGTCACCTTAAAGGGGACAACAAAGACACCTCAAAACAATGAGAGGTAATCACATGGATCAAGATTGGAGGCACCTCAACCACTCCTTATGGATGCATCTTGACCGTTCAAAATCTCAATATTCTATAAAAGAGAATTTTCAAATCTTCAATTGGCTCCTAGTCTTTTGAATTTGCTCCTAACTCTTTGATTTTTGCTAATAGATAATTGAATTCATTTACTTTCATATTCTCATTGTGATTTCATAGCTAATTAGATAACACTTCAATTTGGATAATAGTAATGAATTGATGAATCAATGGCTTTCATGCATAATTTGAATGGATTTGTTAGTTTCATTGCATATTTTCTTAAATCTCTCATTCTAACATGTATTGTCACTGTTTAGGATTATAGTCTGAGAGAAAATTTCAAATCATTTTCATACTTGTGTTAGTTAGAGAGTAATAGGATGATTTCAATTTTTAATTTCTTTATTTGATTTATCATTCCAACAATTGATATAATGTTCTATTGAAGTGGTGTGTTGCAAGTTTGCAGGTCAATAATTCACACACACACATGCTTGGGAAGGTAGTTGTTCCAAAATACTCTGACCCTGGTAGTCCTATTATTGAGGTTACTATTAATGAATCAACCATTAAAAATGCCTTGATAGATTTAGGAGTAGATATAAATGTTATAACCAAAGATATTATGTAACAACTTAATATCACCAACCTTAGAACTACACCTATTTTTTTGTAGTTGGATGATAGTTCTATAGTCAAGCATGATGGGATAGTAGAGGATATAGTAGTAATGTTAGAATTTTGGTCATACCCTATTGAATTCATGATAATTTCACCAAAGCCCACATTAGGGGGTTATCCAATCATTCTAGGAAGACTTTGGTTAGTCACTACCAATGCTTATATAGGTTTTCACTCAAGAGATATGACCATCTCTGATGGTCAACATACTAAAAAGTTAGCTCTATATCCACTTGCCCAACTACAGATGGAGTTGAGTTCACTAGTTTCGCCAAATATAGGAGAGGAAGCTAAGGTAGTAAATTTAGTAGCCCAATTAATGATGTTGAAAAGAGACCATTTCCTATAGCTTCAAAAAGAAGAAGCCATAATATACAACATCCTACAAAATCAATATGGACCCAGCTCAAATTCTATTGATTTCTCATCTCCCCATATATCTTGATAATGATTCATATATATCTCCTACAGCTAAAAAACTCTACCACCAATTACTTCTACATAAACTTCAAGTACCCTCATTTATAGATGCTTCTATGGTAGAAATCACAAATAAACTAGAAGTCTCTCTTGTACGCTACTTGAATATTAATAATCATCTCACCCTACAGCAATGAACATCTTTAGCCAAGCTGCTAAAAGACCATACCAAAGAATTTGCATGGGATTATGGGGATATGAAAGGTCTATATCCTAATTTGTGCACTCATAGAATATATCTCAAAGAGGAAAAGGCCCTAGTTAGACAATTTCAAAGATGTGTTAATCCTACATTAAGAGAGATAGTGAAAACTAAATTACAAAAATTGCTTTATGCTAGTTTCATATACCCTGTCTTAGACAGCCAATGGGTCTCACCATTGGTAATAGTTCCCAAGAAATGAGGTAAGTGGAGGGTATGTTTTGATTATAGATAACTCAATAATGCAACCAAAAAGGACCACTTCCCTCTACCATTCATAGATCAAGTGTTGGACTCTTTAGCAGGAAAGAAGTATTTCTCATTTCTTGATGGATATAGTGGGTATAATAATATTAGGATTCTTCAAGAGGACCAAGAGAAGACTACCTTTACCTATCCATGGGGAAATTTTTCCTACTTTGTCTTACCCTTTGGTCTTTGTAATTCCCCAACCACTTTTCAAAGGGCAGTCATCAATATCTTTGCTGATATATCTCATGACTATATGGTAATATACATGGATAATTTCACTACATGTGGTGAAACATATGAGGAGACTTTGACTAACCTTGGAAAATTTCTTCAAAGATGTGAGGAACACAATTTATCCTTAAACAATGAGAAGTTATTTATGATGATGAGAGAAGGGGTACTACTGGGACATTATATATTTTTTGTTGGTATTCAAGTCGATCTTTCCAAAATAGAGGTCATTAAGAATTTTCCTATACCAACAAAACAAAAGGACGTCTAAAGTTTCTTAGGACATGCAGGTTATTACAGAATATTTATCAAGGATTTCAACAAAGTGGCAAGTCCTTTGTATTCCCTGCTTACCAAAGATTCTGAGTTTCTATGGACACCAGCTTGTGAAGAATCATTCCTGTAGCTTAAGTTTGATCTGACCCAGGCACCTATATTATGAGGACCTAACTGGTATTTACCTTTTCATATTCATACTGATGCTTTTGAATATGTTGTGGGTATTTTTTTAGGATAAAAATAAGATACTATTGAGCATGTGATCTACTTTATCAGAAAAAAACTTGTAGGGACCTAAGCTAAATTACACTATCATGGAGAAAGAGCTCTTAGCTGTCATTTATGCCCTTAACAAATTTCACCACTACATCACCGGATACCAGATCTATGTGCACACTAACCATACAACCATTAAGTATTTAGCTAACAAACTTGTTATCACATGAAGTCTAGCTAGGTGGCTTCTCTTACTATAAGAGTTTGATATCATAATAGTTTATTCACCAGCCCGAGAAAATGTAGTTGATTTCCTGTCAAGATTACAACATGATGATGATTCTCAAATAATTGATGACAATTTTCCAGATGACCACCTATTCTCCATCACTGTCAATACACCATGGTATGTAGATATTGCTAATTATTTAACTGCTAATAAGGTACCTCAACACTTCTCATCAAAATAAAAGAGACTACTCATAGAGAAATCATTCAATTTCTCATGGATTATGAACTGTCTATTCTATATATGACCAGATCGGGGCATGAGAATATGTGTAAGGGAGGATGAAACTTATGACATCCTTCATGCCTTCCATGATGAGCCATGTGGAGGACATTTGCCTCAAAAATAACAATAATGAAGGTATTAACCACTGGCCAACTTTACACAAAGATGCAACTAGTTATACTAGAAAATGTGATTGATGTCAAAGGATGGGAAGACCTAAAAAATTTGATGAAATGCATCTTTTTCCTCAAGTGGTAGTTACTCCATTTGATAAATGGGGGCTGGATTTTATAGGGCCAATCAATCCCCCATCAAATAAAAATTCTTATATTCTAGTTTACACAAACCATGTAACCAAGTGGGTGGATGATGCAGTGCAAGGTAGGAGAATCCCTGATGGAGATGTCCTAGCCCCCAGCAAATAACCACACACAAGAATATAATAACAATATAGAGATATAGATCCACACAATGCCAATACTCATAATAGAATCATTATATTTTCATCCAACATGCCCGGCTGTAAGGCCTTCCGGGTTACGGCCAAATACAATGCAATTACAATAGAAACTCCACAAGATCTCGCAAGATCCAAACCAAAACCCTAGCTAGCCCAGATCCACAAACTGGTAGGAACTCCCAAGGAAGATCTAAACTTGTGCTCGCAAGCCCACCAAGCAATCTCCTTGTTTCCCAAGCCGCAGCTACTAGCTCTCCTCAAAACTCACTCCATAGCCACCTCCTCTTCTCCAAGGTGGATGAATGAATTGCCTAAAGACTTCCCCCACAACCTCTACTTATACCAATCCAAGCCACAGGTCGGCCCTGATCATAAATTAAATACAAATACCGAAATTAAATGCCACAAGTCGGCCAACAACAACAATTAAATTCCCAAAATAGATGTCTTAGTAAAATCGCGATATCTCCTAGCTCCGGATGAATTAGAACTCGTGCTTTGAACCGTAGGTAGAAATATAGGCCCTCTTCAATCCCTGAAATTTGTAGCCTCTAAATATTTGTGGAAAATTACTTATATAGCCTGAAATAGGCACCAAATTCCTAAGCAAGACCGAGCTCCATCTAGGCCATGCTGAGCAACCAAGACCATGCCAAGTTCCATAACCAATTACCAAAGACCCAAGTAGGTCTATCCAACCCTACCAAACCCCTCACACATGAAAATAAGTCCACAAAACTCCATCAAATCTCCCAAACATGTAGGATAGCCAACTACCCTGGGATGCTCCTACATCAGACTCCCCAGGTGTGAAAAGAAGTATGCCTCATACTTTGATGCCCGATGAAATATCCGCAACCATCTTCATCTTCACCAAAGGCTTCCACTCCAACAGGGATAGTAGAACCAACATGCAAATCACCCAAATCCGCATCCATTTGTCAACCACTAGAATCTCAACCATCCAATCAACATGCTCACTGCCAGGAACAAACTGAACATAGTGCCTCACCAACATTCTCTGTAGCTGATCACTACCAATAACAACAATATCCTCAAACATGAAATCCATGTCACCAACATGTAAGCTCAAATCCACAATAGGAGCAACATGTAAATCCTCAACCATGTCAACCACCAACAAGTCCACATCAGGAACATACAGATCCGTAGTATCATGTAGATCCTTAACCACATCAACAACTAGTGAATCCACACTAGCAACATCCATATCACCAACATATGGATCATCACCCTTAGCAACCTGATTATCCATGACCAAGTGCTCCATAATTTCCATGTCAGACTCAACCAACTGATCATGAAAACCAATCTCAATCACATCATCAACAAGGTTAGGAAGCTCCATAGAAACATCCATAGGTTTCTCTACAAGTTCTGCATCAGCCTCCATACACTGATCAACAAAACCAACTTCCATCTCAACCTTTCTATGCCCTCTTCTCTCTCGAACAAGTCTTCTAACCGGCCACACAACTCGCTTCCTGATCGGTAGACTCCAGTTCCACGGTTTCAAGATCTCTCGAACTCTTTTACGAAATTTATCCAGAGATGGATCACTCTCAACCATCCCTTCCTTAACTTGATTAGTCCATCTAGATTCCAACCAAGCACAAGTCTTTGAAATATTTTTCTCCACCACATCATGGATTTTTGCAATCATCTCAGGGTCCAATCTTCTTAGAGCCATCTTCTAAGATCTTCGCAAACCCTCTGTAGAAAATCACCAACTAGATCCAACCTTCAACCAGGTCCTAGTGCAAACTACCTCACATTCGGTGCTCTATCCACACACTCAGGAACAACCTTCACTCTGAAAAACTCCACCCAAGGTCCTGGTGTAAACTGCCTCACATTCGGCGCTCTGTCCACACACTCAGGAACAACTATGCTCTGATACCACTTGATGCAGTGCAAGGTAGGAGAATCCCCGATGGAGATGTCCTAGCCCCCAGAAAATAACCACACACAAGAATATAATAACAATACAGAGATATAGATCCACACAATGCCAATACTCATAATAGAATCATTATATTTTCATCCAACATGCCCGGTTGTAAGGCCTTCCGGGTTACGGCCAAATACAATGCAATTACAATAGAAACTCCACAAGATCTCGCAAGATCTAAACCAAAACCCTAGCTAGCCCAGATCCACACACTGGTAGGAACTCCCAAGGAAGATCTAAACTTGTGCTCGCAAGCCCACCAAGCAATCTCCTTGTTTCCCAAGCCGCAGCTACTAGCTCTCCTCAAAACTCACTCCATAGCCACCTCCTCTTCTCCAAGGTGGATGAATGAATTGCCTAAAGACTTCCCCCACAACCTCTACTTATACCAATCCAAGCCACAGGTCGGCCCTGATCATAAATTAAATACAAATACCGAAATTAAATGCCACAAGTCGGCCAACAACAACAATTAAATTCCCAAAATAGAAAAGTTGGCTTCTAACCGGGCATCACTTCAGAAAAGTGAAAATCAGTATCTAGATACATTGGTGGTTTTTCCCATATTGGGTTTCCATGTTAAATCTTGTGTCTCTTGTGTTCTTAATTGCTATCTTAATCAAACACCAGTGCTGATGAATATCTAAAAGATAATTTTGCTAATACTTTCTGCATCTTCAAAATTACTGCAATCTATTTACCGAGTGCTAAAACAAATAACATTGTTAAGATATCCTAAGGGATCTGGAAAGAATTAATTGTGAAGTGTTTTATGGTTGACTAATTCACCCCCCCCCTCTCAGTCACTTCATCCATATTCCATCAATTGGTATCAGAGCTTTTGGTGCTTGCAGGAAGGGTTTCAAGGACCTAAGCTAAAGATCAGGATGTCTTACAAGAGGGAAATTCCAAAGCTCAACAGAGATAACTTTTCAGCATGGCAAGGTCTCATGCGACTTCATCTGGCTTCCATTGGTGATTCAGGATGCAAATACATTGATGAAGAATACACAATTCCTAATGGCGCATTAACTGTTGAAGACATTGCAGATAAAAAGACTCACAACACCATGATGATAGACATTGCATCTGCTCTCAGCTATGAAGAATTTGATGATATTAAAGACTACACTACTGCATATGAAATGTGGATGGCACTAAAGAAAATATATGGTGGTGATGCAAATGTGAAAAGAGCCAAAGCAGAAAGCCTAAGAGGACAGTTTGACAAGATGAATATGAAGGAAGATGAAAACATTGCAAATTATGTTGAAAGAATCAAAGCAAGTGTAAGTGCAATTAGAGCTTCTGGAGGAACAATCTCAGATGAAACTGTTATAAGTAAGGTACTCAGAACATTACTCCCTATCTATGCAATAAGAGTATCAGCTATTCAAGAAAGAAGATGTGAAACAAACCACAATATAACTTTGGATGCTTTAGTTGGAAGATTGACAGCTTTTGAATTAGACAACTATGACAACTATGTTCCTAATTCCAAAAATATTGAATCAGCATTTGAGGCCAAGGTTTCACTAAAGAAGAACAAGAAAATTAAAGAAGTTCAGTCAGAAAGTGAAGAAGTATCAGAAGAAAGTTCTGATAGTGATCTTGAAATTGTAGAAGCATTACTTGCAAAGAAGTACTCTAGAGGGAAAGGTAAATATAAAGGTAAAACTCCTTTAATCTATTTTTCATGTGAAGAAATTGGACATATTGCAGCTAGGTGCCCAAACAAGCAAGTCAAGGAAGAGAAGAGAAGTCACAAGTACTATGGCAAAAAGAATTTCAAATCATACAAGGATAAAGGTAAGAAAACATGTTTTATGGCTAAAGACTCTGATGATAGTGAAGAAGAAATTGTCTTTATTGCTATAAAAGATGAATCTGATGATGATGAAGATAAGATGGCACTTATTTCTCATATAAGAAAAGATGATATATGGATAATAGACAGCGGATGTTCACACCACATGACTGGTGACAAGACAAAATTTGAATATCTAGAAGACTGTGATAGTGGTAATGTAAGATTTGGAAACAATGAACCTTGTTGTATAAAAGGAAAAGGAAGAATCTCATTAACCAAAGAACTCATATGTGATAATGCTTATTGGGTTGAAGGACTAAAACATAATCTTCTAAGTGTAGCATAGCTAATCAACACTGGTTTCAAGGTTGAATTCATGAATGGTCAAGCAAGACTGCTGGATGGAAAAGGAAAACTCATTGGATCAGGAAAACAAACAAAAGGTAACTTATTTTATCTTGATCTCAGTGAATATTCATGCTTTATTGCTCAAATAGAAAAAAGTTGGCTATGGCACAAAAGGTTATGTCATGTGAATTTTGATAACATGATAAAAATAAGCAAATTCAAGAAGGTTAGAGGCATTCCTACTTTGAAGAAACCTGACACTGGTCTATGTAAGAATTGTCAAATTGGCAAAATGAGTAAAACTAGTTTCAAGAGCAAGAACTATCAGTCTAAAGAAATTTTGGAAATTGTGCATACTGATTTATGTGGACCTATTGGAATACAAAGCTATACTGGAGATAAATTCTTTATTCTTTTCATTGATGATTATTCTAGAATGATGACTGTTATGTATTTAAGAGAAAAATTAGAAGCATTTGAAAAGTTCAAATGGTACTTAGCAAGAGTGGAAAAGGAAACAGGGAAAAGATTGAAATGCTTAAGATCAGACAGAGGTGGTGAATTCATCTCCCATGATTTTAACAACTTTTGCATTGAAAGAGGAATCAAAAGATAGGTATCAGCTCCTAGAACTCCTGAGCAGAATGGAATAGCAGAAAGAAGAAACAGATCTATTATGGATTGTGCAAGGACTCTAATGATAGAAAAGAACATCGCTATAAAGTACTGGAAGGAAGCTATCAGCACTGCAGTTCATACCTTGAACCGAGTACAATTGAAGAAAGACACATTCAAAACTCCTTATGAATTATGGTATGGCTATAAACCCAATGTAAGTTACATGAAAATATTTGGTAGCAAGTGTTATATCTTAAAAGAATCCAGAAGAAATAAATTTAATGTGAAAAGTGATGAAGGAATATTCCTAGGATATTCTAGCAAAAGCAAGGCATACAAATGTCTGAACTTATCTACTCACAAAGTCATAGAAAGTATACATGTAAAATTTGATGAGTTTGCATAAAAGACTGAAGAAGAAAGCAAAAGGGAACCTGAGAACTACAGAAGATTCATTTACATTGAACCTGAAACATTGGCAAGCACAACTATCAATAAGGAAACTATATTTACCGAGTCGAGCACAGTTACTGAGTCACAAACTGAGTCACAGGAAGAAGTTCAAACCGAGTCACAGGAAGAAATTCAAACCGAGTCTCAGCCTGAAGTTACCGAGCAAATATCTACCGAGCCCGAGCAACCTGAAGAAGAGATCCTAGAAGACAACAGCAGGAATCATTCAAAAAGTAAGGAACCTTTACTAGCCCAATATGTCAGAAGACATCATACACCGGATCAAATCATTGGAAACAAATCAGATGGTACTATGACAAGAAGCAAGCTAAAAGGTACATGTCTGCTTACTGATTTTGAACCTAGAAATATCAAAGATGCATTGGAAAATAAAAGTTGGATTGAAGCAATGAATGAAGAATTAGAACAAATACAAAAGAACAAAACTTGGACTCTTGTACCTAGACCTAAAGATAAGAATGTAATTGGAACAAAATGGGTATTCAGGAATAAGCTGAATGAAGATGGTCAAGTATCTAGAAACAAAGCTAGACTGGTATGTAAAGGTTATTCTCAAGAAGAAGGTATAGATTATGGAGAAACTTTTGCTCCTGTTGCAAGATTAGAAGGTGTAAGAACTCTACTTGCTTATTCAGCACACAAAGGATTTAAGGTATATCAGATGGATATAAAATCTGCATTTCTCAATGGAATTCTTGATGAAGAAGTCTACATTGAACAACCTGAAGGTTTTGTTGATCCAGATAAAAAGGACATGGTCTGCAGGTTACACAAAGCATTGTATGGTTTGAAACAAGCTCCTAGAGCATGGTATGAAAGACTCCATAACTATTTGATTCAGATTAATTTCAAAAGAGCCAATGATAACAGCAATCTGTATATTAAAGAAGGACCAGATGACAAAATTGTATTGGCAGAAATATTTGTGGATGATACTATATTTACAGGGAATGAGGATCAGTGCAAAGAATTTTCAGAGCAAATGAACAAAGAATTTGAAATGTCTATGTTTGGTTTAATAAAATTCTTTGTTGGTCTTCAAATTCAGCAAAGCAAGAATGGTATATACATTACTCAATCTAAATACATTAAGGAAATACTTAAAAAGTTTGGTATGGAAGATTCAAAACTAGTTGGTACACCCATGTGCACTGGACTGAAACTTACCAAAAATGATGATTCAAAAGAAGTTGATCAGACCCTATACCGATCTATGATTGGAAAATTGCAGTATGTAGTACATACAAGACCTGATATTGCCTTAGCAGTCAGTAGAGTAGCTAGATTCTCAGCAAAACCTAAGGAAAATCACATGATGGCAATCAAAAGAATCTTAAGATACTTAAGAGGAACTGAAGAATATGGTTTGTGGTATAAATTTGGAGGCAATCTAGACTTGAAAGTGTTTACTGATGCTGATTGGGTAGGAAACATTGATGATAGAAAAAGCACAAGTGGTGGAGCATTTTTTCTTGGAAAAAGACTGGTATCCTGGACTAGTAAAAAGCAGAATTACACATCTCAATCCACAGCTGAAGCAGAATATGTTGCTGCTATAGTAAATTGTTCAAATATTGTTTGGTTTAAACAGTTATTAGAAGGTATGAAGGTTGAAATCAAAGAACCAGTTGTTATATTTTGTGACAATACCAGTGCAATAAATATTTTCAAGAATCCAGTGATGCATTCCAAAACCAAGCACATTGCTATTAAATATCACTTTATCAGAGAATTGGTGCAGGACAAGGAAATCAGATTAGAATATATTCATACAAAAGAACAGATTGCAGACATTTTTACCAAACCATTACCTAAGGATGCATTTGTGTATCTAAGAGGTAAGTTAGGGGTCATTCCCCTATCCGAGGCTCACTAAATACAGTTTTAGTGATGCATCAACCAGAACATGATTGAAAATCAACCTATTGATGCAGCATATTCAAGGAATCATTGCATATGAATCAGTACTTGAGGTACATTAATTTTCACCGGTAATATGTGAATTGTCTTTGGCATGTGTTGTCAAAGAGGGAGTGTTTGCTATGTCTTTGCTATTACTTGCTATTACTTCAAAAAAATTTCAATAGTCAGAAGGAAGAATTTTCAGGATACAGGAAGTTTGCTGACAGAGGGAGATTTGAATCTGAACCGAGCTAACTCTTTCAAATTTCTTATGCTATGACATATTGTGTTGCCATCAATGCCAAAGAGGGAGATTGTTGGAAACAATTGTCTGAAGGAAATTGCTACTCAATTATGTATTTTCTTTGATGTCACACAATGTCATAGTCCGCAGCAATCAGTTACTACCGAGCTCGGTCGGTCTGCCAGATAGGAATATTAGCGCTTACCGAGTCCACTCAGTTATCAAAGAAAATCAGTGTCTACCGAGTCCACTCGGTTACCAAAGGAAATTTAGTATTTACCGAGTTCAGTCGGTTGTCGAAGAAAAGTTAGTATTTACCGAGTTCAGTCAGTTGTCGAAGAAAAGTTAGTATTTACCGAGTTCAGTCAGTTGTCAAAGAAAAGTTAGTGTTTACCGAGTTTAGTCAGTTGTCGAAGAAAATTTAGTGTTTACCGAGTTCAGTCAGTTATCGAAGGTAAAGGATTGTCGGTGTTTACCGAGTTCCCTCGGTCTCCGAAAGATTATAGAAAGTTATGGTCACCGAGCACTATCGGCCCTTGAAGGATTTTTGCAAATAGAGTTTGCTTAATTCAGCCGACTGTTATACTAAATAATGTCAATTTGACAAATCTAAAATCATATAAATAAAAGGTCAAATGTGAAAAGTAAACAAGAAATATAGCAGAAGATTTACAGAAGAAAAGCAGGAAAGGTGTGTGCAAATTTGTGAAGGATGTTCAGATATCCTTGAGGTGCAGCACAGATTTATTCGATCAGAAAGGATCAGACTTATGCAGAACAGAGATCTGTAATCAGCAAGACAGTTGCATTATTATACAGGTCATTTTTCATTGTTACCTTCTTATCATTGTAACAGTGAATTCTAAATCTCTTAACCGAGTTGGTTTAACAACCATATTGTAAATCCTCTAACAAGGTGACAGTTCCATTGAATTTTTTTCAAGACCTCTTACCAGGCCACTCCTAGCAGGGTGTTTTTAAATCCTCTAATAAGGTCACACCTAACAGTGTGTTTTGTAACCTTTTACCAGGTTGGCTTCTAACCGGGCATCACTTCAGAAAAGTGAAAATCAGTATCTAGATACATTGGTGGTTTTTCCCATATTGGGTTTCCATGTTAAATCTTGTGTCTCTTGTGTTCTTAATTGCTATCTTAATCATACACCAGTTCTGATGAATATCTAAAAGATAATTTTGCTAATACTTTCTGCATCTTCAAAATTACTGCAATCTATTTACTGAGTGCTAAAACAAATAACATTGTTAAGATATCCTAAGGGATCTGGAAAGAATTAATTGTGAAGTGTTTTATGGTTGACTGATTCACCCCCCCCCCCCCCTCTCAGTCACTTCATCCATATTCCATCACAGTCCACCTCATCCACCTCTCTCCCACATCACTCACCCATCCACCTCATTATTCCTTCGATGATCTCACTTTTTTAGCGTACGTCAACAAATCTTTCTAAATTTGGACATTTAATGATATTAATCTCTAAGTACACATACACAATTATCATTTCATAGCTTACTTATTTTTGCAAAATCACACTTAAGTTATACTTAATTAACTGCATTTATATGTGCCTCACTTATGGTGCATGTATGGACACCTACCCCCTTTTTCATAGGGGTGATGTGTTGATTATTCATTAGCTCTCCATCCCTTACCCTACCATTATTCAAAATTTTGTCCTTCTTAATCTAGGATTCCACAACCATTTTTAGCTACTTCAGCGATTTGATGTGACAAACCTTATGATTGAAAATACTTTGCCAACTTTGATTAAAAATAAAGTACCCTCATTTAAAACCCAAGTACTCATCTCCTTTTGATCTTATTATGTAAACTCTTTTGAAGGAATTACATGCCTCTACAATTACATCTATCTAGAATTACAGTGCTTCCAATGACATAAGAATTAAAAAATATTTGGTGTTCTTCAGAGTGAGATTTGGAGGGTGGCACTTTGGAAACAATCAACAACAGAAGGGTTGTGTAAATTGTAAATTGTAAATTGTAAATTGTAAATTTTTTTAAATGGGAGGTCCTCCTATACGACATGAGCCACATGATCACACATCTTTTCTACAAGATCATGCCAGTGTACAGACATTCATCAATGTTGGGTGGATGCCATATTTTCTTTGGTTAATTGGGTATAATGAGGAGATATCACTTGAATTCCTCTGAACCTTAAACAATGGTGAAGCCCAGGTTAAGGGCTTAAGAGTAAATGCTATAGAAGCTAGAATTGTGGAAGTTTCAAGGCTTCCCTTTGTGGAAAAATGTACCCTCATGGCCATGATGCACAATCAAGTTGTGCTGAATTCATAGTTCTAACAGACCGCACACTGGAAGCAAGCAAGCAGGGAACCTGACGATTGTCCTTGCCTAGAGTATATCCACAACTTGTAGTTCATATTATCAAGTATTTGACCTATGAGGGATGTTTCTCTTTCCTGCATGTAGTTTATTTTAAATTACTGAGTCATATACGACATGGGAAAAAAAATGAATGTCCCCAATTTCCTTTATTCTATGTTGAATTTGAGTTCAGAGGAGGTTAGGAAAGGATGAAAGAATGTTGTAACTCAACAAGGGTTAATTAAAATTCTAGTTGAAAGGTCTTTAAGATATGAATCCCCTATGAACTAGGAAGATTTTTTTCTAGCATGAGAGGTGCAGTTGAATGGTGTAGCACCTATTCCAATAGTTCATGAGGAGAAAAGAGATGTTCTAGAAGAGACTTTGTCTCTAGCACAAGAACCCTCTATTTCTAAAGTTCTCGATGAAATAAACAAGAAATTAGGACACCAAAAAATCTGAACCCTAATATTGAAACTGTGGAATGTGAGCTTCATGTAGCAACCACACCCCTAAATGTTCAACAAAAAGATAAAGGAAAAAGGAAAATAAAAGAGGACATAGCTGAGGAAGAGGTCATGGTCACTCCTGAACCTAGCCCCTTAGGTTCTAAGAGGAGAAAACCTAATACAAATATTCCTTCCCATGTAACTGATGCTTTTACAGATGTTCCTTGTACAACTAAGTCACTTGTAGCCACTTCTTCCAAAAGAAAGAAGAGTTCTTCGAAGAAGCATCTTGTAGCCTTCACAGAAACAAACCCAAGAAGGAGTGTTAGAATCCATGCAAAGAAAGTAGAAATGCCTGATGGGACATCTCAGGTTAATCAAGAATTCTTTTCAAATGATCCTATGAAAGAACCAATCACAGTGGAACCTCGAGAAGACATTCCATTTCATGAATCTCTAGATATAATAGAGGAAGTGTCTACAACTGTATGCCCTGATCAAAAAAATGTTCGAGAGAAGGAAGATGAAACTTTTCCACAGGAAGAAAGTTAGGAGAGTGAATTCCATGTTACTACAACAGAGTCAAAAATGGAATTGCAAAGGGTAGTCTTTGTACAGAATAGAAGGGAAATGAGAAGAGAGGAAAAGAATCTAGAAGTGGAACATCAAGAGGTAACTATCCAATCTCTTTCCTTGGATTACTTTAATAAAATGAAATTTGAGAGAGCAATGTGGGAAATAGAGAAAAATGAGTTTAAAAAGGAGATAAACAGAGAAAAACAAGAGGTGTAGACCCTACAAAATAAATTGGATTCTGTTATTGAATTTATTCCTCAATTGATGGAATATAGACCACCCCAGAGGGTTTATGCATTATTTTTAGAGTAACAATTCCTTATGTTCAAATTGATGAGAGTTATTAGGGACTTGATTCCAAGTATAAAAACACCACAAGAATTTTTATTTGTCTATGAGGGTGCTCCCGATTCTATAAGAAATCTTTTTTGTGAGTTCTATTTACACAATTATGTTATTTCCTCTATCAGTGATTGGAATCCATTGCTTTTTATTGGAGATATACACTTGTCAACTCTTATGTCATGGGCTAAAAATGAAATTAACTATGGGGAACAATTCAAAAAATACAAGAAGAAAGATCAAGTGATAACCCTACCACTAAGACAAAAAAATGGAAAACCTAAATGGATGTACTATGACTGGCTAGAAATAGCCTATGGATTCCATAAGCCTGAGAATAGAGAAATAATAATGGACCTCAGGAAATGAGCTTATATAGATTTTGAAAGACTTCCCTATCATGAGGGACATAGAGTAGTTTATGGAATCATACAGAGGTGTAATAGATTAACCATGGACTTAAAGAAGGATGAACCACACAACCTAGTTAACTTCAAAGTTTCTATGTATAAATTCCATTGGTATATTCACTTGGGTGGATAGGTTAGATCAGAATTGTGGCTTCCCCTTACTTTCCTACCTTCACTCCTCCTATGGCCTCTCTATAGTTTATGGGATAATGAAATAAATGAATAGATGTAATCCAGTAGGGGAAAGCAAGATGGAGAGTTTCAATGGTTTTTACCGGTGACTTGGCAGTACCAATGGAGGGGAGACATCAATTAGGGATATCAAAGTTCTTACTCAAATTCAGAATGTTACAGTGCCAGAGGACTGTCACTAGTCTTCATAGGGGTAAAATGATAGGATATTTTATGTCATGTTTTACCCCTAGGATAGTTCCTGTCATCCCCTATTTTCCCTTTTTGTCAAAATTATCTCTACAAACTACTCTGGCATTTCATGGTATTAGGTGGCATGCAACCACGTGGACATATCCTATGTTTTAAAGACTTAAATATGCATACATGTCTATAAATGCTATAATTAAGTATAACAACTCTGTGATTATGTTCTTAATAAGTAGTTAGTTATTTAAATGGAAATGTATGTATGTGCATTCTTGGGTTTTATCTAGGATGTTTGTGTTCTAAACACGTTGATGCAGATCATGGGTTATAACATGAAGACCAGGTAAATGCATCTATGTGTTAGATGGCCAAGACCTGGTCCTACAGTGAAGCGATTGGTGGAAAAATTAATACAACTGAGATTTTGGTTCTGGAAGATGAAGATGGCAGTTGCTGAAGATCAGGTCAATGAAGTTATTTTGTTCGCTAGGAAATCTAGGAAATGGTGAAAGGCTAGATTTATTCTTCGTGTCTGTTATGGCACTTTCCTTTCCTATTTTTTTGGATAATCTTGTTCCTGTTTTCTAGTTCTATAATAAGGACTCCACTTTTTTTATGGCACGAGAAGTTAGTTGTTAAAAATATTTTCCTTTAAATAAATCTCCACTCATGTGAGAAGGGAGGGCATTATTATTAGCTTTCAAAAATTGTAATCTTTACGCTATTCTATTTTTCTAGTTTTCATGAATACAGTTATTTTTGGTTCTTCATAAATGATAATGAGTTGTTGAGCACTACTAATGAGTAACTAAATTCTGGATACTCATCCAAGGGGGCCCACTTGGTGAGGAATCAATATTAGATACTATCATTTCCTACAATTTTATTTTTACATCTTGTTTCCTTAATTTCAGTGTTGAAACAGTTCCTGTAGCCAAAGCCACAGGTTAGTTGTTGCTTCCTGCAACCAAGCCACATAACATTTGAAGTAGGTTAGAGTTTCAAGCTTTAAGGCTTTATTTTTTCTGTAATTTAATTTCTAGAGCATTTGTTTACTGCAGTAATCATAGGATAGTATGGGTTTGAGTTAAGTTCTCAGTGCATATATTTTGCTAGCCCATTTCAAGTAACACAACCCTGGGTTGAAAATTAAATGAGTTTTTTATAAAATAGAGTATAGTTTCTCGGTTACGATGTCCAATCCTTGAGTTTTTGTGTTGAGCCTAGTTTTATACTCCCTTATAAAAACTGGTCAATTAATTCACCCAGTGGATAGAAGTAGAGCCACTAAAGAACACCAAAAAGAATTAGATCATCAATTTTCTCAAAGAATTGGTGTCAATATTTTGGCCCCCAAAGATAATAATTTTAGATACTGAAAGAGCATTTTTTAGAACCAAGATGTCAGATTTTTCACTAAGAAATGGTATTTTCTCAAAGACATCTTCAAATTATTATCCTTGGGGAAATGGCTAACAAAATCAACATATAAAAATATGATGAGGATAATAAAAGATTTGGCTTGGAACACTGAAGAGAATGACACAAAAACTTGCAAGATGCTCTGTGGGATGATAGAGTTACCCCAAAACAAGTTATAAAGAATTCAACATATAATTTAGTTTACACAAAATAAGCTCTCATTCCAATTTCAATAGAAATCCCAACATTACAACTCCTAAAGTCTATAGAAATTGAATAGGGTGATACCATGAATGTAAGGATAGATGGATTTTTAAATCCAAAAGAAAAAAATGAGTAGGCCCATGATTCCCTCAAATTTCATCGAGGAGTTGTCAAAATATGGTTTGACAAAAGATCTTTAGACCCAAATTTTAAAAAAAACAACCATAGTTTTTAACCATATGACACATTATTTTGACCTTGGGAAGCTTCCAAAAGTTGATTTTCAGATGGTCAAAAATCAACATTTAAAAACATGGTCTTGGGAAGACTACCTTCCATTGGGAGGGAAAATATTGTCCACTTTTCATGCCACTTTCTTTTAAAGAACTTTTTTTTTAGAAATGTGTAAGGGTTTGGGAAGAGTGACCAACAGAAGCTCACACTTCTTCCAAGGACTTGGAGAATGTGAGGATTTTGAATTTAGAGGGGATATTGGAGAGAGTCTCTCTCAATCACCCACTCTCTAACTTTAGAGACCACTAAGAGGATTTGGAGAGAAGGAAGGAAAAACAAAAGGGAAAGGGGCTCTACCACAACTCTCATTTCCATAACTCTTAATTGCAAGGTTGGTGGCTCTCAAGCTATTCCCCCTTTCATTATGGTGTCTTGTATATGGATCCCATGAATGAATAGAGAAAGTATTTAATTTTTTTGTGTATTTCATATATGTTTCATAGCATGATGATCTTGTATTGTTTAGTGTTGTTTGGAGAAGTAAAAATTTGCATATGTATATGTCTTTCTTGTAATGTTTAAGGGATTGTGCAAGGCCAAAATCACCCTTGGGAGGGAAGAGTAGCCTTGTGGGTGAAGGGATTTGTGACATCCCTCTTGGTGTAGAGTCTCTCTCCTTGGGTGAGAGGGATTCACCATGGATTATGGGGTCCATGGTAGGCTTGTAGCATTGATATGCTTGGGGGTCATAAGGGTTTTTGTCCGTTTTGGTTGAAGTATGATTTGGGGTTGTGAAGAGAAGTTATGGTGCTTTGTATGGAATAATTTTTCCTTGTTGAAGGCTTGTATTTTATCTCTAGCCTTGTCTCTCATTGGGTAATTGGTCCACCTTCACCCATAGGAAGCTTTACTTCAAGATCTTTGTGTTAGCCTTGGATGGGTGTGTTCTTTGTGTCTATGCATTATATTTTTTATCATTAAGTTTGTGTGTGACCAAGTTAGCCATATTTCTCCTAGCTTGGGGTGGCCTTGTAAAGGCCTAGGATGGGAGGTGAGCCTCCATGGCCAAGAAAGTTCCTTTGAATGTAGGTTCATATAGCAAGAAAGGATAGAGAAAGGAAAAGTTTTGTTGAAGAAGAGTCTCATTTTCATATGCATTTTCTTGAAAACCCTTATTGGAAAATAATGTTTTTGATTAAGGTAAAATTAGGTTTTACATGGACCCAAAACTAGTTACAATTAAGAAAAAAGATAGAGCATTAAAGTTTCAAAGTGAAACACTTGTTGGAAAACAAAAGCAGGAACAAACAGCATCACAGTTCAAACATAGAAACTAAAAGAAAAACTAGCAACAAAACAACTACCAGCAAGACCAAGCTATTTATATGTTATCATTTCTTCAGCCTTCTTTTGGAGGTCTTCCATCTTCTAGATAGTCTCGTGCAGCTCTTTTAGTTCCTTCGATTTTTTAGGGACCTTCCTCTAGATGCACCCTCTAGTTCTCATCCCCGGACCAGTATTACCAGCATCCTCATCAATGGTAATTGTAGTTCTTTCTAGCATGTTTCTTTCCAGATAGTTATGCAACATATTCAGGTTCATAATTGTGCCTTCAGACCCTCATTGATGTGACTCATAACACCTTTTATCATGTTGCTAATTTTGGCTTCTAAGTCTTTCACCTTGTCATTAACTATCTTGCTCATCTCGGTAGTACTATCCTCATTTTTATTTTTGTTTTTCACCTTATCAAAAACCTTATTTTCCATCTTTCCTAGCTTAGTAGTCATATTTTTTATGGTTTTTTCCATTTCCTAGATTTGGAATTTCATTTCCTGCATTTCCTTTTTCTATTCCATTTCCTTATCCTAACCCTCAGCATTATTCTCCTCCTCCTGCATAGTAGCTTCCCTCAAGAGAACTAAGGTTTCCTCTTTATTGTTGTTTTTCTCCACCATGGTCATCATATCCATAAATTCCTTATCACTTTCTAGTTGTCTTCATCTTTTTCATTTGCAGAGGGGGTCTTACCAGTCTCCTTACCTTCATTCTCTTGTCCAATCATAATTCCCACTGTGAACCCCTCAACATCATTACCATCCTCATCTCTATTCTTACCATCCCTAGTTTCTGGGTTAACATCAATTAGATCTTCTTCCACAGGGGCATCCTGGATAGTGCTCTTAGCATCCATAGTTAACACCTGAGTGCCTTCTTCCTCTTTATCAACACCACCATTATGATCAAGGGCTTCTTCCATTTTATCTTTTGTAGAATTTTCATGGGCCTCTTCCTCTTCCTCATCCACTTCCTCCTCTTCATCTTCTTCTTCTTGATTGATCTCCTCCTTTTCTTCATTCTCCTCTGCCAACCATTCATTCATTTCCTCTTCCTACTCTTTTTCTTGATTGTTCCCTTCCTCTTTCTCGTTGTTTTTCTCTTCTTCTCCAGAATCCTCCTCAATACCTTCCTCAATGTTACCCTTCCCCTGGGAGTGAGGCCTTTTCACAATTTGCTCAATGTTAGCCGTGTCTTTTCCACCAGTACTGTCAGAGGCCTTTTTCTTATTTTTCTTTCTCTTCTTACTTGTCTCAACCTTTGTCTCCCCCTCATTCTTCTTCTTTATTTTACCAGTGATCCTTTTAGGGATAGGGTCTGGAATATTGTCCCTGGTGTAGTCAGATATAAGAAGGATCAAGCCCTCATGCAGCACTAGGTTACTAGCCTTCTTATTGTGCCCCGTAATACTACTATTTAGGGAACTCATAAGATAATAAGGAAAAGAAATCCTCCTATTATGCCTAAAATGGTTTGCAAAAACAAAATGAAAGTAGTAAATTTTGGAGTAACACCCATCAAGCATAAAATATTCTATCATTACCCTCAAAAATTTGGCCCAGAATTCATCAATATTTGTTATGTCCACATAGTCTCCATTACCCTTGGTCATGAGGGCTTTCTCATCATCAGTTTTAGGGAAAATAGAGAAAGCTTCAGTTCCAAGCCTATGATTTCCTCTATGGAAATCGGTTCCTTCCAAAGGTAAACCAGTAATTTCTACTAAAATAGAAATAGTAAGAGTGAAGGACTTGCCCCATAGGTGAACTTTACCATTAGCCCAACCATCCACAAACAAAGAAGTGATCTACTTGTCATGTTCGTGAAGCTTCTTCATGAACTGTGTAACCCCCCCTTATTGGAAAATAATGTTGGCAATATATGTACTTGTTCTTATTTCAAAAGATGAAATTTTAATTTTGGGAAAGGAAGAAAATACTTGTAGATTTCTCATCTTTCTATTAAAAAGTTATAGAGGAATTCAAAATTATGTAATGAATGAGTAACTATTTTGGATACATTATACTTGCTTCTTTGACTATAAATGTTGTAGCATCCTTCCTTGTGTTTTAAATAAGGTTGTTGCTTTTTTAAGTTTGTTGTAGATTTCTCGTCTATCTATTAAAAAGTTATAGAGGAATTCTATTTTTTTTTCTTCCATATTAGTAAAAAAGAATATTTAGAAAGTCATATATGTGTGATTTCTTATTGTATCCACATTCAGATTTATGTTATAAGGAAAACTAATTTAAGCAACATGTTATTCTTATGCTTAAGAAAAAAAGCATACAAATCTATTTAACACATACATAAATAAATGTAGATACACATTCAATGCATATATACACTTTTATTCCAGTTTTAAGTTCCTTTTTTTTGTCATTTTAGGAAAAATATTCAATTTTGTTCTTTTCAAAAAAATAACAACATTATGTTATATAACAATTTAAATATTCAATATATGTTCTTTTCAAAATTTAAATAGAAACTTTGTTTTGAAAAAAAGAATATGTTCAAATAGTTGTTTTAGTTTTCCTTAATGAAATTAGAAAAAAAAATTAATTAAAATATGTGAATATAAATATATACTTTCAAGGGATGTGTATTTATAGACACATTGTGGTTATAACTTTAACAGTCCCCTTTGTTTTATTTTTTTAAAAAAAACAAGTATAGTTATATATGGTGTTGCTATATATATAGATATACGTGAAAATATCTATGTATACCATTTTCAAATTTAAACATAATGTATATTATCCTGATATTTCTTTTATATAAGAAAAAAAGAGTATTAAAATGCACATATATTATTGGTTTAAAAGTTTCAAAAAAAAAGATATTTGAATGATTTTTTTTATATGTTTAAATATATAGTAAATCAATGAATTAAAAAATAATAATTAATAATAAAAAAAATTATAAAAAAAAAGAGAATTGGGGGGATTGAGAGGGCTCGGTCCTGCGATGGCTGAACCGGCCACGACCAGTGGCCCTACAACTGTCACGGCTCAACTGCCACAGGCAGGGCTTTGCCACTATCGTCGTAAGGCTTCCATGGACAGTGGCATTGCCACTGCCATGGAAGGCCCCCACTATCAGTGGAAAACCACTATCATGGCCAACTGCCATGGACAGTAGCAAGCCACTATCGTGGCTATGGCCGCCACGGTCAGTGGTGACTTCCACAAGCGTGGTCAAGGGCTTTGCCCTTCTCAGCCTTGTTGTAGACAGAATATATATATATTTAAAATAGTAATAACAAGAATAAAAAAAGAAATGAAACTACAAAAAAATTAGAAGTTCAGACCTGCATGATTTTTGTAGTAAATCCAAACTTATATACGCATATATATTTATAAATATGTATATATGTATATATATACCTTTAGATATATATTTCTTGATCTTCATCATTTGAATGCTCCATACCTGCACAAAATAAATAGGAGGAAGGAAAGCATGGAAGAAGATAAAGAAAAAAAGAAAACCCATCTAGGAGAGAGAGGGAGAAGAAAAGAAATGAAGGAGAATGTTTTTGGGGTGTTGCTATTTTCACCTTAACCCTAATTTTGAATTACGGTTAGGGAAAAATCAACCCCTTGGTTTTTTTGATATTTCCCTTTCCCTCTCTTTCCTTAAATGGGATTTTGTTTTTTCTTTTAGCTAAAATCAAATTCACTAGTAGGATGACTTTATTCTATATTTTGGTGAGGGAAATTTAACTTAGCAAATTTATTTTAAAATTTTAATGAGTTAGATTAATTAATTTGATACATTATTGGGTTAAGAATTAAAATGTGCAACCATTACAATCGATGGGAAAAGTATTTTTCTACTATATCAATGAATTAATTATTTTGATATTTTAAATTAAGTTGAAGAGATTCAATCAAATAAATTTTTAGAAAGATTGTTATTAAAAAGAGTTATGTTTAATTATTAATTAATCACAGTATATTGGTAGAGGAAATTTTATGACAATTATTAAATTAAAATTAATTACTTGAAAACTAAGAAGGATTTTATAAATCGTATAGATGTATTATATATATTGAATTAAATAATTTTTAAGAGGGAAACATGATATTTGAAAATTCGGAGAATATGATTTAGTCAATGTTATTTAAATCTTATTAAAGTAAATATGTTCTTTTAATAATTAAATCTAGTCAAACATTAAACTTGGGTTTTAACCCTTTTGTTCAATTCATTTGAGGGACACTAACAAGTTGTCCACATTGGTCATGATTCTCCTCTTGCATCAAACCATCACCTTACCCTTTGGAATTTATTATCCAGTTGCATTTTAATTTCTTGAATAAATTTTAAATATTTAAATTATGAAAACATGTACCATTAGTTGAATAATTATGCATTAAAAAAAAATGTTGGTGTGTTTTGCCCATAAAATTTGAGCATGACATTGACCACATGTATAAGAACATAGAATGATGTGAAATTAATCTTTGCATAACATTAATCTCCATTGTAAGATGAATCTCACCAACCGAACCATTAGAACATGGAAGACATGTAGGACTGAACCTATCAAAAGATAGCTTCATATGGAAAATGGTGTAGGAGCACCCGTTGGTCGCTTGGGACAACCCATTTTGATTTTGTTGTGTGTGTGACTTATGTCAATTTTGTTGTGTTTTTCTTAAGTTCATGTTGACCATAGGGTGAGTACAATAGGTTCAAGTAGTTTGAGTCTTAGGACCTCTTGAAAGTTGCAATTAGGGGCTAGGAAGTTGTAAAGCCTCTCAGTTAGCAAAATAGAGGTGATGATGTCAGCATGATGTCAGTAGGGTTTGGAATAGTTTATAACCATGTTTCAACCATGGTTAGGGTGATCCCAAGACCCCAAAAATCCTTGAGGGGCTATAAAATGTTCCAATAATCCCAAGAAAAGTTGCAAGGTTTCTTTGGAAGAGTTTAGAGAAAATCCCTATTTTCTCATAGTAGGAGACCTAGTAGGGCTACTAGCCTATTAGGCCTATTTTGTGAAGAATTGAGGAAATAGACTTACTTGTTGGATTATGTGGGACTCCTAACACCCCTAGTTGGTTTAATTAGAGAATTTTAAGTCACCTCCACACCTCTTTAAGGTTCAATGAAGAATTTGGAGGTTGCAAACCTTGAGGTTGTGTAAGGGAAATGGATAGTGAAGCTAGAGTGCACCAAGTATAAGACTTGGTTGGTGTATTCTTTCTTGGTAGTTGGTTAGCTAGAGTAACCATAGGATCTACATGTGTTTAGGATCCTATAGGTGCCAAGGAGTGTAGTAAAGAGACCCTAGGATTCTTTGTTAAGACTAGGAGCATGAATCAGTGATTGATTCATCCAACCTCCCTATCACATTGGTATCAGAGCCCAAAAAGGTTTTGGGATTGCATAGTGCATGTTACAGCGTGAATCCATTGGGTCTTCAAACATGGTGACTAATGTGGAATTGGAA
Source organism: Chamaecyparis obtusa (assembly GCA_027943335.1). Taxonomy (NCBI): domain Eukaryota; kingdom Viridiplantae; phylum Streptophyta; class Pinopsida; order Cupressales; family Cupressaceae; genus Chamaecyparis; species Chamaecyparis obtusa. The sequence goes on from BSBK01001546.1 coordinate 887,532, forward strand.
AAGAAGGTCGGGGACCAGGAGGAGGACAATAGGTTACTAAGGGAAAGAATAGCCAAATTGGAGCAAGCATTGGGTGAAGTACAAATCAAGATTGAAGAAGTAAGTGATAAACTAGATGGAAGAGAAGCCAAAGATAAAGAATTTGTTGAAGAGGATAATATTATGGAACCTAACCCTATGTTTCAAGAGGAGCCTTTCTTGAAAGCCTTAAAAGCCATGAGTGGGAAATCTCTTGAAGGGATACCACTGTTCATGGGAAAGATGGAGGTAGATCTAGTCATGGACTAGATAGAAGGCATGGAGAACCATTTTGAATGTGATGGAATCACTGAGGCATAGAAGGTAAGAGTGGAAAGGTCAAGACTTAGAGGCTCTACATTGATATGGTGTAAGTTCATTCAAGAAGAAAGGGAGAAAGAAGGAAAGAACCCAATTTCCACTTGGAAGGGTATGGTAGGCAAGGTAAAAGAAGCTAACATGCTAGATGATTATGAGATACATTTTCATAAGAAGAGATAGAGATTAAGACAAAAGGACCTAGATGTAAATTCCTATACAAAGGAGTTTCAAAAGCTTTGTATGAGGTCCAATGTGACTGAGGATGAAAGCCTAAAAGTGGCTAGATACTTAAATGGCTTAAAATGGAGTATTCAAGAGGAGATGACTCTTCTCAGTCCCAAGACAGGTATCCAAGAAAGATGGTAATTGGATACTTTGTATGGATTCTAGGGCTATTAATAGGATTACAATTAGATATAGATTTCCTATACCTAGGATTGAAGATTTAATGGACTATCTAGGAGGGTCTAAGTATTTCACCAAGTTGGACCTCAAGAGTGGGTACCATCAGATTAGGATAAATGATGGGGATGAATGGAAGACAACCTTCAAGACCACTTAAGGTATGTACGAGTGGAGACTTATGCCATTTGGGCTTACAAATGCCCCTAGCACATTCATGAGGCTAATGAATGAAGTACTTAAAGATTACATTGGGATATTTGTGGTAGCGTATCTAGATGATATACTCATTTTTTAAAAGAAAAAGAGGAACATCTGAAACACTTGGCAATTGTACTCAAGAGGTTACAAGAGAATTTATCTATCAATCTAGAGAAGTGTGAGTTCTTTAAACAAGAGCTTATGTACTTGGGGTTTTTAGTTTCTCAAGGCTCATTGAAGATGGACCCAGGAAAGGTGGAGACTATCTTGAATTGGCCAACACCAGCCATAGGAATAGAGGTAAGGAGCTTCTATGGGTTAGCTCAATTTTATAGGAAGTTTATAAGGAATTTTAGTGGAATTTTTGCACCAGTCTTAGACACCATTAAGGGTGGGTTAAAAACCAACTTTAAATGGACTCTTGAAGAAGGGAATTCCTTTGAAAAGTTAATGCAACAAGTGGCTACCCAACCTATCCTTTTTTTACCTATTTTTGATAAGTTGTTCACATTGGAGTATGATGCAAGTGGAGTGGTAGTAGGAGTACTAAGCCAAGAGGATAGACCTATAGCTTTATTTAGTGAAAAGCTCAATGAAGGCAAGAACAAGTATTTAGCTTATGATTTGGAGTTATATGCTCTAGTGCAGTCACTTAGGAAGTGGAGACATTATCTCCTACCTAAAGAGTTTGTGGTGTTCACTGATAATCAAGCCCTAAGCTACATCAACACATAAGAGAAATTGAGCAATAGGCACCTAAAGTGGATGGAATATATACAAGCTTTTACATTTACTATCAAGCACAAAAAGGGATAGTTGAATAAGGTGGCAGATGCACTGAGTAGAAGGATGCTGACAGTCCAAGAAGTTCAACTTCAAAGTATTGGTATAGAGAGTTTCAAGGACCTCTATAGAGATGATGAAAACTTTTCTGAAGCTTACAAGGTATGTGCTGAATTTAAAAACCATTTTCATGATCAGTTTTTAGAATATACTCTTCAAAGTGGACTCTTGTTTAAAGAGAATCAGTTGTGTGTCCCCAAGGGTTCAATGAGAGAGAATCTCATTCAAGAGAAACATAATGGCAGTCTTAGTGGCCATTTTGGTATCAACAAGACTATGGAGTTAGTACAGAGATTTTACTATTGGCCCAAGTTACCAAGGGATGTCATAAGGTATGTTGAATAGTGTGTGGTTTGTATGAAAGCCAAAGGGGGAGCTAGTAATGCAGGTTTGTACCAATATTTTCCTATTCCCAATAGACCATGGGAATCTATTAGTATGGATTTTATTATAGGCCTCCCTAAGACCAAGACAAGGCTAGATAGTGTTTATGTGGTGGTAGATAGATTCAGTAAAATGAGTAATTTCATTCCTTGTAAAACCACCCATGATGCCAGTTATATTTCTCATCTCTTCTTCAAAGAGGTTGTGAGGATACATGGACTACCCCTAAGCATTGTATTAGACAGGGATGTCAAGTTTATGAGTTATTTTTGGAAGGCTCTATGGAGAAAAATTGGTACCAATTTATCCTTTGGGTCAGCTTACCATCCCCAAACAGATGGTCAAAGTGAAGTGATAAATAGGGTGTTAGGTAACTTACTTAGATTCCTAACCAAGGAATATGGTCAAACATGAGATATGGTCTTTCCATAGGCTGAGTATGCATATAATGATAGTGTTAATAGGACCACAAGTAGGAGTCCTTTTGAGATATTATATGGATGCATCCAAGGGGAGTGTGTGAACTCAGGGATCTAGGAGCTATGGAATATAGAAGTGGCCATGCAGAGGATTTCTCTCAGACAATGAAGGAGATTCAATAACAATTTAAGAAGAATATCACAAAGGCTACTCACAAGTTGAAAGCTAAAGTGGATGTGTCAATAAGGGATGTTCAATTTGATTAGGATATTATGTCATGGTTCATCTCAACAAGTCTAGGTTGCAGAAAGGAATGCAAACTAAGTTGCAGATGGAAGGAGTGGGACCATGTAAGGTCTTAGCCAAATATGGAAAAAATTCCTATAAGGTGGAGCTACCTTTAAATTTGAGCATCTCATCGGTATTCAATGTGGTAGATTTAGTCAATCTCAAGGGACCATTGTCAGACATAAACCAGAACAACAAAGGGATATTGGAAGATGTCAGTACTCAAGCCTTACCTCCTAAAGTTAAACTCCAAGTAGAGAAGATCTTAGAATCCAAAGTGAAGAAGTTAACTAGACACAAGGAATACATGGAGCATCTGGTATAGTGGAAGAATCAACTAGAATCTAAAGCTATGTGGGTGGGGGAAGGTAACTTCAATAAATTAGTTATTGACCTATCTCTAATTTATCCTCATGTTCCTTGAAGGTTGTGCAGAGGGGGAGAATGGTTCAGGAGCACACATGGATTGCTTGGGACAATCCATTTTGATTTTGTTGTGTGTGTGAGTTATGTCAATTTTTTTGTGTTTTTCTTAATGTCATGTTGACCATAGGGTGATTACAATAGGGTCAAGTAGTTTGAGTCTTAGGACCTCTTGAAAGTTGTAATTAGGGGCTAGGAAGTCGTAAAGCCTCCTGATTAGCAAAATAGAGGTGATGATGTCAACATGATGTTAGAATGATGTCAATAGGGTTTGGAATAGTTTAGATCCATGTTTCAACCATGGTTAGGGTCTAGGGTGAGGTTAGATGAGTATGTGAACTCATTTTCTAAAAGATGTAAAAATGTTGCTAAAAAGATGTAAAACTTGCATTAACTTTAAAATGTTGCTCGGACAACATTGTCAAAGTATCCTCAACCAATGATAGAGTAACCTAAGTGATAACCTAAGACTCTACCATCCTATTTAAGACCAATTTTGACCTAATTTAAAGGTTTGACACCTATTGTACGGATAGATATTTGTGAAATCAAGAATTTGGCTTGTTTTGTGTGTAATTTAAAGTTAAGTTTGTGACAGTAGGTAGTTAATGGTTTGATTCTTGTACTATAGCTCATGCATATAGTAGATTAGCTATTTAAATTATTTTTTGATCCATTATTTTGGCACTTTGAAGTTTTTACTTTGTGTTTTGTAAATATTTTTGTGTTTGGCACTATCACTGGTTCCATCTAGGCAATTTGTAAAGATGGAAGTCTAACTCACTACCCCACCATCCTTTTGGTATGGCCTCATGGGGATATGGATTAGACACCATGTAAATATTGTGTGTAGGAGATAGGGGCCTCAAATGCAAAGGATAAAATTTTAATGTCTCTCCCTAGGCGAGCCAGTGGTGAGCCCGACTAGGGAAGACCACGTTGCAGAGAGCATAACTTGAAGAGGTGGATACTTGGGATCAAAATTCCTTTTGGAGATTTAAGGTAGGAGTCTTTCCAATAATTATTGAATAGGAGAGGGTTGTGTTAATCTATTTGATGGTCTAATACATTCCAACTTGTTCAGGAGCTAGGAAAGACCTTAAAATCCTTAAAATCACTCATTTTGAGTTAGGGTGTTGTATGGATGGTGGTGATCCCAAGACCCCAAAAATCATTGAGGGGCTATAAAATGTTCCAATAATCCCAAGAAAAGTTGCAGGGTTTCTTTGGAAGAGTTTAGAGAAAATCCCTATTTTCTCAGAGTAGGAGACCTAATAGGGCTACTAGCCTATTAGGCCTATTTTGTGAAGAATTGAGGAAATTGACTTACTTGTTGGACTAGGTGGGACTCCTAACACCCCTATTTGGTTGAATTTGGGAATTTTAAGTCACCTCCACACCTTTGTAAGGTTCAATGAAGAATTTAGATGTTGCAAGCCTTGAGGTTGTGTAAGGGCAATGGATAGTGAAGCTAGAGTGTACCAAGAATAAGACTTGGTTGGTGGATTATTTCTTGGTATTTGGGTTGGATAGAATAACCATAGGATCTACATGTGTTTAGGATCCTATATCTTACAAGGAGTGTAGTAAAGACACGCTAAGAGTCTTTGTGAAGACTAAAAGAATGAATCAGTGATTGACTCATCCAACCTCCCTATCAAAAACATCAGAATGGGCTAAGAAGCTATAAAAAGGATCTCCATGATTTCTAGATCACATCATAGAATCACATAAGATAACAAGCCAACCAGAATGATTGCTACCTAAAATACAAAAAATGGCCCAATTGGAATAGAACAATAAATAAACTGAAAGAAATATTTTTGGTTGATGAAAGATTTCTTTGAACCCAAGATTCTCCTGCATCAATGTATTCTTGATCACTTGAATGGAGGAGAGGAGGAAGAAGGAAATGGATGTAGATATTCTTTCTTTCTTGTGAATTCCTCTACTTGGCCACTGTATAAGAGAGAAACTTGCATCAACAAGAGGAGATTGCCTTTGAATGAATCTTGAATGGAAGGAAACTTCAAGATCTTGATTTGGAAGCCTTTTCTTCAAATCTTGAATCCAAAAGAGAACTTGAAATCACCAAAATTTTCTTGCACATATATTGCTTGAATATGTGTATGATAAGATGTCAAAATGAGGTTCTTGAGAGTTCTTTTATACTCAATTTGGGGTCCAAAATTGATAGGCTGAAAATTATTAAGAGAGAAAATAAATATCCCCACATTGGGCCTGGATCCCATTAAAAAACAACCCCCAAAGACAAGGCCAAACTGGGTCACCCTAGTCCAAGACTAGGTCCAATTTGGTCTAATCCTAGAGAGGCACATTTTGAAATAGCCTAAATGTGGAGAGATTCAAGGAGAAAGGAAATATGGGAATGAGAAATAAATAATAAGAACATCTAGATCTAGGAAATCACTAAAATGGGGCCCAAAAGGGTCCTAGAGCTTCCAAATGAATTGGTGCTAACTTTTTAGGATGGTACATTTAGCCCCCACTTTAGCGAGCGTATGAGGAAAAATCATGCTCATGGTAAAGTAGATCAAATTCATGATATGACCTTATCAAGGTCAAGGAGACAAGAAAACATCAAGCCTCTAAGTGACTTAAGTCCTCATCAAATCCAAAACTAAGATAAGAGAGACATGATGCAGTCAAGGATGGAGAAACTTACAAGAGATCAGTCCAATCCTTGCAGTCAACACAACACAATGGAAACAACAACCCAATATGGAAAGAAATGAGAGATCAACCTTCTATTATTATCATAAAATCAATTACACCTGATCTGCAACATGCAATCTCACATGCCAAGTATACAAGCCTGAATATGATCGAAAAACCCTTACAAAACCCTAGCCATACTATGACCAAATAATCTTATGAAGATCACCTATCCCTTATGAATAATTCCATAAGCTTATATAGTCATCACAATCATCAGTCGGCCATAAAAGATCACTTTTCCCAATAATAGAGAAAACATGTTACAACAAATGAGACAACACCCAAAATCATCTGGAACAACCTCCAATGAATAAAATAAGAGATGTGATCATACAAAAATGTCAACCTCAAACATAAAAATGAGCTGGCATGATCACAACTAGATATTCTAATCGGTAGATCAGAGAATCGATCAGAAAAAACAAAGATTAATCGTAAAATGAAGAACAGGACAGTCTCACAAATAATTTTCAAAATATCATGTGCAATGAAACCAAATGAGGTGAAATCATAGGATAAGGTCCAAAAAAAATTCACAAACACACTATAGTGATCACAACCCAAAATAAAAAGCATATATTTATCAGAAATAAAACACTAGATTGATAAAACAAGAAACAAATTATTTTTTTTGGTTGATGCAAGATTTCTTAGATCCCAAGATGCTCCTACATCAAGACATCACTTAGAGAGAGAGAGAGAGAGAGAGAGAGAGAAATCACCTTATCCCAATAAGATTGGGTGTCTTACTATGAACTACACAAAGAAGGCACTACAAAAGATAGTAGTGAAAGTTTTAGAATGTTTGTGTACCATAGTCAATCCATAAAGGATTTTTCCTTAAGGAAAGTGTATCCATAAGGGATCCTACAAAAGAGAGACCTATCCTAAGGAAAGGTAAGATTCCTTAGGGGTCAACAAAGAAGAGGAAGGATTTTTCCTTAAGGAAAGTGTATCCATAAGGGATCCAAAAGAGAGATGTATCCTAAGGGAAGGTAAGTTTCTTTATGAATTGAAAAGAAAATGAGGATATGTCCTTAAGGAAAGTGTATCCATTAAGGGATCCAAAAGAGTGATCTATCCTAAGGGAAGGTAATCTTTATTAGCAATCAAAAGGAAAAGGAGGATCTTTCCTTAAGGAAAGTGTGTCCATTAATGGATCCAAATGTAAAGCAACATTGAAACAATGTGTGTGTGTGTTTGTGTGTAAAATGTGGATAAAGTGTATGCCCCCATGTTAAATCGATTGAAAGTGGCATAATGGTGCAGGAGAAACTAGGTCACCTTTTGAAGCCAAAGAATCATTGAAGACCATGGAAGGTATGAAGGAGTTTAGGCCAATCAATTGGCACATGCTAGAGTGTATTATAGCCTTTAAGGTCAAGAAATGTAATAAAGTTGTAATGAATCCTAAAGGTCTTGGTAAGGACCTTAGGATCAAAAATAAGATGTAATAGGACATTAGGGTCTATGGGAGTCTAGGAGGTTTAGACAAGTTTAAAAAGTCATTTGAAGTTAGGAAGTGTCAATGGTTAGAAGGATACAATCAAATAAAGCCATTTTGTTCAATTTAATAATTCAAATATTTAAATGTAAATGGCTAGTTGGTATTTGGAGGGAATTCAGTTTTAGAAGTTTTAGGCCTTAAGAAAGCAATACAATTGATCCAAATTGGTTTATTTAGTTGGTAGGAAGGCTTATAATTTTGATACTGATCATTGTATGATCAATGAAGCATGGTGTACAGACTGAGACTCGGAAATGCAATAAAAATATAGTATTTTCTGCAACTTTTATTGTTTCCTTGCATTGGTTAAGTTTCATTTTGATCATTGAAGGTTTATAATACTATAAGAGTCTTTATTTCTCTATCTTAAACACTTTTGAATGTTCTAAGGTCAAATGTGGTTCAAGTTTACATAAATTGTGCTAATAGTCACTGTATTGCCCAGTTTTCTAATAAATGTTTGATAGTCTATTCTTGAAAATGGTCATTCCATGAATGGTTCCTATCTGATTCTCATGGAATGACCCTTACTTTACTTTTTTAATACATTTATAACATTACATATGTAGATAAAGTGTAAAGGTTTGGTGATCACCGTGGAAGCTTAATGAAAAACTAAGGAATTTGCTCGGTATGGAGCAGCAGTAGATAATTTACTTTAACAAGGGGTGAGTTTTTTGTTTGAAGGTGTCTAGACATATTGAATAAAAGGTGAATCCATCATTATTTCATTGGAGAAGTGATTGGAAGTGATGCATTGGAGAAGCCCTAGCTTTAAGGGTTTGTGTGAAGCCAAATTGGGGATTTTTTATTTGTAGAGACCTTAGGGTTGATTTGACTTGATAATCCTTTAATTGAATCCATTTTAGAAGACTGTTGAAAGTATCAGGATCAAGGGATAAGTCTAAATTGGAGTTTCTTTGTAAATTGGGTATCTTTTAGGCCTCAAAATAGGGAACAATCTGGAGATCAAACTTTTGGTCCAAAACAACCTATTGAAAGCTTTGAGTATGTGATAGAGTGGGGAAAGGGTATCTGGAAACATAATTGTTTTGTTGAATGTTTTTGTAAAATATGGGTAAATTTCTTGATTAAGGTCACTACAGGGCTAGTAAGGGGCTCTAGGCCTAGTTGAGAGAAACTAAGGGTTTGAAGAGTTGGGTATTGTTGTGAAACTTGTAACCACCTTAATCCATTTGAGTTCAATCTAAGAAGATAGAATCCATCATAAATTTTTATTGGGAATGTAGTTGATCACTTGAAACCATTGAGTGGCTTTATAGGATAGTAGGACAAGAGCCTAAACCTCTCAAATTCTAAGTCATTAACATTTAAGACTAAGCCCATCACACACCTCTACATCAAGTGGTATCAGAGAATCAATAAGTAGATTCTTGAAGAGGGAGAATACACAAGTTTCATACATGGAACCTAAGAACCAAACGATAAGAGAGATATAATAATTGAGGGAAGCCCTTGATAATGAGAAGAGGGAAAAGAGAGAGTTAGAAGCAGCCAACGAAAGAGAAGAAAGACAGTTAAGAAGGGAGAGATTACAATTGATAGAGAGGATAGAAGCATTGGAAAAAGAGAGAAGAGAAGATAGGAGAGAAGAGGTTCATGAAGAAGAAAATGAGGAAGGAGACAAATACATTTAAGGACAAAAAAATAGGGGTCATAGGGAATAAAATAATCTTGAGAGGAGGTTCATGAGGCTGCTAAAAGTAGTGCAAGGAAATGGTGGAAAATGGCATGTTGACTTGCCAATATACCAAGAGAAGATGGACACTGAAGAAGTGCTTGGATGGATAGAAGCACTAGAGAATTATTTTGACCTTGAGGATTTATAAGAGGATAAGAAGGTGAAAATTGCTAAGGAAATGTTAAGGGTAAAAACCCTTACATGGTGGACTAACATTTAGAATGAAAGGATAGCAAGGAGATTGAATAAAATTTCAAACTAGGAGAGGATGAAGACTATGGTGAAGAGTCAGGTTTTGCCATCATATTTGGAAATCCAAATATAGATGATAAGGAACAACTTGAAGCAAAGGGACATGGATATTATGTCCTACACAGAGAAATTTCACACTCTAAGCATTAGGGGAGGAGTAGAAGAAGAGGATAAGAAGGTGGCTAGATACATTAATGGCATAAGGTACAACATACAATATGAGATAGGGTTGAATATGCCAAGGACCCTAGGGGAATGCTTTCAATTAGTAGTGAGATTAGAGGAGAAGTTGAAAAGGAAGAATGAGAGACAAAGTAATAGAGGAAGTGGAGCCATGAGAAGAAGAGGTGGAAGAACAATGCAGATTTTCAGGGTAACAATGACAAAGACAAAGGAAAGGAATCCACATCAGATAAAAGAAGAGGCTATCAAGGTGGAATATTTGGAGGAGGAAGAGGAATTGATATCTTCAATGGTAAGTGTTTTCATTGCAATGAAGTGGGGCATTCATCATTTAGGTGTCCTAAGTAGAATTAATTAGATCAATGAAAATATAGGAGGGTACATCTCATACAAGAAGATGAGAATAATGAGGAACCAAAAACACATCCAGCAAACTCAAAACTTGATGGTAAGGCAAGGTGAGAGATTGAAAGAACCAAGGGTAAGAATTTTTAGAAATAATTTTTTATGCAAGTGAAAGTTATCTAAAATGATTGTAGACTCTAGATCACATAGAAATATTTTTTCTTATGATATGATATTAAAGTTAGGAATTGCACCATTTGACCATCCTAATTCCAACAAGGCCACTTGGGCTACCCAACACTAGCATGTAGAGGTTATTCAGAGGGCTTATGTGAATTTTTCTATTGGTACATATCAGGACATGGTTCTTTGTGATGTCATTCCTATGTCATGTGGCAACATAATCTTAGGAAGACCATGGCAACATAGTAAAAGGACAATACATCATGGGTTTGATAATACTTATTTGGCTCAAAAAAGATGGTAAGAGGTATAAACTAAAACCACTACCTTTTAATAATGTAAAGGAAAATGTTGAAATATGTTTTGGAGATCCTTTGAAGTTGATAATGCAGGGTAAAGGAGGAGAAGACACTGGTTGGAAGGAGGATACTAGAATTTAACAATATAAAGGGAATAACAGCCCTAATGATAAGGGACTTTGGGAGATGAAGTGTGTACAAGTGGGAACAATAAAGTGTCCTATTGTTGAGAAGATAAATAGTGATGGAGTTGAGAAGTTGTAGATACAATAGATGAAGGAGATGGGGGTAGGAATATAGTTCCACTACAAACAACACTATCCTAGAAGAGGACATACAAATACATATTTTATTTCTAATAAGTTTTGTGATGTGAATACAGGTTGGAGGGGAAGAAATAAGGTGACTTTTAGAGATTATTGGAACTCTCAAAATCCTATGAGACCAAGACATGGTCAGACTGATCCATGGAAGAAGAGGAATCATTCTTGGGACAAGAAGTGTTTCAATGGTGGGGAATATGGTGCAGGAGCACCTAGGTCACATTTTGAATCCAAAGAAGCATTGAAGACCATGGAATACATGAAGGAGCTTAGGCAAATCAATTGGCACATGATAGAACCTATTATGGCCTTTAAGGTCAAGAAATGTAATAAATTTGTAATACATCCTAAAGGTCCTGGTAAGGACCTTAGGATCACAAATAAGATGTAATAGGACATTAGGGTATATGGGATTCTAGGAGGTTTAGACAAGTTTAATAAGTCATTTGAAGTCTGGAAGTGTCAATGGTTAGAAGCATACAATCAAATAAATCCATTTTGTTCAATTTGATAATTCAAATATTTAAATGTAAACGACTAGTTGGTATTTGGAGGGAATTTAGTTTTAGAATTTTTAGGCCTTAACAAAGAAATAAAACTAATCCAAATTGGTTGATTTAGTTGGTAGGAAGGCTTGTAAGTTTTCTTCTAATAATTGTATGATTAGTGAAGCCTGGTGTACAGACTAAGACTCATAAATGCAATAAAAATACAACATTTTATGCAAATTTTATTGTTTCCTTTCATTGGTTAAGTTTCATTTTGATCATTGAAGGTTTCTAAAACTTTATTGAAATGGTAAGCACATAAACCACTCAAATAATTAAGACTAATAAAATGATGAAAGAAAAAGAGTAACAAACACAATAACACCAGATGTAATGTGAAAATCGACGATGGGAAAAACCATAGAGAAACTAATTCTCACAAAAAGAACACCAATTAAGGTGACACAAGTTAAGGTTATTTTTACAAGAGGCTCAATGTTAGTTTTCTCACTTTTGTTTGGCTCACTATCGATTGGGCTAACTACCCTTAGACAAAAATATGTATTACAAAAGATGTCTTACAGATAAAATGTGAACTAATTATATTGCATCTAAACATACATGAAATAGTTCCAATTGATAGCATAGTAATCACTATCAGTAGAAAATCTGATACAGATCTTATTCCAGAAAATACCAAACACCTACAAAACAGTATGTAAATCCTTCTCACGGTTCCATAGTAACGTCACTTCTCTCAACTTCCTTCTATTCACACACCATTACTAGAAATTCACTGAAACAACTTTACACTATATCACCTTCAGCTCTTACTCACTCTCATACCATGGATACAAAATGATTTCTCTATTTATATATACATCTGATAAGATAACTACATATGTCAACCAAGCCACAAAACATGTCGACTATAATACAAAATATATTAAAATTATTTTTAACATGCCACCACCGAACCTAAATATAGGTCATACATAAGAAGTCTTCACATGACGTTACTGTGGGACCTAAATATAGGTCACACTAAAGATACATACGTTTCATATAACATTTTTCAAAAGATGACTAAATTTTGGAACCATTGGAATGTCACAACCAAGACCATAACTTGATCAACAAAACTTCTAAACCAACTGATGAGGGAAACCTCATAAAATCTATTTAGGAAAAAAATATAATTGTTGAACCAAAACATGTGATGAATAGCAAGAATGTCCAAGTAGCAAGGATACTTAAAATAACTCTACAACTCAGAAATCTACAAATACCATACAAAAATTCATTCATATGCAATCATTGAAACATAAACATGTACCAAAGAGATGTATTCTAGTAATAGAAACAAGTACACCTGAAAACATAACAAAAAATTTCATGTACTAAATTTGTTCTGCATATAATCAAAACACTAATATCTAACCTAGAACAAACAGGCATCCAATTGATACTACCAACAACCAAGTGATGTATAAATGGAGATGGTATATAGGTTTTGACATAAATGATAATAATATCTAAATCTTCTCAACATGTTCAACAATCTACCCCTTTGGCATTGATGGAAAAATAGAAAAAAACTCCAAAATGAATCGAAACACAAAATCTTCAAAAATAAACTTCCCCTCAGTTAAATATCCCTTTAAAGTTTGCAAAACTCCTTACTTTTCTCTCCTACTTTTTTTCAAAATGGTAGAGGTCCACACACTATTATGTAGGAATTCAAATAAGAATAGAAAATTGAGTTGTATAAACTTTCTTATACTTTTCTTTGATGATTGGAAGATTCCTCTTCCACTCAACTAAAACAACACCCATCTAGGTGCATAGACTATCATGCCCCATTAGTGTGTCAAAAGATGAATTCCAATCTAGAGACTATAACCACTACTCATAATTCTCTACATTATCAAGGATACCAAGAACATTCTCTAACCAGACTTCAACCAAGTCCTTTACCAACTAGAATGTTTTCACCAAATCTTCTCTTTTTCTCTGCAACTATAACATCTCACCTTGAATTTCACCAACCTTTATCCTCTCTTTCCTCCTTCATCCTTTAATTAATCATAGGTTTTCCCCAATTCATTCAATTCTACCTCAATAACCTCAATTCTATCTTTAAAATTATCAATAGTAATAGGTCAAGGAAGACAATGCCTCTAAATATCTATATTTTATTTTATACAACCTTTTTTCTCATAGATCAACTTGGATAATGTTTGTTTAGCATCGGTACACTTATTCTCAATAGAATATTTGATTATTCAATAATTTGCACCATATTTTTGTAGTCTTCTTTCAACAGCCTTTACCAATTCAATAGGAGCCATACCAGATACATCAAAAATAATAATCCTCTTACCAATAAGGTGATCAAATAGCATATCCTCTATCTCTATTTTTCTTATCAGAGAGAAACCAAACCAAATGTCACTGATTATGTCAAACTCACAATAATCTAGCATAGACTGAATCACATCATAATCAACTGAGTTAGATTCTAATGGAGAAACTACATCATTTTCAATTTATTCTTCTTCCTTATGTTATATTTCCTTCTCTTCCTCAAACTCTTCTTCATCCTCTAAAATGGTAACAATCTATTTTCCTTTATCACTAGTTTTTCTCCTTTTAGGTTCCAGAAAGGAACCAGTGACACCAACAACCAAACTCTTCTAACTACAGGAGGAACCCTCCCCAACATGACTCAAATTATCAACACCAAACATACCCATACTAGAATAAATATTCATTTTCAAATATGAAAAATATGATTTTCAAGCATCTTCTTTGTTTTCCAAAAACCCTAGATATTTATAAATTTGTTTTCCAATAGGAATACGGAAGCTCCACTCAATGTTTTCTCTACCCAATAGATACCTCAAGAAATAGAACACAAATAATACAACCTAAGATCTAAACCAAAATCCATTACCATCTTCTAATGATGTCTTGACAGTCTCAAGAAAATTATCCAACAATTGTTTACACAAATCAAACTGAACACCTTCCTAATGCATGAGCATCCAACGGTGTTAGGGCAATACTACATCATCCAAAAATATCACTTGATTCTAGTTTATGTTTGATTTTCTTGCATTTTTGGATACCCATTTGGGAAAAACAAAGATTCCAACTCTTAGATTCTCATTGCTACATTTCTAGGCCAACCTCCTATTTTTTTAGGATGTTTCTACATTTTAGGGCCAGCCAGCTATTTTGTAGATGGGATCTAATTTTAAGGTGTATGGGGACAAGAAATCATGGGATTCTTGGAAATGGAAAATTAATCACTCTGGCAAATGAATCAGGTCAAAATCATTCACCATTTGAAAGTTATGGCATCTTTAAGTTTTTGAAAACTCATCAAAAAATCTTCAAAGTCAAGTCTGAGGCACTAAATGACCTCGTATGGCCTCAAAAATGGGCGGATGAGATTTTATAGTCCATAGGGATATAGAGAGCTCATAGATTTTTCTGATAATGTAAATGGTTCATGAATCAAAATCCCGGATCAAAAGTTATGCCTCCCGGAAGTTAGACCACTTTAAGGAAACTACCCAATTTTTGCACCTTGTTCAAATTTGAATTTCAAATCCTCTATTTTGGTTCCCAACTGCCAAATTTCAAAATTTCAATTTCAATTTTGGCTCTAAACTAAAAATAGGTTATTTTAGGCCCATCTTCAAGGTGGGAAAGCAATTTTTAGAGAGAAGGGGTTTTCTCCATAATCTGATAGTATTGTAGCCTATGAGGCATGTAGTTATTCTTTCTTATTGTAATTTCAATGTAAAAGCTTCTTTATTTAGATAATAGAAAATTCCTTTTGTTTTTGTATTCATTTGAGTCCCTAGTTCTACCCTCATCAAGTGGTATTAGAGTATGGTGTTCTTGAGTGTGTGGATAGAGCACCGATTGTCAGGCAGTTCACACCAAGAATTGTGCTTATGGGTTGAAGATCAAGATTTCTCCTAGATTCATGCACGATGTGTGTAGTGGTATAAATTTTATTGTAGATGAGGGTTTAAGGGCCCTCTAGAGATAGATCAATATGTTTCAAGAGGAGTTGAGAAGAGGGTTCAACCTAGGTAAAAGGGAAGAAATTTAGGAAGAAGAGGTTGAAGATCCATCTAAGGGTGAAGAAGAAGAAGAAGTTGAAGATCAGAAACAACTACAGCTAATAAGGTTCATTTCAAAGATCAGAAAAAGACCCAAGATTGAGGTTTCCTATTACTCTATAAATCTAAACCCAAAAGAGGTAATCAACTAAATAAATGAGATGGGGGATATTTTGAGTATAAGGAGATATAGGATCCAAATTAGGTCAAGTTTGTAAAGCCAAATTTGAAGGGACATGCTAGTATCTGGTGGAAGGAGGTCCAACTAGAAAGAAATAGGAGAGGAAAGGGAAAGATCACCAAGTGGGGTTGAATGGTTGAAAAATTGAAGAAGCAATTCATTCGAATGGACTATGAGTTGGATTTATTGAATAAAATCCATGAGTTAAGACAAGGGAGAAAGTATGTGAAGGATTATACGCATGACTTTTATATAATTATTATCAGAATAGACCATGTAGAGGTAAACAAGGAAAAATTTTATCATAACCTTAATGGGTTAAGGCCAAGCATTCAAGTGGAGCTAAGCCTTGTTAGAATGACAAATATTCAAGAGCATACCAATTTTTTTAAGGGTAAAAGAGAAGATAAATAATATATTTGAAGGAAAGAAAAGAGGAGTCAAGGAGCTAGAGGTGGTGGAAGATCCTTTGAGAATTGAAATGAGGGCTAGAGGAAAAATGAAGATGTGGGTACAAGCTGAAATGAGAGGAATGATAGTTGAAATATCTTTTTTGATCAAAACAATGGAGAGAAAAGAGGAAGAGGAAAAGGAAGACCTAGACAAGGGTCTAGGAGAGGTGGATTTAGAGGAAATTTTTTTCATTTTTGTGAGGAAGTAAATCAAGCCTATGAATGTCCACAATGCCAAGGAAGGATGGATAGAAGGACTAAAGGCCGTGCTTGAGTTGCACATGCAAATGCAAAAGTTCAGTCAGAGCACTTAGATGATGTTGAGAGGGGAGAAACCCTAGTTATCAAGAGAGCCCTTTTAAATGAATAAAAGGAGTTAGATCAGAGGAAGAGCCTATTTTGCACTAGGTGAAAGTGTGAGGATAAGTATTGTGATGTGATTATTGATAGTGAAAGAAATGATAATTCGGTATCTAAGGAAATGGTCACAAAGTTAAACCTGAAAAGGGAGAAACACCCACATCTGTATCAAATTATCAGGTTTTGGAATGACCACAAGGTCATGGTCAATGAGAAATTATTGGTGAAGTTCAATATTATAATTTACCAAGATGAGATCCTCTATAATGTCATATCCATGGATGCATGTCATATTTTGTTGGAGAGTGATCCAAATGGATTTTTCCACTAGAAAATGAAATATTCCTAATACTTCCAAAATTGGCATCAGATCGAAGTGCTTGCCAAAATGAACCCAATGCAACTTGAATGAACTCAATCAGAGGTCATTTTATCAGGTTATAGGCATTTGAAGTTTGAAAAAAGGTGGGTGTTGACTGGTCATAGGTTGATTGAATCTAGTTGAATTTTGTAGATTTGATTAAAATATTGGTAAGGATATTTGAACCTTCAACCTCTTAGAAATAATCCCTCTACCTTTACCAATGTGCCATATGATTTGTTGAGAAATTAGGTGGCACTAACTTTATTTAAGTTAAGTTAGTCACCTCATGTGCTAACAAAACAAGGAACTGGTGAGAGGAATTGAACTCGTGACCGCTCACCATTTAGTATTACAACCTCTCAACTAAACAAAATGTTGACAACTCACTTTAAGACATCAATTGTGTCACTTTTATTTAACCTATAATAGGCGGTCATGTTAAGAGAGAATAGTGGGCCGACGGTTTGAACCGTCAACCTACCTCTCCCCAAATCTCATGATTGTCGATGAGACACTAAATTTTTCAGGATCATAAAAGATACAATTATGTTTATACTCTAGACTTGATAACTATAAAGTTCAAAAATTAACAAATATAAATTAAACATGATAAGAATGAATTAACTCAAAAATATCATGAGGGTTATTTTTTTGGGATTTTTAAGATGTATGTTATTTCAAGAGGATTTGTTGTAAAAAATTGGAGATTGTGAATATTTTGTAAATCATTTGGTTAAAGACCAAATTGAGAAAATTTTATGTATAAAAAGGGGTGAAAAGGGAGAATGAGTTACTAATTTTTGGAGTTGTATTTTGGGAGATAAAATACTCTGAGTGTTCTTCCAGACTATTAAAGATTGTAATATTTATTAGGAGAGAGCTTAGAGCTTAGTGCAACAATATGTTGACTGATTGGTGTTAGATTATTGTAATCATGTTTGGGAACTGAACAAAGGATCGATCGCTCTACTTGGAGGACCTACAAAAGTAGTCTATTCGAATGAACTTCATTATCAACCTATGTGTTATGTTTTCATTATCTTATATCCTCTTCTCTTAATTTTAGTTCTACAAATTTTAAAGCTTAATTTTCATTCATGTAATAAAAATTAAGTTGTAATTGTTTGTTTAGTTTTCATTGTAAACAAACGATAAATTGAATTAGCATTCATATTGCAAATTTTCATGGATCTGTCCTAATCAGATCAAGTTTTCTATCAGAGCTTTGTATGACCATTTTTTGCATATCTAAATGCTAACAAGATCCAGGATTCAGCTAGGTGAAGGAAATCTTGAAGAAAACAATCTTGAGATTGGAAAACGGAGAACTAATCCACCATCATAGATGGAAGAAATATGTGGTGGATAATGTTCTGAAGACAAGAGTATTTAGAAGACTCTTTAGAATTTGGAAACCATTGTAGAAGTTTTAGTACAGGAGAGACAAGAAAGGATGCAAAGATGTGCAGCTCATCGGGATAAAGGGAAAAAGACTACAAGGTGATTATGAGCCTCCAAAAATACCTCCCTCTTCTCCTTCTTCCCTTTCTTCTCCTTCTTCTATTCATTCTAAGTCTTCTAATCCTTTTAAGGGTGGACATAATCCTATAATTAAATTGAATGTAAAATTTTATCTACCAAAGTATTTTGGGGAATTAAGTGCTGAAAATTTAGATGATTAGATTCAACAAGTTGAAGTCTATTGTAGAGTCCAAAATCTCTTAGATCATGCTGATAGGATTCAGTTAGCTACTCTTTGGTGAGGAGGAATAGCTCCAACCTGGTGGGAGAGTATAACTCGGGATGAAAATTCTCACCATAGTAGAATCAATTTAACTTGGTCAGACTTTTTTAGTTCTCTTAAGAATACATTCTATCCCCTAGGCCATATGAAACATTTAATGATAAATTGGCAACATTTTAGGAAAAGGTAAGGTCAATTTGTCCAAGAGTACACCCATGAATTCCAAAAAAAGGCTATTGCATTAAATGTTTCATTGTACACCTAGGATACATTTCTCAAGTACATAGGTGGTCTTCACTCTTATTTGAGACATTCCATTTTGGTCTTGAATCCTAGTAACCTAGATGAAGTATGTGTTCAAGTGACACAATTAAAATCAAGAGGCAAGGGTTATTTCATTGATAAGTTTTATAAGAAGCCATCTAAGTCAGAAAATAAATATCAATGAAAAGAAAAGAAGGGGAAAATGACTGCTACATTAAAAAGGGAAGATAATAAACCTACTTGTTCTCATTGTAAAAAAGAGGGACATGATGTCTCTAAATGGTTAAAATTACATCTAGAATTAAGATCAAAATAGTATGGAGGAAATAAAGGTAAACATAAGAGTACTATTGTAGTACAACAGGATCTTGGATCTGATTTTGGGGATGAGACAAAGATAGTTATTTTTGAAATTCAAGGTAAAGTGGAAGGTAAAACTCTATCATCAAGTTCTATGATTTCTAATACAATTTCAAGCAAGTCAAACTCTCTTCCTAGTGTGGATAAGCAAAGAAATGAAATTTTTTGTGGGTAACTAAACACACTAAGGTTGATACTCTTTTTGACAATGGTTCACAAGTTAATTTGATATCTGAAGATGTGGTAAATAAATTAAATCTAGCTACTACACCTCATCCTAAGCCTTATCTGTTTGGATGGGTATGTAATTATTCTCAACTAAAGGTGAAAAAATAATGCAAACTTCATTTTTCCGTAAATGCTAACTTTATTGATGAGGTGGAAGTAGATTTTGTACCTTTGGATATTTGTGCACTTGTGTTGGGAAGTCTCTATCTTTTTGATAGACAGGAAATCTTTTACAGGGGGAGAATAAGTATCATTTATTCAAAAATGATAAAGAGTACATATTTAGATCATATAAAGTCAAAACTAGTCTTGCATTAGTAAATGTTGGTCAAATGAAAAGATTAGTTAATGCAAGTAAAAAAATTGTACTCATGCTTGTAAAAGCCAAGGATGATGATAAATCTGAGGCATTCAAGGGTTGTGATCCAAAACATAAATCTAAATTAGTCAAAGTTGTTTCTGCTTATGATGGCTTATTTTAGGAGCCAAAAGGATTTCTACCTAAGAGGGAGATACAACATGAAATCCATTTATTGTAGGATCCATCTCCTGCAAACATCAACATGTATTGATTATCAATCTTTAAAAATGAAGAGATCGAGAAATAGGTTTAGGAGTTGGCGGAGAAAGGAGTTATTCATCCAAGTATTTCACCTTGTGGCTCTCCAATTGTGTTGGTTCCAAAGAAGGATGGAACATGGAGAATGTGTGTCGACTACAAAGCCATGAAGAAGATAACAATAAAAAATAGGTATCCTCTTCCCCGTGTTGAAGATTTACTTGATCAACTTAAGCATGCAGTATATTTCACTAAGTTGTATTTGTCTAGTGGTTATCATCAGATAACGATTGCAAAAGATGATATTTGGAAAGTTGTATTAAAAACTAAATAGAGATTATATGAATGGTTGGTTATGCATTTTGGGTTGTTCAATGCACCATCCACTTTCATGCATGTAATGAATGATGTATTTCTTCCCTACATTGACAATTTTTTAATAGTCTATCTAGATGATATTTTGATATTTATTAAATCCTAGAGTGATCATGTAAGTCATGTACATAAAGTTTTTAATTTTCTAAGAAAAGCAAAAATCGATGTAAAGATGTCAAAATGTGAGTTTGCAAAGACATCTTTATTGTACTTACACTATGTCATATGTAATAGTCAATTGGAAGTTGACCCTACGAAGGTTGAGGTAATTATAAAATGGCCTAAGGCAAGTACTATCACTAAATTTAGAAGCTTCCTAGGTGTTGTTCAATACTAGAGAAATTTTATTGCTAACTTCTCCTATATTGATTCACCATTGCATGCATTGACAAGTACCAAAACAAATTTCCAATGGGGAGGACCTCAGCAAAATTCTTTCAACACTTTGAAGTGAAATTTAAGCATCACACCTATTCTAACTCTTCCAAATCTACAAAAGCCATTCGAGATTAAAATAGATGCAAGTGGATTTGTCACAGGAGCAATCTTAATGCAAGGAGGCAAGATAGTATGTTATCACTCTAAAAAATTTATAAGTGTAGTTATTACTTATCCAACCTAAGATAAATAATTATATGCACT
Source organism: Chamaecyparis obtusa (assembly GCA_027943335.1). Taxonomy (NCBI): domain Eukaryota; kingdom Viridiplantae; phylum Streptophyta; class Pinopsida; order Cupressales; family Cupressaceae; genus Chamaecyparis; species Chamaecyparis obtusa. Next base: position 908,521 of record BSBK01001546.1, read on the forward strand.
TGTATAGAGTGTTAAAAAATGGAAACACTACCTAATGGGAAAAGAAACAATCATTCACATGGACCATCGGCCATTGTAATATTTGCATTCACAGTATAAGTTGCAAAAAAGTAGGCCCTTTATGTGGATGGGATTTCTTCAACAATTTCACTTAGTGATAAATTATAAGAAAGGATTCCATAATAAGGTAGCTTGTATGCTTTCCAGACCTCCAATTATAAATATTTTTTTCTATCTTACCAAGAAGTTCCATGGTCCATGAAACTTTTCAAGAACAATATGCCATGGATGATAACTTAAAGGATATATATTCAGCTCTCACTACATGTAAACAAGTAGAAGAAAAGAATTACTATGTAAAGGGTAAATTGTTGTATCACCTAGGAAAATTATGTATTCCTAAAGGTGAACAAGAAAAAGTGCTTAGAGAATCTCATACATCTTTGATTGTTGGAGATTTTGGTGTTAGCAAGACTATGGCTCAATTACAACAATTTTTCTATTGGCCTCACATGTAGGAAACTGTAATAAGATACATTAACAGTTGCATAATGTGTGCAACAAGCAAGCCAAGTAACGGGAAGTTGGGATTGTACACACCTCTTCCTGTTTCATCTTGACCTTGGGAAAGTGTCTCTATGGACTTTGTTGGAGTAGTTACCATGTATAAAGAGGACATGATTATCTATTTGTAGTAGTTGATAGGTTCAAAAAAATGTGTATTCTTATGTCTTATAAAAAATAAATCACATCTAAACTAACAACTCAATTGTGTATTCAATGTGTATTCTTATGTCTTGTAAACAGGACTGTTGTGAACTTTCTACAAGGCTACTGCAACAAGCATCCAAAATAGTGGGATGAATGTATTCACTATCTATAGTGTGCTTACAATCATGTAGCACATTCTTCTAAAAAGAGGTCTCCTTTTGAGACTTGTTTTGGTAACCTACTATGAACACCGATGGACTTTTCCTTTAGGAAAGATGAAGTCAAAGACAAACAACATGATGCTGAGAAGGATTTGAAGTTCATACAAAAGGTTCAAGCTATTCATCAGGTAGTAGAAGCTTAGTTGGAAAAGATTCAAGCCAAATACAAGGCTCAACATGATAAACATCAAGTGGATCACCATTCCAAGTTGGTGATCGAGTTTGAATACACATTAGTAAAGAAAGAATGCAGGGAGAAGGAAAAAATATCAAGCCTATTCAATATGATCCCTTTGAGATATTGGATAAGATTGGAACCAATGCATTCCACCTTAATCTTCCTTCCTACATGCACATTTACTTAGTGGTCAATGTTGAAAACTTGAAGTTGTATGAACCTTCAATGATTTTAGATAAAGAGGTTGATGTTCAGATACCTTCAATAGATGATCTTTCACAAGAGTACATGTCAGAGTTGCTAGAAGATGTCATCCTCGATAGAAATATCAAGACTTCACGATGAGGATCCATCAAGTATCTCAGAGTGGGATTGAAAGGGATGAATCCAAGCAAGGCAAGATGGATGGAGATTGGAAAAGTGAGGGAACTTTACCCTCACTTACTTTCTGAGTAACCAATCTTTTAGAGGTCCAAAAGCTCCCATGTGGGGAGGACTAATCCAAGTGGATTTTTCCACTAAAATTCCAAATGTTCCCAATGCTTCCAAAATTGGCATCAGATTGAAGTTCTCACCAAAATGAACCCAACGTAACTTGAACAGAATTAATCAAATTTTGTTTGCTCAAGTTATAGGTAGTTGAAGTTTGAAAAAATGTGGGTGTTGATTGATCATAGATTGACCGAATCTAGTTGAATTTTGCAGATTTAAGTTATAGGTAGTTGAAGTTTGAAAATATGTGGGTGTTGATTGGTCATAGATTGACCGAATCTAGTTGAATTTTGTAGATTTGATCAAAATATTGATAAGGAGATTTGAACATCTAACCTATTAGAAAGAATCCTTCTACCTTTACCAATGTGTCATATGTGTTGTTTAGAAATTAGGCAGTGCTAACTTTATTTGAATTAAGTTATCTGATGCATGTGCTAACAAAACAAGGAAACAGTGGGAGGAATTGAGCTCGTGACTTTCCACTATTTATTCTTACAAAATTCCATCTAACCAAAATATTGATAAATCACTTTACGACATTGATTGTGTCACTTTTATTTAACCTATAATAGGTTTTTGTGTTAAGAGAGAATGGTGGGCCAATGTTTTGAACCATCGACCTACCTCTCCCCAAATCTACAATTATGTTTATACTCTAGACCCGATAACTATAAAGTTCAAAAATTAGCAAAGATAAATTAAACATGATAAGAATGGATTAACTCAAAAATATCATGAGGGTTATTTGTGGAATTTTTAAGATGTATTTTATTTCAAGAGTATTTGTTGTAAAAATGGGAGATTTTGAATATTTTGTAAATCATTTGGTTAAAGACCAAATTCAAAAAAAATTATGTATAAAAAGGGGTGAAAAGGGAGAGTGAGTTAGTGATTTTAGGAGTTGGATTTTGGGAGAGAAAATACTCTGATTTTTCTTCCAAGCTATTGAAGATTGTAATATTTATTAGGAGAGAGCTTGAAGCTCAGTGCAACTAGATGTTGACTAATTAGTGTCAAATTATTGTAATCATGTTTGGGAACTAAACAAAGGATCGATTTCTCTACTTGGAGGACCCACAAACATAGTCCATTTGGACAAATTTCATTATCAACCTATGTGTTATATGTGCATTATCTTCTTTCCTCTTCTCTTAATTTTAGTTCTACAAATTAAAAAGCTTAATTTTCATTCATGGAAATAATATTACGTTGTAATTGTTTGTTAATTTTGTCATTTTAAACCAACTTTAAATTGAATTAGCATTCATGTTGTAAATCGTATAGATCCATCCTAATCATATCAAGGAGGTCATGGCAATTTGATAGGCAAGCTATACATGATGGTCATATAAACACCTATTATCTAACAAAGGATGCAGCTCATCATAAGTTGAAACCCCTAACAAAGGCATAATAAAAGGTATGATATAGAGCTAGATTATGTTTTGTTGATGGGAGGAAATTTCTAGAAGACTTGAAACATGAGCACTTGTGTTATGCTTTAATTCCTAGAATGGATAAAGAAGATAGTAGAGAAGTTCCAGTAGAGGTTTCAAATCTATTGAATGAGTTTCAGGATATTATGTCTAATAATGTTCCTAGGGGATTACCACTAGTAACAAAGACTAGTCATCAAATAGATTTAGTCCATCGAGCCAGTTTGCCAAATAAAGAAGCTCATAGGATGACTGCTATAGGAGAACCTTCATAATAAAACACACTCGTGGGATTACATGAGTATAAATTGTGTATTAGGTTTTATATAGGTGGTCTAAGGTCCTATGGATGTTAAATAAAACCTTAGACCTATTAGATAATAAAAAATCTATTTTAGACCTTTTATTGACAATTTGACCAATTTTGACCATTGAGCTTATAAGGCATTTTTCCATTGGGTAGCACCTATAAGCTCAATGGTCAAAATTAGTCAAATTGTCAATAAAAGGTCTAAAATAAACTTTCTATATAAACTTTCCATAGGTTAAATAAAAGCAAAATATATAAAACCTTAGACCTATTAACACAAAAACCTTAGACCACCTATATAAAACCTTAGACCTATTAGACATGTTAAATAAAACCTAAAATCTATTTTAGACCTTTTATTGACAATTTGACCAATTTTGACCATTGAGCTTATAAGGCATTTTTCCATTGGGTAGCACCTATAAGCTCAATGGTCAAAATTGGTCAAATTGTCAATAAAAGGTCTAAAATAGATTTTTTATGTGTATAGGGAATATTCAAGTCTAGTTTCACCTATTTGAGGTATCTGAATAAGCTTGGGTGCAACATTTTACCAAAAATTACAAAATTATCAAAAGTTGCATGTCAACGTTTGGGCAATTTGCCTTAATAAATGTTTTTGGCCCCCTAATGGACCCCAATGGTCACCAACCTTAAAATTTTGATTGATACAATTGAAAAATGTGTATTTAAGACTAAAACATTAAAAATCAAATAGTATGGTACGTACTTGAGGATTTATGTGTTGGAAGCAATAAGATATTTACTATTTTTTCTGACAAAATCTCACTTTGTCTATGTTGTCCAGGTATTAAACCGATTCATTTTGACTTAAAATTGTCATGTATTGATATAAGAATAAATTTAGGTCTCAAATAACCTATTTTCATAAGGATTGGTGAATCCTGGTGTGTTGGGGAGAAGATCTAATCAAACTAGTTTGAATACACCACCATAACAAGGACTGTGAACAAAAATGTCTCTAACTTGAGATTCCATCATTGGATCCTCACGACCCTTTGTAAATTTCAAGTAGAGAAAATTTATTATGGGATTCCAAAATCATTTTGTAAAAACCCAACTTCTGTTATTTTTACCATCAAGACCTAGCTAGGCATCCCTATGTGACCAGTTTGGATTGAAAATTGGTGTGTAGAATGCAAAAAGGAGTCGATCAAGATTTCAAGTCATGGATTTGGAGTTAAAATTATTCAATAGTACTTTCTTGACTTTCAGATTTGGGAGATCAATCCATTTGAGGGCACTTGTGGTTTACATAGACCTAATTAGGCCTTTTAGCCCTAGTTAGCCCACTTGGGGTTTGGACATCAAAATTTGGAGTCATACCCTAAAAATTTGGAATATTTAAGGCTTCCCAAAAGGTTATTGAATCACCTTTTTTTTTATAGGGTCCTTTGAGGATTTGGATAAATAAGTCAGGAAAACTCAATAGGTCGGGCTAATTCAATTAGGTCTCCCCCACTAGGCCAGTTTGTGTAAATTGAATCTCAGAAACTTAAGGGTTGTGTCAAGTGTTGAACAATGTTCTATTGGAAATTTTAAGACCATTTTAATCCACTCCCAACTAGTGGTGTTCATTTTGAAGCATTTTACAATCTAGATGCCAAATCTAGTGTTGGGTGTTAAAAGTATTGTTATGGATCTTGTCACACAAATGTGTGAATTGGTTTGGGGTTGTTCAAGTATTTTATATCATTTAAGGAATTGTCCTCATAGGGTTGATAGGTTGAGGAACCTCATAGTGGCTGAAGGTTTGATCTATTTCCTTGTGATTTGTGGGTGTAGGTCTAGAATCAAACCTACCTACTTGGCTCTATATCATAGTGGTATCAGAGACAAGTAGGGTGGTTTGATTCTAGACCTTAGTAAATGAACAGGCATGGGTAGAGTTTTTAATTAGATAATATGAGGACATTTTTTTTATGTAATGTTTTAGAGATGGATGCATTTCACTTATTTCTTGGAAGGCCTTGGAAATATTACCTAGATGCTACACACAATGGTAAGAATAATACATATACAATTGTTAATAATGGTGTCTCATTTACAATAAAACCTTTTCTTGATCAAAAGTTGGAAAAGGAATCCATTGTCATACTTGTAGGAGAGAAAGAAATAATTCAAACCATAATGGAGGCAAGAGATGTAGGTTATGCACTAGTCATGAAACCTAAAGATAAGGAGGATTCAGAGAAACCTGAGGAAATTTCTAAGGAAGTGAAGGGACTTCAAGATAAATACAGTGGGGTAGTTACAAAATATTTTCTCAAAGCCCTCCCACCCTTAAGGGATATATGTCATCACATTGATCTAGTGCCTAGTGCATCTCTCCCAACAAAGAAGCCTAAAAAATAACCCCTAATCAGAATGCATAAATTACTAAACAAGTGTAAGAACTACTAGACAAAGGTCTGATTCAAAAGAGCCTCAGCCATTGTGCATTCCCAAATTTTTTAGCCCCCAAAAGGATGGTAAGTGAGGAATTTGCACTGAATCTAGGGAAATAAACAAAATAACAGTCAAGTATAGATTCCCAATGCCTAGAATTGAGGACCTATTGGACCAAGTAGGGGGTGCATGCTACTCTTCAAAGATAGATGTTAAATTAACCTATCACCAAATCAGGATAAGGCCATGAGATGAATGGAAAATGGCATTCAAAACCAATGATGGATTGTTAAAATGACTTGTCATGCCTTTTGGGATCAATAATGCACCAAGTACATTCATGAGACTCATGAATGAAGTCTTTCATGATTTCATAGGGAAAATTTTAGTTGTCTACTTGGATGGAATTCTTGTCTTTACCAAGACTAAGGAAGAACATTGGAAAACTTGGATCAGATTTTAATAAGGCTTCATGACCATAAAATAATGATAAATTTGGAAAAATGTACCTTTCTATAGGAGGAACTCACTTGTTTGGGATTTATCATCTCAAAGGGGACACTCAATATGGATCCCTCCATAGTTTAATCCATAATCAATTGGCCCATTCCAAAGACACCGGGTGATGTCAAAAGCTTCCATAGATTAGAAACTTTCTATATAAAATTCATTAAGAATTTTAGACAAATTTGTGTGCCCATATTGGACACCATAAAAGGAGGTAAAAAGGTGAAATTTTCTTGGACTTCTAAGACACAAAATAATTTGAATACTTGATAAATAGGGTGGCACAATTTCCCATCTTGGTCCTTTCTTATTTTAACAAGTTATTCATAGTTAAAATAGATACTAGAAACCTAGTAATTGGGGTTGTTCTCGGTCAAGAAGGTAGGCTTGTGGCTTTATTTTCTAAAAAGTTAAATGAATCCAAAGGAAGTATTCAACATATGACCTTGACCTTTATGCCATGGTTCAAGCCTTTAAAAATTGGAGGTACTATTGTTTACCAAAATAATTCATTATTTTTACTAATAACCATGCTTTGAGTTATCTTAAAACAGTTAGGATAAGTTGAGTTGCAGGCATATGAAGTGGGCGGAGCAATGTCAAGCTTATACCTTCACAATAGAACACAAAAATGGATAAGACAATAAGGTGGTCAATGCACTCAGTAGGAGGATCACATTGGTGCAAGAAATTCAACTACAAAGCATTGGAATTTATGCCCTTAAGGACCTCTACAAAGATGACTTGGTTTTTAGGGAAGCATACAAGGTTTTCACTCAATTCACAATGGCCTATCATTCAGTTTTTTTTATGTTTTATTGCAAGATGGGTTACTTTTCAAAGGATGGAAATTGTGCATCCAAAAATGTTCTATGAGAGATAATATAATCAAAGAAAAACACTATGGAAATCTAAGTGATCATTTTGGATTAGATAAAACCCTTGAGTTGGTTAGGAGAAACTATTATTGGCCCAAATACAAAATGACATTAGGAAATTAGCGGAATCATGTGTAATCTATCAAAGGGAAAAGGGGGTATCAAAAAACTAGGGTCTTTATCAATGCCTTCCAATCCCAACAAGACCATGGGAATGTATAAGTATGGATTTTGTCATGGGACTCCCTAGAACCAAACAAGGATTTGACAATGTGTTTATGGTAGTGGATAAGTTCAGTAAAATGGCCCACTTTATCCCTTGCAAAAGTAAAAATTATGCCTCACACATTGCCAATCTCTTCTTCAAGGAAGTAGTCAGAATTCATGGTCTTCCATTGAGCATTATTTCAGATGGAGATGTTAAGTTCCAAGGTCATTTTTGGAGGACATTGTCAAATAAATTGGGCACCAACCTATAATTTAGTTCTACCTACCATCCTCAAATAGATGGTTAGAAATAATTTGTCAATAGATCCCTTAGAAACCTCCTAAGACATTTGAAAAAGAAGTATGGGAAGATGTTGGATACAATATTACCTCAAGTGGAATATGCATATAATGATTCACTCAATAGGATAATAGGGAAAATGTCATTCCAAATCAACTATGGTTTTCATCCTAGAGGATTCATGGAGTTAAGGGAGTTACCTAATGATTTTAAGGTAAGTGCTCATGGAGAGGAGTTGGCATAACTCATAAAGAAAGTTCATGAACATGTTAAGGTATCTCTAAAAAAAAATACAAAGAAGTAAAAATGAAATCTAGATCACAAAATGAGGGAAGTGCACTTAAAAATTGGTGACAAAGTATGGGCATACCTCAGAATTCCTAATGGGAATAATACCAAACTGCAAATGAGGAAGATAGGCCCTTGCACAATCATCAATAAATATGGCAAAAATGCATATGAAATATCCCTTCCCCCATCTCTTTATATATCACCCATATTCAATGTTTCTAATCTCACTCCATATAAATTTGTTGAAGGTATTGATGATGTTGTGCAAGAGAATGAACAAGATGTTGAATGGATTAAAGATCTTCCACCTAGCCAACCCATGGAAATGGAGAAGATCCTAGAAAACAAGGTGGTAAAACAAAAAATGAGGTACACTTAAAAATATTACCTAGTTGAAATGGAAAGGTCTCCCATACATATAGGCAACATAGATGGATGAGAAAGCCATCCTCAAGCATGAAACAACTTTAAAAACACTTCAATCAAGTGGAACTTGAGTTCTTTTTGCCAAGGGAATATGGTGCAGGAGAACCTTAATAATAAAAAACACACATTGGATTTCATGAGTATAAATGTTGTATTAGATTTTCTATAGGAGGTCTAGGGTTCTATAGACCAAGTTCATGTAATAAGACCCTATTTGTAAGGCCTTTTTCCATTGGGTAGCACCTATGAGCTCAATGGTCAAAATTGGTCAAAGGATCAATAAAAGGTCTAAAATAGAATTTTTATGTGTATAGGGTCTATTCAAGTCTAATTGCACATATTTGAGGTATTTGAATAATCTTGGGTGCAAAATGTTACCAAAAAATGCAAAATTGTCAAAAGTTGCTTGTCAACTTTTGGGCAATTTTCCTTTATCAATGTTTTCGGCCTCCTAATGGACCCCAACGATCACCAACCTTAAAATTTTGTTTGGGAGAGTTGTAAAATGTCTATTTAATACCAAAATATTCAAAACCAAATATTTTAGTACGTACTTGACAATTTTTTTGTTGGAATAAATAAGATATTTATTATTTTTTCCTACAAAATCTCACTTTGTCTGTGTTTTCCTAGTACTAAATTGATTATTTTTTACTTAAACTTGTCATGTATTGATAGAAGAATGAATTTATGTCTCAGAAAAACTTTTTTTCATAAGTATTGGTGAAGTCTAGTGTGTTGGGGGGAAGATCTAATCAAACTAGTATGAATACACCACCATAACCAGGACTGTGAAAAGAAATGTCTCTAACTTAAGATTCCACCATTAGATCCTCGTGGAAATTTGATAATTTCAATTAGAGATGATGTATTATATGATTCCAAAATATTTTTGCAGGAACCCAACTTCTCTTATTTTTACCATCAACGCCTAGTCGGGCATCCCTATGTCACCGGCCTGGATTGAATAGAAAATTGGTGTAGAATTTACAAAGGAGTGGATCAAGGTTTAAAGTCATGGATTTGGAGTTAAAATGATGCAATAGTACTTTCATAAGTTTCATTTTGGGGAGATCAATCCATTTTAGGATACTTGTGGTTCAACCAGACCTAATTAGGCATTTTAGCCCTAGTTAACCCACTTGGGGTTCGGACATCAAAAGTTGGAGTCAGAACCTGAAACTTTGGAATATTTAAGAATTCCTAAAAGGTATCCAAATCACCTATTTCTTTCTGGGGTCCTTTAAGGATTTGGGGAAATAAGTCAGGAAAACTAAATAGGTCAACCTAATTCAATTAGGTCTCCCCCAATAGGCCAGTTTGTATAAATTGAATCTCAGAAAGTTAAGGGTTGTGTCAAGTGTTGAAAAATGGTTTATTGGACATGTTAAAACAATTTTTATCCACACCCAACTAGTGGTGTTCATTTTGAAGTATTTTTCAATCTAGATGTCCAAATTTAGTGTTGGGTGTTAGGAGTATTGTTATGGATCTTGTCACACAAATGTGTGATTTGGTTTGAGATTATTGAAATAGTTTATAGCCTTGAAGGAATTGTCCTCATAGGTTTGATAGGTTGAGGAAACTCATAGTGGTTTAAGGCTCAAGTTATTTCCTTTCAATTTGTGGGTGTAGGTCTAGAATCAAACCTACATGCTTGGCTCTGCATCAATGACTCCTACTAAGAATGAGAAGTTGAACAAACAAGTTCATGAATTGCTAAGGAAAGGCTTGATTCGGGAGAGCTTGAGTCCATGTTTGGTACCTACAGTATTGGCACCAAAGAAGAATGGGGACTAGAGGATGTGTAAAGACTCTAGGGCCATAAACAAGAAAATAATTAAATATAGATTTCTTGTGCCAAGGATGGATGACCTTATGGACTTCTTGAGTGGAGCTCAATATTTCACAAAGATAGACCTCAAGATTGGGTATCACTAGATTCGAATCAGAGAGGGTGATGAATGGAAGACTACATTTAAGATAAAAGAAGACCTTTATGAGTGGTTCGTCATGCCTTTCAAATTAACCAATGCACCGAGCACCTTCATGTGGCTCATGAACAAGGTACTAAAGGAATTTATGGGAAAATTTGTTATTTTGTATTTAGATAATATTTTGATTTTTAGTAAGGCACTAGATGAGAACTTAATGCATATTCTTAGTCTTTAAGAAGCTAAGGGAAGAGAAACTTTTGATTAACCTAAAGAAATGTAGCTTTGCAAAAAGGGAACTGGTCTACTTGATGTTTATTGTCTCACTGAATGGTCTCAAAATGGACCCAGACAAGGTGAAATTAATTCTAGAATGGCCTACCCCAAGGGTTGCTACTGAGGTGAGGAATTTATATGGTTTGGATAGTTTTTACAGTAAGTTCATTATAAACTATAGTAGTATTTGTGCACCCCTAACTGAGAAAATGAGAGGGGATAGAAAAGAGTTCAAATGGACTGCAGGAGTTGTAAGGAGTTTTAAAATGCTAAAGAAGAAGGTGACAGAGAAACTAGTTTTAGACCTCCCAGATTTCAATAAGGTGTTTCGAGTGGATTGTGATGCCACTGGTAATTCCATTGGAGTTCTTTTGAGCCAAGGAGGTAATCTCATTGCATATTTCAGTGAGAAGTTAAATTATGCAAATAAGTATTCTATTTATGATCAAAAATTTTATACAATAGTTTAGGCATTTAAGAAATGGAGGCATTATCTCTTTATAAAATATTTTTTTATCTATACTGATCATCAAGCATTATGGTACTTGAATAGCCAGGGTAAATTGAATCAAAGACATTTGAAATAGGTAGAATTTTTACAGAGCTATACCTTTATTTTGAAGCATAGGAGAGGGAGGTCTAATAGAGTTGTAGATATATTAAGTAGGAGGCGAATCTTGCTGATGGAAATGCAAACTGAAGTGGTTGGGTTTAATGAAATCAAGATGTTGTACCCTGAGGCTTTTCATTTTTTAGAGGATTGGAAGGCTTGCAAGGAACCTATCACTCTAGATAGTACAAGGTGGCTTGACTACATGATTCAAGATGGTATGTTATTTAAATGAAGTTAGTTGTGCATCCCACAGTGTCCCATGAAGGATAATCTTATCAAAGAGACACATAGTGGAGGAATGGAAGGACACTTTGGTCAAGATAAGACCATTTCTATTGTCAGTGAGCATTATATTGGCCACAATTATCACAAGATGTGAATAAATTTTTGCAAAGTTCTCAAGTGTGTCAGATGGATAAAGGAGTTAGTCAAAATATAGGACTTTATTAGCCATTACCTATTCCATTGAGGCCCTAGGAAGATATAAGTATGGATATCATTCTTGGCTTACCAAGGACGCAAAGAGGAAATGATTCAATGTTTGTGGTGATTGATAGGTTTTCAAAGATGGCTCATTTCATTACTTTCCACAAGACCCATGATGTAGTTCACATTTTTTATTTATTCTTCAGAGTTGTGGTGAGATTACATGGTCTTCTGAAGATTATAGTTTTGTATGCACCCTAAAATGGTCACCTAGACTTTGGGCCCCCATTCAGCAATTTATCAAATCCCTGAATCAATATTTTCAAAAATTAACATTTTATCAATTATATCAATTTCCTTGATCAAGTCCTATTTTATCATTTTTGATTATCTGCCTTGGGCTAACCATTTTATCCTAAAGTCTTTATTTATTTAAAAGGAATTTGCTCCCCTTTTATTAAATAAAAAGCCCCCACTTTTCCTCTTATCCTAAGTTGCACAAATAAAGCATTATTCTTATTTTATAAAAAGAAGAAAAGAACTTTTTGTCTCATATGGACACAAAAGTCAACTCTTATTTTCTCATTGGAGGATATTTCTGCACATAGATTGCTCCTCTTTGATGTTCCACCCTTGATTAAATATTTTGCCTCTTAATCTCCATGGTCCATTCATTTTCAATTCCTTTAAAAGGAGAGCTCTTTTCTCATTCTTAGATCCATCTTTTGAATACTAACCTTATGCTGCAAGATTTCTTGGAGACTTTGGAGCTTTTGGAGACCATTCTTGCATTCTAGTTTCATTTCTTGCATCATAGCTTTCATGGCATCTAGCTTAGTTTCTTTTATGCTCTAGATTAGCTCACATAGCTTAATTAGCAAGGGTTTGTAATACTTTCATTTCCATAGTTTAGTTTGCATCTTCATTCTTAGCATAGTTGGCATTGCATTGCATTCTCATGGATTCTTGAGGATATTGGCATTCTTGCCCTTGTCTCTTTGAATCTCCCATTTTGTGGTTTACTAGCAAGGTTGCATGCTTCAATAGCTCTAGTTGAGAGCACCATCAACATCCTTGTGACTCCATGCCTAGGGAGCTCTAGGTCACTTTCTCAAGGTTTCCCATTCATGGATTCCCTTGGAAGTAATGACTTAGAGAAGTGCACTATTTAGTGTGTACATTTTTTGGCACCCACCATGGGTCAACCCACAACTACATGCTGGTTTTGATTATTTTTGGAGCTAACCCCCTTGTGTAGATTTTCTTGGAGACTAAAACCCTAGATTTTCAAAGATTTGATCATATCTCCCAAACGGCTTGATGTTTTGGTCTAAAATTGTTTTTGCAAGTTGGCGAAATGTTAGAGAAGCTCCAATAAAAAATTTAGAATTTTCTGAGGTATTTTTTATTTTTTATTATTTTTTCTTTATTTTTTTTGGTGCAAATTAGCATATTTTTTAAAAAAATTTACATTTTCAGAAAGCTCTTCAAATGCTACAGGGGTTCCATTCTTTGTGTTTTGAATTTGGATGCAATATCATAGCTCAAATAATTGATTTACAAAAATTGGTCTATTTTTGTAAAATGGGTCTCTAGGGCACAAATGAAGAAATTTTTCTAAAATGTTTACATTTTTGGAAATCTCTCTATTTTTTAACAGGGGTCTTTGTTTTGCATTTCTATTTTTGTGGCTGAAATCATATCAAAAAAATTAGATCTTGTTGACTAGGTCAAATGCAAAAAAAAAAAAAAATTGTGATGAGTATGCACTTATTTTCATTGTTCAATGCATGATATGAGTTGTCATTTGGATTATTTGCTAGCTATTATTGCTCCTAAAAATTTATTTTCAGATCTAACCCTATGGTTTGCATAAGTTGGATATACATTGCATATCTTTTTTGTGTGTTTGCTTGTTAGAGAGTTCATGGCTTACTTGCACAAAAAAACTCAACAAAAATCTACTAAGCGCATTGCATTGGACTTGAGGTATTTTTTTAAATCTCTATAACATTTATATTTTGGGACTAAAATGAATCTTTCATGTGTCTAGCTTGAGTTTTTATTTGCTTTCATAGATCACACTTTAATTTTGGGCTCTAAAAAAGAACATAGATTCATTTTCTTGCATATGTGTTTCACACAGTAATTAGGCCCTATGAGCACTATTTGTGGCATTCTTGAGAGAGTGGACTTCTTCCGAAGCTCTTCTTGAAGATAGATCCCCTTGTAGGTAGGGAGGATATTGTTACTATCTCATGGTCTTACTTGGTTTAGTCTTCAACATTGATCGGTACGTTCTCTCTTGGTCCCACTTAGAGAGCTCGATAGACATTGTTGTTGACATCATGAACCTTGGTGAGGTGGTTTCAATCTTAGTGTGTCAATGAACTTGCTTGCTATGTTTGGATGAAGTGAAAAGGCTAGAGGATTGTGCTCTACTCCCTTTTTGGGTAGTACCAGAAACTCAGATCCTTGAATCTAAACCAAGTCCCCATGTGGTCATTTTTGTGAGTTGTCTTGTTAGAGAGGGTTAACCGTAGTGGACACTCCCTTTATTGGGTAAACCACATGGATGGAACCTCAAGCGGTAATAGCCATTTTTTCTATGGTAGTGACAATCGCTATATAAATATCCTTGTGGAAGAAATCTCCATGGGTGTAATTTCTTATTGGGCAGTCAGATCTCCTCAACATCTCTGATTGATTAAATTTTTAGAATGTGTCAAAACCCTGGTGCACCTGGATTGGAGTTCACCGTCTTGAGATTACAAAAGTTGCAAAGTCAAACCATTACTAAGAACCATAGTGCAACCAACTTTTTATTTTCTAGGACTATGCGTGATTGGAAAAACATTTTGAGAACATACATAAGTAGTTCTTAGGGAGTAGAAATACTAAGTCAATATTCTTGTTCATGTGCAAGGTTGCTTTTTCCTTTGCTCATTGTTTGAAGACATTGTTTGCTTGAACTCCTTGATTGATGTCTTATGTGCTTGATCAATGATGAAAATCTATTGATGTATTTATGTGATCAATTAAAATGAACAAATCTAAGTTTCTGAGTGATAAAAACTTCAAAGATCTCCCCAAAAGTGCTATGACATGTTGCTCAAATGAACTTAAATGGTATCAAGTTGCACAAAATGACTCTCGGTCTTCTTTCTTCCATATCTCCCATGTCTTCCTAGTCTCCCATTTTCATTCCTTTCTCTTCTTCCTTCATGTCTTCTTGATTCTTTTCATCTTATTTTCTAGCCTACCTTCTTCTATTCATCTTTTCTGTCACTTCCATGCTTGGTTCCTCCTCTTCTAGAATCATGAGTTTCAACTATCTTGCTATAGAACCTCTCTTTAAAATGGATGATCTTTATCTGCTTGATCAATTTGAAAAATATCATTCTTCCAACAATTTCATTGATGATCAATTTATGACAAAAATACAAAAGAAAGCAAGTGAATCACCCGCCTTTGGTAGAATCATGCTCATGATCCTCTCATGATTTCCTTCTTCCAAACATGTTTCTCATTCTTCTTCACCTTCCAATTCTTATCATGACTCTTATAAACATCATTCGAATTCTTCACCTTCCAAGTCTTACCATAACTTTTCTAGACATCATTCGAATTCCACATCTTCTTACCATAACTCTTCTAGACACCATTCAAATTCTTCACCTTCCAAGTCTTACCATAACTCTTCTAGACATTATTCAAATTCTTCATATTCCAAGTCTTACCATGATTCTTCTAGACATTATTTGCATTCCTCATTATCCAAGTCTTCTTCCTCCACTCAGTCCTCACTTTCCTCTTCTTCACAATCTCATTCCTCTTCTACTTCTCCCAAGAGTCTTACTTCTCAATATGAGCAATATAGTAATCCTTGTGATACCTCTCCCACGAAGAGTGACACACCCACCTTTGATGACTATGATGACTATTATGATGGCTATGATGATGAACCATATAGTCATACCTATGAAACTTCTATTCCTAAGAGTCCTCCTCATCATGTGCTCATGCTTACTAAAGGGTCATCCTATTGGATAGATCATGATGGTGATCCATATGATTCTGATTTTGAAAGAGACTTTGATGATTTCTGTGAACAATACCTTGATTATGATCCATTTACTGCTACTAAGGACTATAAAATGCACCGTACTGATTTGAAACATCAATATTATAAGAATCATCCCTCTAAGAACATTCATGCTGAAAATAAAGATTACACTCTCAAGAAAGATTATGTTAATGATGGACCTTTTTCTTGTGATGGTTCCCTTCCATCCCCTACTTCCTCCAATACCCATTCATTTCCTAAAGCTTTCAAGTCTTTCAAATCTTTCACAAATCCTTCATCCAACAAAGGTCCTAATACTTTTCATGTGGTTCCCTATAGCTATCCTCAAGAGCTACCTCTTAAAGAAACTCAAGCTAACCGTCACTTGGCTGCAAATACTTTCAATAATGTTAAACCTAAAAAGCCTAATCCTTTATGCACTATAATGCCTACTTCAGCTAATCCTTCACCATCTTTTCCAAAGTCTTCCATACAATTCCAACATGCTTCCTTGTCCTTAGAAGTGGCTCCATGTCAAGAGGACTCTAAAAATGATAAAGAAAAGAACATAAAGAAAGATCAAGATCAAGAACCCTCCATGTCATCCAATCCTTTTCATGATGTCTCTTATCCATTTCATGGTTCTTTTTATCCTTCGCACCCTTTCTCATTCATTCCACCATGTCTTAAGTCTTCTCCTAAGCAAGATCAAGATACTACTTACACCATTGAGCTTATTGACAATCAAAATAATCTTACTACACTTGTGCTTTCCAAAGATGATACTTCCATTAAGGTTATTAAAAATAGTGTTGTTACTTCCAATGTTAAGCCTATTGAAAATCAAGAGAAAAATTATACACTTATGCTATCCAAAGCTCCTTGTCAAAATCAAAGTCTTCCATCTTTTTGTTCTACCACTCCATGTTCACTTCCACTTTCTACTCTTCCTAAGTCTTTTCAAGCTTTGAACAATCCTATCAAAGAAGTTGCTCCTATTCAATATGTTCATGATCCTATTGCAAATCCTAATGCTCACTCTAAAGATGTCGATGTCCTTGATTGTCATATAGATGTTGATGAGCTTATTGATTATCCTTTTGTATCTTCCACGTCCATCCTTGGACCTCCTCCACCAATGCTAAAGGCTTCACATCTTCCTTCCATCTTGGGCCCTTATGTCCCTTATGTCCCTTCACTTTACCCTCCTAACTCTCCTAATTCATCATCTATCTTGGGTCCTTATGTCCCTCCATCTCCTATCTTTCCTCAAGATCAACATAGATGCATACCCTTGAATCCTTTTCATCCACCCACCCATCTAAACTAGTCATATCCTCCTTCTTCCACAAGTCCCAAGTCTTTTGGAAGTAACTTGAATGTTCAATACAAGAAAAAGAAGCAATACAAGAATCCATCAAAAAAAAAAGATCACCATGTCTCCTCTAATCGACATGGAGGCATAAAGTCAAAAGAGATATCTAAGAAGAAAACTACAAGACAAGTATGGGTTCCAAAATCCATCATTGAAGATATTCTCTCTAAATCATCAAAAATAAATGAAAAGCCTACAGCTATATGGATTCCAAAATCTCTCTTGAAAGAGTATGATGTTGAACAAAAAGTGAAGTTGACATTCAAGCTTCCAAAGGCTTCCACTTCATCTTCTTCCAAAAACATTCTTCCATTCCATGCGCCTAAACCGCAACCTCTTCTATCCATTCACCATATTTCTTCACGTATTCCTTCATTCACATTTCCTCCATCCTCTCGCCACCCTTCAAGGTGTGTGTTGATGTTGATCTTTCCTTCCTTTCCATCTACTCTTTCACAATCCTTCCATTCATTATCCTTCTACCTTCTATCCTTTTTCCTCATTTTCCTATTCCTCCTATCTTCCAACCTCACTCGCTTTACATAAAACCTTATCCTCCATTTTTCTCTTCCATCGTCCTTTCCCTATCATCATCTTTGAGCATATCATTTTGAATCTTTGGAATATCATGGTTTATCCTTTCAAGGAGCATTATCTAAAAATCTTTCCTTCTTCCAAAAAAATAAATAAATAAATAAATTCAAAAAATAGAAAAATTTAAAACAAAAGAAAAAAAAAATGAAAAAATTGAAAATGTGCCTTGGTGGAAACCTGGAAATAGGTGCCTTGGTAGCAAAAGTAAAGAGAAATAAATTCATCCTATGGTGAAAACCACTCTCTTGTGGCGCCTTGGATAAGTATCGTGATGAAAACCTAGCAATCAGGCATCATGTGCAGTTCTTCTACATATTTCATCCATTCTATCTTCTCTCTTTGATCTTGACAATGTTGACCTATACACAAACATTTGGCTATCTTTTGAGCTATCTTACGATGACCTTTCTTTCATTCCATTCATGTTTAGCCTTCATATTTATTTTCTTCCATTCATTCTAGTCTTTCGCTATCATTTTCCCCTTTGGTCTTGATCTAATAAAAAAGAGTAAAACACGATGCTATGAAGCTTCTTGACATGTCTACTCCTTTGGACTTCATCCTTTCCTTCTTTTGCATTACACTTTTGTGACTTATCCTATGCTAGCCTTTCATTTCTTGTCCAAATGTGCTTTACATGATAATTTTTCCCTAGCTTGGGTACTCTTGAGGAGTTTGCCTTTGAGGATTTCTTCCCTTCATTCTCCTTCATTCTCCTTCATTCTCTTGTCTTTCATCTCTTCCACCAGCTTGCTAATCCTTATTGTCCTCCACCTTGCTAGACATTGGGACTACACAATTTGATCTTGCTTGGGAGTTTGATGCCCGTTCTATTTGGGGGCATCCTTTGTACATACTTATTGATCCTGAAAAAAAACCCAAAAAAATGATATATTGCTAAAAAAATTTAAAATTGGAAAATGTCCTAAAAAAATGATCATCTCAGTGGAAACCTAGCAATAGGCACTTTGATATATCTCCAAAAAAATTATATATTTCAAAAATACCAAAAAATCAAAAAATTCAAAATCCCAAAAAATAGTCACACTTACCCAACTGTGTTTTTTTCAACACTACCCTAGCATCAAGTGTTTCTCAACACTTATCAGATATCTTACCTGTAGTCTAGCATGATATGGTATTCCTCACTGCAGATGTGATACTCAAAGTTTGACTCTATGACCTATACACATGCACTTAAACACTCGATTTGCTGAGACTTGTTTGACTTTATTTCTTTGTGTGCTATCTATGATGATTTCTTTGATGAGTGTTCTCTCCCTAATAGTTTTCAATGATGTCAAGCTAGAAGAATGGGGGCATGAGGACATGTTTTATTGCTTTTTCTACTTGTGGGTAGATTTTGTTGGTCCTAACTGCTATTAGCATTTATGCTTGTTCCACTTAACATTAGGGTCTACAAGGTATTATCCTTGATTGTTTTCGCAAGTGCATACTTATAACCATCTTGACTTTACTTGTGTCTTGATGTGAGTATAATCTTGCCATATTAAACTTAGGTAATCTCACTGCACTAGTCATCTTGACCTATATGTCTTTGGTGCCTAGGTGGGATTCTCACATATCTATCTGATATAGATCATATTCAGATTCACATAGTTATGCTAGTGTGTATTGTATGATCTTGTGATGCTACCAATAAAGCTCGATGATGATAATTAGAGTATAATAGCTTTGTGACCTTGCAAGTAAACCACTTTTCATATAGCTTGCATTTTTAGACTTCATGTTAATTTTCATTTTTAGGCTGCATTATGAGTTGGAGAGGGTTTTCCTTCACCTTTCTTTTGGACTTTTAATCAACTGTGGTCATGTTTTGATCTTCATTTCCTTATCTTCTTTCGTGATCTCAATCAAAATTTTCTATCTTACACAGTTGATTGATTTTGAGGCAAATTCTCTTTCTTCTATCCATTTCTTTTCACCTCTTCCAAACTTCTATCTTCCATTCGCTTTCACCCCACTTCTTTTCTTCTAATTCAACCTTGGGGCATAATCTTTCATGTTTGATGATCTACCTTGATTCTGTGATCCTTATATCTTTCATCTCACATCAAGAACCCTATCTTTAGTTTGATTTGATCAAATTTATCAATTTGTTGTTTCTCCTCTATCTCATTTTGATTTCGATCACGAGGGGGCAGTACCTATCAGCTTCAATCCTTGATTCATCTTATCAATCAACTTTTCTTGAGATTCTTATCTCTTATTTGAGACTTGATTATCACCTAGCTATATAGGTGTTGGTCTTGTCTTTCATATCTTTGCCATCCTATGCTTATGCTTGTCCTGATATGTTCTCATCCGTCGAACACGTGTCTAGATTGGTTTGTGATCCCAAATCGATCTCACATTTCAATTACATTCTTTGACTGCATGTGATCCCAAATTGAGCTCACATTAGTCAAAGAGGGGCAAATGTATGCACCCTAAAATGGTCGCCTAGACTTTGGGCCCCCATTCAGCAATTTATCAAATCCCTGAATCAATATTTTCAAAAATCAATATTTTATCAATTATATCAATTTCCTTGATCAAGTCCTATTTTATCATTTTTGATTATTTTCCTTGGGCTAACCATTTTATCCTAAAGTATTTATTTATTTAAAAAGAATTTCCTCCCCTTTTATTAAATAAAAAGCCCCCACTTTTCCTCTTATCCTAAGTTGCACAAATAAAGCATTATTCTTATTTTATAAAAAGAAGAAAAGAACTTTTTGTCTCATATGGACACAAAAGTCAACTCTTATTTTCTCATTGGAGGATATTTGTGCACATGGATTTCTCCTGTTTGATGCTCCACCCTTGATTAAATCTTTTGCCTCTTAATCTCCATGGTCCATTCCTTTTCAATTCCTTTAAAAGGAGAGCTCTTTTCTCATTCTTAGATCCATCTTTTGAATACTAACCTTATGTTGCAAAAATTTTTGGAGACTTTGGAGCTTTTGGAGATCATTCTTGCATTCTAGATTCATTTCTTGCATCATAGCTTTCATGGCATCTAGCTTAGTTTCTTTTATGCTCTAGATTAGCTCACATAGCTTAATTAGCAAGGGTTTGTAATACTTTCATTTCCATAGTTTAGTTTGCATCTTCATTCTTAGCATAGCTTGCATTGCATTGCATTCTCATTGATTCTTGAGGATATTGGCATTCTTGTCCTTGTCTCTTTGAATCTCCCATTGTGTGGTCTACTAGCAAGGTTGCATGCTTCAATAGCTCTAGCTGAGAGCACCATCAACATCCTTGTGACTCCATGCCTAGGGAGCTCTAGGTCACTTTCTCAAGGTTTCCCATTCATGGATTCCCTTGGAAGTAATGACTTAGAGAAGTGCACTATTTAGTGTGTACAAGTTTGACATCATGATACCAAGATTATTGGATATTTTTGGAGAACCTTGTGGAAGAAATTAAAGACAGATTTGAAGTTTAGTTTTGCACACCACCCAAAAACTAATGGTCAGATTGAAGTGGTGAATAGGAATCTGGATAACCTTTTAAGATGCTTAGTAGGAGATAAACCCAAGGGATGGGACTTAATCCTACCACTAGCATAATTTTCTCTCAATAATTTTTTGAACATGAGTACTATTAGTTCATCATTCCAAATTGTTTATGGAGGCAGTCCAAGGACTACACCATAATTGAGGAAAATGGACCAAGGAAGCATGACAAGTTATGAAGTTGAAGACTTTGCAGAGCACGTCAAGAATCTACATGAGGAAGTACAAGAGAACATTAATAAGATGAACATGCAGTATAATGCTAAAGCAGATCAGAAGAGGAGGCATAAGGAGTTTCAATTTGAAGATGAGGTTATGGTGTATTTGGGGAAAGAAAGGTTCCTAGTGGGAACCTACAACAAGATGAAGATGGGGAAGTTTGATCTCTTCAAGATTCTGAAGAAGCATGATTTGGGGAATGCATATGAGGTAGAGTTTCCAAATGGAATCAATATTTTCCCTATTTTAACATTACAAGTTAAATAGAATATCGAGAAGGTGGAATAGAAGAAGAATTTATACTGGAGAAATGTAGCAATCTAGCACCTACTTTAGAGAAGAGGGATATTGAAGAAATCCTAGATAGTCATGTGGGAAGGAGTACTAGAAATAGACAGTATGAAGAACCTTTAGTGAAGTGGAAGGGGATATTTTTGGAAGACTCGACATGGTTATCCAAAGTAGAGGTTGACCATTTGGGTTTTCCTCAACCAGCTAAGAAGTGACAGAGTCACTTTTCAAATTACCCTAGGTGTCTGATGTAGGAGCATCCAATAGTGTCATGGAAATCCTACATCACCCAAAAATATCACTTGTTGCTAGTTTTTGTTTGTTTTTTTGTATTTTTTGGATACCCATTTGGGAAAAATAGATATTCCAACTCTCAGATTCTCATTATTATATTTCTAGGCCAACCTCCTATTTTTTTAGGAAGTTGATACATTTTAGAACCAAATAGCTATTTTGTAGATGGGATATAATTTTAAGGTGGATGGGGACAAGAAATAATGGGAAGATTGGAAATGGAAAATTAAGCAATCTAGTGAAATAATCAAGTCAAAATCATTCATTATTTGAAAGTTATGGAAGTTTTAAGTTTCTGAAAACCCACTGAAAAATCTTCAGAGCCAAGTTTGAGGCACTAAATGACCTTGTAGGGCCTCAAAAATGGGGGAACAATATTTTATGTTCCATAGATATGTAGAGCGCTCTGAGAGAATTTTGACGATGTAAATGGTTCATCAATTAGAGTCCCGGATCAAAAGTTATGCCTCTCGAAAGTTGGACCACTTTTCAAAAACTACCTAATTTTTGCACCTGGTTCAAATTTGAATTTCAAATCCTCTATTTTGGGGCCCAACCCAAATTTCAAAATGTAAATTTTAATTTTGTCTCTAAACTAAAAATAGGTTGTTTTAGGCCCATCTTCATGGTGGGAAAGTAGTTTTTGGAGAGGAGGTATTGGGAGAAGGGGTTTTCTTCAGAATCTGATAGTATTGTAGCCTATGAGGCATGTATTTTTTCTTTCTAATTTTAATGTCAATGTCATAGCTTATTTATTTAGATAATATAAAATTCCTTTTTTGTTATGTTCATCTAAGTCTTGAGTTTTACCTCATCACTTCCCTAACCATTTTGTGTGCAATATAGACTGCTACAGTAGATGCGGCACCATCAAAGTTTTGAAACTAAATCTTGTAAATTATTCCATAGACAAATACCTCACCATTTGATCTTCAAGAGTATATATCAAGATTGCAGGTTGATCATGGTCTATACTAGTCAATTCTTGTACTTCCTTATACTTTAGTCTTCTTTCATCGAAGGTCACCAATACTGCATAATCCCATGACATCTTTAATTACCTCTTTTTTTATTGAATAGGATTTATCCGACACTAGGTTTCCATGTTGAAACTTACTTAACAAAAATAGTATGAGTTCCTTGTCATCAAACCAAGGAAATTATCCCCATATATCCAAACCAAGGTTACAAACTCTTTGCAACTCCTCTGCAAATAAACCCACTTCCATCTGTCTAATTTTTCTATAATACAATTCCTCCAAAACTACCTTCTTCATCATTCTTGATATGACCACACCAATATCATGAATAACCAACTGAGACTCCATCTTTGCACTAGAATACCTTTTCTCAACTTCTCACAAGATCTTCTAAAAAGATTGATTTATCTTTTTGAAATAATATCAAATGATTTCAAAAATTTACCTTTATAGCCATAATTCATCATAGTTGTTTTTCCCACCAAGAATTAATTATTGTCGATGCAACATATTTTTACACCACACATCAACCAATTGAAATAGATACAATCATTATTTATTCATTTGTTAGGATTACCAAGACAAAAATAATAGTTACATGAAAATATAACCAATATCAAATAAATATTAAACAACACAGAAGAGAACACAAAACATGGAGATTTAACGTGGTTCACCCAATCCCTGGGCTACGTCCACCAACAACGAGTCCAATATTATTATTATATAGTGATTACAACCTAATTACAATCTGTAATCCTTTACAACTCAATACCACCGCAATAAGCTACATAAAACATCCATCGTACTGAAATCCCTAACCCTAAGCCATTATAACAAGACTTATGTCAGTTAACAAGTTAACCGTAAAATACTTGACGAGTCAACCTAGGGAAATTTTTGACATGTCAACTCAAAAATACTTGACGAGTTAACAATGAATGAAAAGTGTATAGTACTTCCCTGATCAATCACCACAAGCCAACAATTTCCCACTTGGGGACTGATTAGGCTCCACACAAAACAACATCATTAACATACAAGAGACAAGTCATTAGAAACCAGTATCACTTCAAAGAAAGGGAAGTGACTGATTTATCATTTTAATACTCCCCCTGAGCCAAAGAATTTAGCTCAATTACTAGAAGAGAGTATTGTAATCCAGTACCAAAAAATTCTCTTCACCAGCATCTTTCTTCTTCCATACCATGTTGGTCTTATGAGATTCACTTCAAAATGTAACATTCTTATCATTCCCAACATTTACCAGAGCAATATCATATTTGTAAGTGTTAGCATAATGACCAATCTAACCACATTTAAAACAATTGGAATTGCTTTGTCCTTATCTTACTCTTTGAACCCTATATCTGCACTAATTAGCCTTGTGACTGTAATTGTGACACACATAACAATTTCCATGAAAGATATTGTTCATTCCATTTCCCTTAATTAAATTAGACACTTGACTTCTGTATCGATTTTCTTTATGACCAAACTTATGACAATTCAAGTATTGAAAAAAAAATTCCTTCCTTGTCTTGCATTCAACAGCCTTATGACAAAAACTATTGCATATGTAACAATAACCATTAAAATATAAATACCTTTGACCATTTGGTTTCTTAACTGGAGGCCTTCTTGAAGATGTATTCAAATTTTGATCTTTCTTGTTGCCTCATACATTTTTCTCTGCTTCAACTACCTTCTCTTTTCCTTTGTCCTTCAAATCTGAACACTCACCAATGAATCATAATCCTTCCTTATCCTTATGACTCTTCTGTAGGGCTAGAAGTTGATCTAGAATATTACTAGTTTCATAAACCTTTTCTTCAAATTTTAGCTTCTTCAATTCTATTTCAATCTTCTCAGTTTGTTCCAAACTCTTCTTGATGATATATTTTAGATCTCCTTTGTTCTCGTTCCAATTTTCCATCTTCTTCTTGAACTCTTCTTTTAGAAACTCTAGTGCCCACCCATAGTTTTCTTTTTAGTTTATTTTTCTAAACTCTGTTAGGCCACTTTTGTGTGTGTGTTGATTATTTCAGTGATATTTGGATTATTTATTTGATTTATTATGAACTTCTAGATAATGTGTTTATAGCTAGATGAGTATGGTTATTCTTGTGTCAATTTAAATTTTTATGATGATGTATATGTTATGGTTATTTCATGATGGCAATCTATATGTTAGGATGTTATTTACATTTATAGTTTTATTAACCCCATACTTGCATGTGTATGGTTGGTGTGTATGTTTTATATTTCTAATTGATGTGTCTGATGTTGATGCAAGAGCATCCTGGGTTTCCTTGCTATCCTGCTCATTTTGTTCATTCTTCTAGTAAGTGTTGATTTTCAATATCTGTCGAGCATTCCTATGTGTCGAGTTGTCCAGTGTTGGCCGAGTGTTCCTTTGTGTGTTGAGTTGTCCAATGTTGGCTGAGTGTTCCTTCCTTTGCCAAGTGAACCTATTATTTGTTAATGCTCGGTTCTTCTTTGACTGAGTTTGTATGTGTTTGGTTCTTAGTTGGAGCTGAATTATGTATTTAATTTAGGTCATGAATTTAATGTTTGGGATCTTGTCTATGGATGTGTGTAGACCATTAGAGGTCGGCCTTCTATTATGTAATGATCTAGAATCTTCTGTAAGCTATTTTGGAAAGTATAAATAAGGATTTTTATATGTAGGCGGTAAGAAAGTAAGTCAGTTAGAAGAGGTAGTGAGATAGATAGATATAGATAAATCTTGCTGGTTGTAACCTGGAAGGCCTCATAGTCAAGCATGTATGTAGAAATTAGAATGAATCAATAATTTGTTTGTGTTCCTTCTCTCCCTTGTTTTATTCTATGTGTTGTTGCTTCCATTGTGTTTAATCTGCAAGGTGCTTAGATAGTTAGGTGTGCCTTTGGCCCTAGTTGTTCATGTCCCTCCTTGCTTCAGGTGGTATCAGAGCTTGACGTTCATCCTTGAGGAGATTGGATTGTGTAGAACCCTAAGTTGGATTTGGTTGTAGGGTGGTAGATTTACAGATTTGACCTATAACTTGAAAAGGGTTACGATCTTGTAGGAACCTATTTGTCAAGATGGTTCGAGGTAGAGGAAATGTTGGTAATGCCATAATGGACATCTTAAGACAAATTGTAGATACATTATAGGTTATGGAGACTGATGAGTCAAGTTTATGGGATGTTTTGTTTATGATTTTCTAAGTCCAGACTTAAATATCTTATGGTTTTTCATAAACATTATGCAGACTTTTATGTTTCTATGCTTTAACCATATGTATATTTGATACTTTGGAAACTAAGGACAAGACTAAATATATATGTATAGACTAATGGATATTGTGATAAAATCTAGTATTTCTCTTCTCTAGTTTTAATGGGTAGTGCTCCTGCAACCACTAGTAATAGAACCACTGACTGTTTCCTACAACATAGGTTACTTTTGAAGCATTATCTATTTACTGCTAAGCTTTTTCTTTAAGTTGTGAGTTAATCTATAGTTTCAGTTTCTAAGTATAAATCTCCTATAGCAATATCTTTTACTTTAGTAGTGATGACTCTTGGAAGAACTAAAGCATAAACTTTACAGCCATCATCTCAAGTTCACGTTCCCAGATTGATACATTTAATGAATTTTAGCACGATCTTATAAGTAGATATGTGATAATTTTAAGCAATGAATCACTGTCAAAGGATGTCCAATCCTTGAGTTACTAGGATATTATTCTGAACAGTCATTTTTGGCATTATTTCCGGGGATTGTGTCAATTAAGTTTAGTCCAAAAGTCATTAAGTTAGTTTGCATTCTACATTATTTGTATGCATAGATGTAGGGATCATCTTGGCAAATTCCTTCCTAATACCATCCAAGTAGAACCATTTGAGGTTTTTAATCAAGAATCTGAAGAATCCCACGCTGAGAACATATAAGAAGAAGAACCATTTGACAATGTATTTGTGGATGCCTATGAACAATTTCCTTCTCCTACAACCTCAAAGGAATCATACCATTTGAATGACCTATTTGCTGAACTTGAAGATCAACCAATAATGGCCCAGCCTACCTTCCCTTTTCCTATTCCTAATCAACAAGTTAACCAAAACTTGAAGAATATACCTTCTGTTGTGCTTCCAAAATTCTATGGCCTCATCATAGAAGATCTTGAGATGTTTCTTTTTGAGTTTTACATACTCTGCAAGAGCTATGACTACTCAACTGATGCTCATAAGCTAAATCTATTTCCCTCTACCTTGAAGGAAGCTACTTTGTGATGGTTCATGAGCCTAGGTTCCAACATTGTACAAGATTGGCTCAGGATGAGAAATTTGTTTCTTATGAAGTACAAGGACTATTGCAGAGGAAGAGACCTAAAAGGAGATGACATTTTTAAAATGTCTCAGAGAGATGATGAAACCCTGGAGGATTATGTCTCTAGGTTCATGTTCAACCTGCAGCGCAATACACAGCATAATCTGAATGCGAAATCCCAAAAACATCTTTTTCTAAAAGGTGTGAGTGATGGAAGTATAGAGGCCCTTGACCTCATGGCAAGAGGTGATATTACTCAGAAAGCTTAGGCTGACATAAAGGATATGTGTGTGAACTACTCTAGAGCTACAGTCAAAAAGGGAAGAGGATTGAGAGACTTACTGCATAAGTCCAATGGTGGATCAGGAGTATCAAAAATGGAGTTATCTAATTTTCTATTTGACTTTAAACAAGACATCATCAATGATGTTGCAACACAGCTAGATACCATGTAGGCAAGAAGAAAAAAAGATGAAGCTGATGGTATGCTAGCAGAGTACTATCCACACTGTAGGGAGAAGAAAAAGAATTGTTGATGTAAGTCTGTTGTAAGCTTGGAGTCCCAACCTATGCCTACTGAGTTCAAAGCCAATGATGAGAATGGAGAGGTGCTCTACGTTGCCCAACGAAGGCCATGGGCTCTTAGACCAGGTATTCCCCAAGATCCTCTTCAAAATTTTAATAGTAATAATGCATGGAAAAATTAGTAGCATAGTGGTTTTAGTGGGTATAATAGTTGGCAGCAGCCTCAGCAAGGTTGGCAACAACCTCAGCAAGGCTGGCAGCAGCCTCATCAAGGTTGGCAACAACCTTAGCAAGCCTGGTAGTAGCCTCATCAAGGTTGGCAACAACCTCAACAAGGCTGGCAGCAGCCTCACCAGGGTTGGCAACAACCTCAGCAACCCTGGCAATAGCCTCAGCAAGGGTAGCAACAACCACACAATTGGATAAACCAATAAGGACAACAAGCTTTGATGTCACCACCTCAGCAGTAGGCTCTAATGCATCCTCTTGCATCTAACACTACTTCCCCTAAATAGACTCAACTTCCTGCTTAGCCTACCCCTAATCCCAACAGTACTAAGCCCGCAGCACAACGGAAGAGCTATGCTATTTCCTTGAATAATATCCAATTAAGATCAGGCACAACCCTTTCTTTGCCACAGCAGCCTATCATCACTGAAGTTGAGGATGCCTCAGCAGAACCAACTGAGGTGCCAGTGCACCATGCCTCTCCTACAGCTCAAGAACCCCCATTTCCTCATCGATTGGAAGAACAAGCTAAGCTAGTGGAGAACCAAGCAGTATTGGACTTTCTTACCCAACTAAAGCAAATGACAGTTAAAATACCCCTGTTAGATGTCATAAAAGAAGTGCCTACATATATTAAAACCATTAAGGAAGCCTATATAAAATAGCCCAGGAGGAAGAAAAAGGATCCCAAAACCATACATGTCCTAGGATAATTATCTGACCTACTGTTGGAGAAATTAATAGTTCCAAAGTATTCTGATCCTGGTAGCCCTGTGGTCATAGTCACTATTCAAGGAATATAAGTTCAAAATGCTCTAGTTGACTTAGGTGCATCCATAAATGTCATGACCAAAGAAGTAATGTCTCAATTGCATATCATTGGTCTTAGGGAAACCCCAACCATCCTTCAGCTTGCTAATAGTTCCACCATTACACCTGATGGGATGGTAGAGGATGTAATAGTCACCTTGAATTCTTGGGAATATCCAATTGACTTTTTTGTCCTTTCTCCAAAGGCTAACATGGGAGGATATCCAATTATTTTAGGTAGGCCTTGGCTGGCTACTGCAGATGCCTATATAGCTTGTCAGTCAGGAAAAATGACTATATCCAATGGAGTCAACACTAAAAATCTGACTCTATATTCCCCAGCTCAACCTCTATTGCAAGATGACCAGATAATTTGGCCAGACTTGGATGATACTGAACCTGAGGTCAATTCCATTCGCCGGTTAATGATGATATTCAGGGAACCATTTGTAGCCTCTAGGGGAGAAGATGAAATAATTTCCTCCATTATCATGAATGAATATGGAGTGCAATCCTCAATGTGTTCCCACGAAGACTGTGTTCTTGAAACTTTGTTACCACCTTCAAATGCTCCATAGTATTCAAAAACTTCACAATTCCTTCATACATTATTGCCTCATGAAATGGATTCTTCTCCAATTTCTCAGCTGTCCATGGTAGAAAAGGTCACTAAGCTAGAAGTCAGCCCAAGATGGGAGTTAAATATAAATAGTGCTTTGACACTCTCTCAGCAGCAAGTTGTCCTACAGCTTCTAAAAGAACATCAACAAGTTTTTGTTTGGGATTACACTAACATGAAAGGTCTAGATCCTAAACTCTACACTCATAAAATCTATATCAGTCTTGAATTCAGACCTATTTGTTAACCTCAAAGAAGGGTTAATCCAGCTCTAAGGGATATAGTTAAGAATGAGTTGTAGAAGTTGTTAAATGCTGGCTTCATTTATCCCATTTCTGATAGTCAGTGGGTCTCCCCTCTTGTTATAGTACCCAAGAAAGGAGGGAAGTGGAGAGTTTTTGTTGACTATAGGGAACTTAACTCAGCTACTAAGAAGGACCACTTTCCATTACTATTCATAGACCAAGTCCTTGATAACCTAGCTGGTAAGAAATACTTCTCTTTTCTGGATGGATTCAGTGATTATAATCAGATACAGATAGCACCTAAGGACCAGGAGAAGACAACGTTCACATGCCCATGGGGAACATTTGCCTATTTAGTGTTACCTTTTGGGTTGTGCAATGCTCCTACCACTTTCCAGTGAGCTGTGATAAGTATATTCTCTGACATCTCTTCTGATTTCATGGAGATTTACATGGATGACTTTACCACATATGGGCATACTTTTGATGAAGAAAAGGAAAATTTAGAAAAATTTCTTCAAAGATGTCATGATTATAACCTCTCTCTAAATAGTGAAAAGTGCTTCATGATGATGGAAGAAGGGGTTGTCTTAGGACATTTCATATCTTCAAAAGGTATTCAAGTGGACCCTGCCAAGATTGAAGTGATTAGCACATTGCCTACTCCAGCAAAACAAAAAGATGTGCGAAGTTTTCTTGGGCATGCCAATATTATAGAAGGTTTATAAAGGATTTCAGTCAACTTGTAGCACCCCTGTATAATCTTCTCAAAAAGGATGTTGATTTTGCTTGGGACTCTGACTGTGCAAATTATTTCTTGCAGCTTAAAGAATTTCTCACCACAGCACCGGTTTTGAGAGGACCTAATTGGGGCTTGCCTTTTCACATTCATACTAACACCTCAGACTATGCTATTGGTGTTGTGCTTGGTTAGAAGGTGGACTCAGTTGAGCATGCAATTTACTTTATCAGTAAAAATTTGCAAGGAGCTGAGTTTAATTACACTATCACTGGAAAAGAACTTCTTACAGTCATCTACGCCCTGAATAAATTCAGACACTACATTACTGGATATGAGATCTATGTGCATACCGACCATTCTTCTATTAAATATCTCATGAACAATCCTACAATCTCTGGAAGATTGGCTCGATGGTTGCTTCTTATGCAAGAATTTGACATTACAATAATAGATAAACCTGGTAAGACAAATGTGGTAGCTGATTTTCTTTCTAGGTTGCATGTACCTGATGATCCTGCAGCCATTGATGATAGTTTTCCTAATGTCTTCCCACAATCCTTGGTATGCTGATATTGCCAATTATCTCACCTCTAGTAAGACACCAGCTCATTTTTCTACTAAAGAAAGAAGATTGTTGACTGAAAAGAGCTTTAATTATTCATGGATTTCTAGATTCATGTTTTATACTGGTCCTGATCAAGTAACCAGAAGATGCATAAGGGAGGATGAAACATATGATATCCTCAGGGCATGTCACGATGAACCTTGTGGTGGTCATTTTGCTGCCAAAAGAAATGCACTGAAGATCTTGACTACAGGCTACTATTAGCCTAGTTTACACAAAGATGTTGCTCAGTACACCAAAAAGTGTGACAAATGCCAATGCATGGGATGACCTACCAAGATAGATGAAATGCCCCTGTAGCCATAGGAAATTGTTGCACCCTGTGATAAATGGGGGATTGACTTCGTCAGCCCTATTGAGCCATCTTCACAAGGTAAGTCCTATATCCTTGTATGTATTGACTATGTTACAAAGTGGATTGAGGCTAAACCTATGAAGCACCCAAGGGATAAAAATGTTTCAAAGTTCCTTTATGAATTCATTTTCACCCAATTTGGGGTACCAAGGGAGATTCAATCTGATCAAGGTCCTCAGTTTACTTCCAATTTGATTACTACTCTGATGGAAGAATATAACATCAGGCATGGTAAATCTTCACCCTATCACCCCCAAGATAATGGGTAGGTAGAAGTTACCAATTGGGAGTTGGATTCTATTCTCACTAAAATAGTAGCCATCCATAAGAAAGATTGGGCTATCCGACTTCTTGAAGCACTTTGGGCTTATCGAACTACATGGAAGTCTACAACCAATTTCACACCATTTGAGCTTGTATATGGTCGCTCTCCAGTCATGCCTATAGAGTTCAAATATAAGACACTTAGGATAGCTCTTGATCTTGGGATGGATCTCACTGCAGCACAGCAAGAATGGATACTGATTTTGAATGGCCTTGATGAGTGGCGCAAATCTGCCCTACACAACATAGAATTGATACAACACGAGCACAAGCAATGGCATGACAAGTATGTTAAGGACAAAGTCTTTTATGTTGGTGATTGGGCGCTCCTCTATGACTCCCGCTATCAACATAACCCAAGAAAATTCCAAACCAAGTGGCTCGAACCATATGAGATAATTGCAGTCTTTCCAAATGGAGTAGTTCAGCTTTCCACAGTTGATCCAGTTCATTTCAAATTATTGGTCAATGGTCACAGATTGAAGTTATATCACAAACCCCAGAGTAAGGATGAGTTCCTACAACAATTCTCTTCTGTCGTTGGTGACACACTTCCTGCAACAACTCATAATGAGATTTTTGCTCATTTTCCTTCCTCACTCTAGAAGATCTTGTCACTTTCATAATAAACACTTTCTTAACAAAAGTCACTTCTCCATAATAAAATTCCATTTCATTTCTTGTCTATCACCCATCCACCTCATTTTATTCTTCATTAGTGGATAACAATGACTGCCACCTCAGCAGCAATTTTGGTTAGTACACTTTCTGAGGTATGCAAGTTTAATTTGTTTTCTAATTATTTTCATGTATGCCTTGTCACCTGTGCAAGTGTGGGACCACTTGCCTAATTTAGCTAGCGGGGAAGTTATATCTTTTTTTGTCATTATGTTTATGAAATCTTTATATTTATTCTTTTATCCTGTCGTACTTGCAATTCTTGTCATGATTTGACACTTTTTGAAAATCATTATGCTTCGTTGTTATTTCACACATATGAAGTAAAGGTGGCAAGTTATGTCAAGTACAAGTTCTGGAGAGAGTACTTATGAGTAATTATGAGAAGTTAATAGATAATTTGCATTTATATTACTTATGAGCTCATTTTCTAAGCTTCCCTACTTGAAATTTCCAAATTTGAAATCTTCCTATAACTTGCCTCCTTGTTCAAAATTGTTCTTGTCTATTTTTTATCTCATGCAACTTCATTTTGGGTATTTTGGCAACCTGAGATGGGAGGTGACCTCATTCGTAGGGAGCCCACTGTGCATAATGTTTTTCTAGAAGACCAAGCCTACAGACCATATTTTTAGGCAAGGGGTTGGTTGGATTATATTCAGAAGCTAACCAGTTGGGATGACAAAGTTGCACTACAATTTCTTAACTCTTTAAAAGATGGAGTGGCTATAGTCAAAGGACTGAGGGTGCCATTTTTGGAGGCAATTTTGGCAGAAGTTATGGGGTTACCGCAGAAAGGTGAGGAATTTGCATAAAATCTTGATCCAACCACATCTAGAGCTCAGTTCACTCTACATTCAAACCCACTGCTTGAAGTTGACCAAAAACAAGGTACATTTAGACTATCTCTTCCAGAGCCATTTAGGCAATGTTTGGTTCATGTCATTAGATATTTTACCTATGAAGGGTGGCGTTCATTCCTGCATTCTGTTCACTTTAAATTTTTGAGTTGTCTAAGGCATGACAATAGGCCTATCAATGTTCCTAGTTTTGTGTTTAGCATCTTGTCGAAATAGGCCACTCTAGTTCAGAAGGGTAAACATAATTCTATCTCACATCATTGTTTAATCAAATTGATAGTTGAGAAAGCCTTAAGGGAGTAGTCAAAAATCTCCTAGGATGAATTTTTGCTGCAAGGGTTTAAGGAGCCAACCCCAGAACCAAATGGGTGGAGAGTGGGACAGAGGATTCAAACCAATAAAGGGGTTAGGAAAATTTTTATTGAACTTGGACAATGTTCTTCATCCAAGAAGAAATCTAGGGTTAAGACCCCTAATTCCACTCATTCCTCTATTTCAAGGTCATTTCATGAAGAGGAATTGGAGACTTCTATAGAAAAGGCTGAAGTTTCTCCTGCAGTGGAAATGATTTCCCTGAAGGACAGGAAAAAGAAAAATAGCCCTGGTACTGGTCGGCAAGCTAAGGCATCTCCTACAGCCACAAGCACTTCCAGAAAAAGGAAAGTTCTATAAAAGAAGGAATAAACTCCGTTAAGGAGAAGTAATAGGAGGAAGTCAAAAAAAACTACAGAGATTCCAGTTAATGAGCCAAATGTAGAACAAGATTCTAGACGGAAGGAAGAAGAGGGTAGAAACATTCAGCAAGAAGCTAAAATACAACCTGAAATCTCTAGGCAAGAAGAACAGGGGACTGAGATTATGCAGCAGGAAATATTTGAGGGGCTTCCTGATTTTGAAATAGAGCAGGTTCCTAGTAAGCTAGCAAATGCAAAAGTCATTATAATCGGTGATGACTCCAGCTCATAAGAGCAAGCTTATGTGTTTTGGAGAAGAGGTTCAACTTCTAGGAGCCCTTAGAGAAATGACTTAGATAGTTACATCAGGGAAGAAGATGACACAATGTTTTATCCTACAATAGAAAGGAGTCCCTATGAAGAGAACCCTGATATTGATGCAGACCTTGTTAATAAGGTAGTAGAGAAAATTCTGAATGAAGGATTAGATACATTAGCCTCAGTGGCTCAGTAATGCTCTAATACCGAGTGGTTTATGATCATCTAGATAGATCCTTTGAAGAGGGAAAGTGCTAACAATGGTAAGTCATTTGTTCCTAAAATAGCAGACAACTCTTTCATTAATTCAATGTCAGATCAATCTGGTTCAGCATCTTTGTTATCTGTTATCTTTCAATTGTCTAAGCAATTAGTTTCTAAGAGAGAGTAGTGGAAATAGCAATGAAAAGAACTAAATAGGGTAATAGACTATCACTATCAGGAGACACTTGTTCAAGAAGAAAAAGTAGAATAGCTGAGTGTGAATCTTAACAAAATCACATCTCTAATTCCTGACCTGATGGGTTGTAGATCCCCATCACCTATCTATGCCTTGTTTCTTAAATAATAGTTGTTAAACTATCAAATGACTTGCATTATGCAAGACAAATCTCCCTCATTGCAAGAGCCTACTCAGTTTTCTCAAGCCTTCCACAACTCTTCTGAAGCCATTCAGAATCTATTATGTGAACTCTATCTCCACAACCTTGCAATCCCAAATGACCAAGTTTGGAATCCCTTACTTTATGTTGGGGATATTCAGCTTAGAGCCCTTATGTCTTGGGTACAGAATGAGATTAGTTGGGACACTCAAGCCAAAGTGTATAGGGATTTGGAGCCAAAAATTGCCTTGTATCTAAGACCTGAAGCCAAAGATCCTCGAACTTACTATTATAATTGCTTAAGAATTGCCCCCTCTGAATCAGGTAGCAAAGTCATCTATCCACTTAGAGATGAAGCATTTAATGCATATGAATAGCTGGTAGAATATAAATTGCCTAAGGCTAGAAATGCCATTCAGTGGTGTTGGAACAGTTTATCTAGGGAGCTGAGAAATAGAGAACCACATTCACCCCTCAACTTTGCTATGGAAAACCAGCGCACACCTTGGTATATTTCCTTGGGAAGAGAGCTGAAAAGTTTATGGATCCCACTCACCTTTCAGCCTCCATTACTGATGTCTCCTCTCCTTGCAAACTCAAAAAATTTGGATAGCTGTGATATGAAGAAAGAGGACAGGTGGAAAAGATATAGAGAGATAAAGGGATTTTATTGGAGTCTTGCAAAAGGAGGTACTGGGTAGAGGACAGCTGATGATTATAGATTGACAGCCAGGTTGAAGAATTTGTTTGTTGTGGGACCAGCAAATAGCTAAGTTGGGGGGAATGATGAGTCAAGTTTATGGGATTTTTTGTTTATGATTTTCTGAGTCCAGCCTTAAATGTCTTATGGTTTTTCATAAACATTATGCAGACTTTTATGTTTCTATGCTTTAACCATATGTATATTTGATACTTTGGAAACTAAGGACAAGACTGAATATATATGTATAGACTAATGGATATTGTGATAAAATCTGGTATTTCTCTTCTCTAGTTTTAATGGGTAGTGCTCCTGCAGCCACTGGTAATAGAACCACTGACTGTTTTCTGCAGCATAGGTTACTTTTGAAGCATTATCTATTTACTGCTAAGCTTTTCCTTTAAGTTGTGAGTTAATCTGTAGTTTCAGTTTCTAAGTATAAATCTCCTATAGCAATAGCTTTTACTTTAGTAGTGATGACTCTTGGAAGAACTAAAGCATAAACTTTGCAGCCATCATCTCAAGTTCACATTCTCAGATTGATACATTTAATGAAGTTTAGCATGATCTTATAATTAGATATGTGATAATTTTAAGCAATGAACCACTATCAAAGGATGTCCAATCCTTGAG
The DNA here is from genome assembly GCA_027943335.1 of Chamaecyparis obtusa. Lineage (NCBI taxonomy): Eukaryota > Viridiplantae > Streptophyta > Pinopsida > Cupressales > Cupressaceae > Chamaecyparis > Chamaecyparis obtusa. The sequence goes on from BSBK01001546.1 coordinate 944,739, forward strand.
TTACTAGGATATTATTCTAACCAATCAGAGACAGCCCAAAGGAGAGGAGTGCATCTTGATGATATGAGTGATGATGAAGAAGAGGCACCAAACCCTAACCCAAAGCCTGAGGAAGATCAAGATGAGGAAATATTATTGAGATTATTGTCTAGGGCACATTCAAATCCCGTTGTTGAAGTTATTCCTTATGATGGAAATTTGGATACTAATATTGTGGTGGATTGGATCTTGAATATGGAAAAGTTCTTTGAGTTTGAAATAACTCCTGAGAATAGGAAGGTGAAAATGTTGTCACTAAATTGAAAGGTCATGCCTCATTGTGGTGGGAGCATTTACAAACTGATAGACAAAGAAGAGGAAAGGAAAATATCAGAACCTGGTTGAAAATAGTGAACAAGGTGAAGAAGAAGTTCCTTCATGTTGATTACCAAGTTATCTTGTTGAGGAAGATGTAAAACCTTAGACAAAGGGATATGACTATGAAGGAATACACTGAGGAATTCTATAGATTGGATATCAGATCTGGACATGTGGATGATGAGGTTGAGAAAGTTGCAAGGTACCTGAATGGATTGAGATTTGGAATTCAAGATGAAATAAGTTTTGTGAAATTGGATAGTGTGGAAGAAGCATATCAATATGCCTTGAAAGTCGAGGAGTTCTTAATAAAGAAGCATGAACAAAAGATAGAAGTAGAGGTGGTAGATTCCAAAGAGGCAGAGGTAGATCCTATGGTGAAGGTGGTAGATCTAATAATTATGCACAAGATAAGGGAAAATCTGAGTGGAAAACTGAAGATAAAAGAAAGACTGAGTGGAAAGGTGGTAGTTCTTACTGAGGAGGTACTAGTTCATACTGAGGAATGGGTAATTCTTACTCTAGAGGTGGTTTTAGTGGTAATTGTTTCAGCTGTGATAAAGAAGGGCATAGATCCTTTGAGTGGAGATACTCTAATGGAAATGAATAAAGTAATCAAAATGCTATGGTACAAGAAAATCTTGAGGGTTCATCAAGCAGACCTGAGGATGGATAAAATCTGATGGTAAGGAGAACTTTGTGTAATATAAGAGTTGATGAAGAACTTGTCCTGAGGAGAAGTTTTTTCAAGACCAGATGTAAGATGGCAGGAAAATGTTGCAAAGTGATTGTTGACATTGACAATTTAGTGAATTTGGCATCAGAGGAGCTAGTTTCAAATTTGCAATTGTAGAGGTTGAGACACCCTATGTTACGTGGATCAAGGATGAGCATAAATTGTTGGTAAGTGAGCAATGTATTGTGAATTTCAAGATTAGAAGTTACTTTGATGAATTTTTGTGTGATATTATTCCTATGGATTGTTGTGATATTCTATTGGGTAGACCTTGGCAGTATGATAGATATGTTGTGCATGATGATAGATTCAATCAATATAATACTCTTTGGACAAGTGGGAGAAAGAAAAAATTGTTACCTTTGATTGAAGTTCCAAATGAGATAAATTGTACTACTGTGAAAATTTGCATGGTTAATGGGAAGCAATTTGAAAAAGACATGAAGAAGAACCAAGTTTGTTTTTCTATAATTCCTAAGAGGCCGAGTTGTGGTAGTAATGGCCAAGTGACAGAAAATAGTAATGGTCGAGCAACAGAAGATAGTAGAGACTGAGTGCCAGTAGAAACTAAAAACTTATTGAATGAATACAAGGAGATTGTTGTAGAGGATATTCTCGATGGTTTACCACCAATAAGAAGTATAAGTCATTGTATGGATCTGATTCATGGAGCTATTTTGTTGAATAAAGTACCATATAGATTGACACCTACTGAGAATGAAGAACTTAACAGAAAAGTGAAGGAGTTGTTGTAGAAAGGTTTGATCAAAGAAATCTTGATTCCATGTGTTGTACCTACTATATTGGCACCTAAGAAGAATGGAGAATGGAGAATGAGTACTGATTCCAGAGCTATCAACAAGATAACAGTGAAGTATATGTTTCCTATGCCAAGGATGGATGATATAATGGATTTTTTTAGTGGAGAAAATTATTTTACCAAAATTGATTTGAAAAGTGGGTATCATCATATCAGATTCAGAGAAGCTGATGAATGGAAGACTGCTTTCAAGACAAAAGATGGTTTGTATGAGTGGTTGGTTATGCCTTTTGGTTTGACTAATGTACCTAGTACTTTCATGAGGTTAGTGAATGAGGTTCTTACTAGATTTTTGGGTAAGTTTGAGATTGCTTATTTGGATGATATTTTGATATTTAGTAGGACTAAGGAAGAACACCTTGAGAATATTAGACAAGTGTTGCAAAGAATGAAAGAGGAGAAGTTGTTGATTAATTTGAAGAAGTGTTTATTTATGCAAGAAGAGATTGTGTATTTAGGATTTGTAATTTAAACTGATGGTTTGAAAATGGATCCTGAGAAGGTTAAAGAAATTTTGGAGTTGCTTACACCTGAGAATGTGGGTGAGGTAAGATCATTTCATGGTTTGGCTAATTTCTATAGAAAGTTCATTAAGAATTTTAGTTATGTTTTTAATGCTATGACTAAGACTATGAGAGGAAATCAAAAGGATTTTAAGTGGACACATGGAGCTGACAAGATTTTTGAGACTTTGAAACAAAAGGTTGGCGAGTTACCTGTGTTAGCTTTGTCTGATTTCAATAAGGTATTTCAAGTTGAGTGTGATGCAAGTGGTAGTGCAATAGGAGCTATGTTGAGTCAAGAAGATAAACATGTTCCTTTATTTAGTGAGAATTTGAATGATGCTAAAAGAAATTATTATGTGTATGATCAAGAGTTTTATGCTATTGTTCAAACTTTGAAAAGGTGGAGACACTATTTGATTCCTAAGGAGTTTCTATTGTAAACTGATCATAAAGCTTTGCAATATTTGGGAAGTCAACATAATTTGAATCAAAGACGTGAAGTGGGTTAAATATTTACAAAGTTTCACATTTGTGATCAAGCATAAGAGTTGAGATACTAATAGATTTGAAGATGCATTGAGTAGAAGATGTTCCTTGTTGACCGAGATGAAGGTTACAGTTATTGGTTTTGATGAGATGAAGAAGTTGTATGATACTGACCCTAATATTTTTGAGGCGTGGAGAGAGTGAAGAGCACCAAATCTGTCAAAAAAATTGAGTAAGTTTGAGGAGTATTTCATTCAAGAAGGTATGTTGTTTAAATGAATTCAGTTGTGTATACCAAGAAGTTCCATGAGAATTAAATTTATTAAGGAAAAGCATTGTGGTAGATTAGTTGGATATTTTGGAATTGATAAGACTTTGAGTTTGCTTAAGGAAAAGTATTATTGGCCAAATATGTATAAGGATGTTTAAAAGTTTGTAAGGATTTTTGGAATTTGTCAAGTTGCAAAAGGAGTAAATTAGAATATTGGATTGTATACACCTATTTATGTTCCTGAGAAACCTTGAAGTGACATCAGTATGGATTTTGTTCTTGGATTACCTAAGACAGCAAGAGGGTATGATTCCATATTTGTTGTTGTGGATAGATTTTCTAAGATGGCACATTTCATACCATGTAAGAAGACATCAGATGTTGTGCATATTGCTGAGATTTTCTTCAAATATATTGTTAGACTACATGGATTACCAAGAAGTATTATCTATAACCGAGATAGCAAATTTGTTGCTTATTTTTGGAGGACTTTGTGGAAGAAGATGGATACTGAGTTGAGGTTTAGTTCTACATTCCATCCATAGACAGATGGACAAACAAAGGTTGTGAATAGAAGCTTAGGTAATTTGTTGAGATGTTCAGTTGGAGATAATCCAAGTAATTGGGATATGGTATTGGCACAAGCTGAGTTTGCATATAATAATTATATGAATAGGAGTTCAAGCAAAACACCTTTTAATATTGTTACTGGAATGCAGCCTAGAGGAGTATCACATTTGATGGATATTGTTGGTGAAGAAAAGAGAAGTGCTAAAGGGGAAATATTTTCTAATTTTATGAATTTTTTACATGAGGAAGTGAAGTTGAAGTTGGAACAAAGTAATCAAAAATATAAGGAAAATGTTGACAAGTCTAGGAGACATCATGTTTTTGAATTTTTTGATGAGGTAATGGTTCATTTGAAGAAGGGCAGATTTCCTATTGGAACATACAATAAGCTAAAAATGAAGTTTGGTCCTTGTAGAATTTTGAGGAAGTTTGACAGTGGTAATGCTTATGAAGTTAAGTTATTTGATGATATGGATACATCTCCTATATTCAATACTTTTTTATTTGCATAAGTATCATGAGTCAAATGATGAAGTTGTTGTACCATATGATTATCCTAAGAAGCACGTTGTAGAGGTTGAATAGATATTGGATCAGAGGATTGGAAAAAGCACAAGAGCAAAGGATTACTATGAATATTTGGTGAAGTGGAAGAATAGACCAATTGCAGATGCTACATGGATTTCTCAATTTGAGTTAGATTCAACTCAGGTTGTGACATCTCAATGATTCGGGAGAATCATTTATTTCAACCCCGGTTGTCTGATGCAAGAGCATCATGGGTTTCCTTTCTATCCTTTTCATTTTGTTCATTATGCTAGTAAGTGTCAATTTGTAGTCTTTGCCAATAGTTCTTGTGTGTCGAGTTGTCCACTATTGGCCAAGTGTTCCTGGGTGTGCCGAGTTGTCTAGTGTTGGTTGAGCATTCCTTCCTGTGCCGAGTGAACCTATTATTTGTTGATGCTCAGTTATTCTTTGACCAAGTTTGTTTGTGTTTGGTTCTTAGTTGGAGCTGACTTATGTATTTAATTTAGGTCATAAATTTAATTTTTGGGATCTTGTCTAGGGATGTGTGCAGACCGTTAGAGATCGGCCTTCTATTATGTAATGATCTAGAATCTTTTGTAAGTTGTTTTGGCAAGTATAAATAAGGATGTTTAGATGTAGGTAGTAAGCAAGTCAATTAGAAGAGGTAGTGAGATAGATAGAGGACTTTTGTAATACATTGTAATAGCAGGCCCTAACCAGGAAGGCCTTACAGCCTGGCATGTATGGTTCTATTTGATAAAATATATGAAAGACTTTGCATTCTCTCTCTCACTATTGTGTTTGTTGCTTCCGTATGTGTTGGGAAGACTTGGATCATTAGGGTGCACCATTGTTCGGCCTCTCTTGCTCCCTACCTTGCGTCAGGTGGTATCAGAGTGAGGTGAGATCTTGATCTAGGTCTGCAAATCTAGGTTTGTAGGTTCCTCTTGAAGCCCTAGTTGATTGTTGTGGGGTAGCAGATTGCGATCTGACCTACAATTGTAGAGGGTTGTCAAGATGGTTTGTGGGAGGCAAGATGCAGATCCAGGATTGTCAGATATGCTAAGGAAAATTGCTGCTAGGTTAGAAGTTGTTGAAACAGCCCAGAGAAGAGGCAGACATCTTGAAGATGTTAGTGATGATGAGGTTGAGGAAGAACAGCCGAATGAAGAACCTGCACCTGTTATGGATCAAGGTGAAGAAAGATTTTTGAAGGCTTTGACAAGTTTGAAGTCAACACCACATTTCAATCCTCTTGAGTATGGTGGAAAGCTAGATTCTGATGAATTAGTGGACTGGATCACTGAGATGGAAAAGTATTTTGACTATGAAAACATTCCTAAGGACAAGAAGGTGAATATTGCAAGCACAAAGTTTAAAAGTCATGCATCCTTATGGTGGGAACATCTGCAGCTGGATAGGAAGAGGAAAGGAAAAGACAAAATCAAGGTATGGAATAAAATGGTGAACAAATTGAAAGGAAAGTTATTACCTCATGATTATCAAATTAACCTAGTTCGGCGAATGCAAAGTTTGAGACAGAAAGATAGCTCGGTAAAGGAGTATACTGAGGAATTATATAGACTAGATATTAGATCTGGACATGATGAAGATGATTTGGAAAGAATCGCTAGATACCTGAATGGTTTGAGAGTTTCCATCCAAGAGGAAATTAGTATGGTCAAGTTGGAGAACATTGAAGAGGCTTATCAATTTGCTTTGAAGGCTGAGGAGAAATTGAACAAGAGACATGAACAAAGATAAAGAGGTTGAGGTGGTAGATTCCCTAGAGGAAGAGGTAGATCTAATGGTGAAAATGGTAGATCTGAACAAGAAAAGACAAATCTGGACAAAGGCAAGACCGAGTGGAAAGGTTAAAGTTCATCTAGAGGTAGAGGCAGTAACTATCGAGGTGGTTATGGTAGAGGAAGTTTCCAAGGAACTTGTTACAATTATGGAGAAGAAGGACATAGATCTTTTGAATGTACACATGCTAGTAAGAAGGCTGGTAGCAGTAGAAATGCTTTGGTGTAAGAAGAGTCACCGAATGAACCTGAGAAAGAAAATAACTTGATGGTAAGGAGAGCATTGTGGAATGAAAGCAAGAAGGAAGATCTGGTCAAGAAAATTTTGTTCAAGACCAGATGTAGAGTTTATGACAAATTTTAAAAGGTAGTCATTGACAGTGGTAGCTTGGAGAATCTAGCATCTGAAGAGATGGTCACAAAATTGCAATTGGAAAGGTTGGTACATCCGAAGCCCTATCAGATTTCATGGATCAAAGATGAGCATACACTCTTGGTAATTGAACAATGTTATGTGAATTTGAAGATTGGAAAGTACTATGATAAGGTGTTATGTGATATCATGCCTATGGATTGTTGTCATATTTTTTTGGGTAGACCTTGGCAATATGATAGACATGCTATATATGATAGGAGATTGCATAAGTATACTATTGTGGCTGATGGAAAGAAATAAATCTTGTTACCATTGATGGAAGAACCTGTTAGTAATGTATGCACATCTATGAAAGTTTGTTTGATGGAGGGAAGAAATTTTGTTAACTCTTTGAAGAATAATGATGTATGTTTTGTTGTGATCCCTAACAAACCAAGTAAGAAAATAGAGTATAATGTCCCTGAGGAGATTGATAAGCTACTCACTGAGTACAGTGATATCATTTCTGATAATGTACCTGATGGTTTTCCACCAAAAAGAAGTATTGATCATTGTATGGATCTAATCCCTGGAGCTAGTTTACCGAATAAGGCACCTCATCGGTTGACACCTACCGACAATCAGGAATTGAACCGACACATTCAAGAGTTGCTGGAGAAAGGTTTGATCAGAGAAAGTTTCAGCCCTTGTGCAGTACCTATTGTATTGGCACCAAAGAAGAATGGAGAATGGAGAATGTGTACTGATTCCAGAGCAATCAATAAGATAACAGTGAAGTATAGATTTCCTATACCGAGAATGGATGACATAATGGACAGTTTGACTAGAGAAAAGTATTTCACAAAGATTGATTTGAAAAGTGGGTATCATCATATCAAAATCAGAGAGGTTGATGAATAGAAGACTATTTTTAAGACAAAAGAAGGTTTGTATGAGTGGTTGGTTATGCCCTTTGGTTTAACTAATGCACCGAGTACTTTTATGAGGCTAATGAATGAAGTTTTGAAGAAATTCTTGGGTAAGTTTGTGATTGTACATCTTGATGACATCCTGATATTCAGTAAGACCAGAGAAGAACATTTGTTGCATGTTAGACAAGTTTTGTAGAGATTGAAAGAGGAAAAGTTGCTGATAAATCTAAAAAAGTGTTCATTCATGAAAGAGGAGATTGTGTATTTGGGATTTGTTATTTCAGCTGATGGTTTGAAGATGGATCCTGAAAAGGTTAAAGCTATTTTGAATTGGCCTACACCTGTGAATGCTAGTGAGGTAAGATCATTTCATGGTTTGGCAATTTTTTACCAAAAGTTCATAAGGAATTTCAGTTCAATTTGTAATGCTATGACTGAGACTATGAGAGGAGACAAAAGAGAATTCAAGTGGACACATGGAGCTAACAAAATTTTTGAGACTCTGAAGCAGAAGGTTGTTGAATTACGTATTTTGGCATTACCTGATTTTAATAAGGTATTTCAAGTAGAATATGATGCAAGTGGAAGTGCAATTGGAGTTGTGTTGAGTCAAGAAGGTAAACCTGTTGCTTTCTTTAGTGAAAAGTTGAATGATGCTAGAAGGAAATATTTTATGTATGATCAAGAATTCTATGCTATTGTTCAAGCATTGAAGAAATGGAGACATTATTTGATACCGAGTGAATTTGTGTTGTATACTGATCATAAGGCTTTACAATATTTGGGTAGTCAGAATAAGTTGAATCAGAGACATATGAAACGGGTTGAGTATTTACAGAGTTACACATTTGTGATAAAGCATAAGAGTGGAGTCATTAACCGAGTTGCTGATGCATTGAATAGAAGAAGATCTTTGATGACCGAGATGAAAATTGAAGTTCTTGGTTTTGATGAGATGAGAGATTCTTATGAGTTTGACCCTAATTTTTCTGAGCCATGGAAAAAGTGCAGAGCACCTATACAAGATCAACAAGATACTAAATGGGATGAATATTTTATTCAGGAAGGTTTATTGTTTAAAGGTGTTCACTTGTGTATACCGAGAGGAGTAATGAGAACTAATCTGATAAAGGAAAAACATAGTAGTGGTTTGGCTGGACATTTTGGTATTGATAAAACATGGAATTTTCTTAAGGATAAGTACTATTGGCCGCAGTTGTATAAAGATGTTCAAAAATTTGTGAAAAGTTGTGGAATTTGTCAAGTTGCAAAAGGAGTAAGTCAGAATACTGGATTGTATACACCGATTGTTGTTCCTGAGAAACCTTGGATTGACAGCAGTATGGACTTTGTTCTTGGCTTACCGAAGACAATAAGAGGTAATGATTCTATATTTGTTGTTGTGGATAGATTTTCTAAAATGGCACATTTTATACCATGTAGAAAGACATCAGATGCAGTACATGTAGCAGATCTTTTCTTTAAGGAAATTGTCAGATTGCATGAATTACTGAGGAGTATTATCTCTGACCGAGACAATAAATTTGTTGGATACTTTTGGAAAACCCTTTGGAAGAAATTTGGCACTGAGTTGAAATATAGTTCTACATTTCACCCACAAACCGATGGATAGACTGAAGTTGTGAATAGAAGTTTGGGAAATCTTTTGAGATGTTTGGTTGGAGACACACCGAGTAATTGGGATTTTGTGTTGGCACAAGCAGAGTTTGCATACAATAATTCAATGAATAGGAGTACTGGAAAGACACCATTTGAGATTGTGAATGGCACACAACTGAGAGGAATATCTAATTTGACAGACATTGTTGATGAGAATAAGAAAAGTGTTGAAGGAGTAAAATTTGTTGAGTACAAAAAGACACTGCATGAATATGTGAAGCTGAAGCTGGAAGACAGTAATCAGAAATACAAAGACAAAGCTTATAGATCAAGAAGATATAAAAATTTTAATGTTGATGATGAAGTGATGGTTAATTTGAAGAAAGGTCGATTTCCTGTTGGAACATATGAGAAGTTGAAGATGAAGAAGTTTGGACCTTGCAAGATTCTGAAGAAATTTGACAGTGGAAATGCATATGAAATTGAGTTACCAGATGACATGGACATATCACCTATTTTCAACATTGTTGATGTGTATGAGTATCATGAACTTGATGAAGAAGTGACCGTACCGATAGAATATCCTAAGAAGCAGAATGATGAAGTTGAACAGATTTTGAAGGAAAGAGTTGGCAAGAGTACAAGAGGAAAATAGTATATGGAATATCTAGTAAAGTGGAAGAATAGACCGATGGAAGACAATTCATGGATTTCACAGTCTGAGTTGGATGCAGCTCAGACCAGACCTACCAAATGATTCGGAGAATCATTTCAAAATAACCCCAGGTGTCTGATGCAGGAGCATCTCGGGTCCTTGGCAATCATGTGTCACCAAAAATAAATTGGAGTTTGTCTGTGTTGCTCGGTTCCTACTTTGACCGAGTTGGTTGGTAGTTGGTTAGTTTCCTTTGGTTACCAAGTGTGGTTGGTTATCTCTTGGGCGGTCAGTTGTTTCACTGGCACTCTGTGTTGCTTGTCTACTGCTCAGTTGTCTTGTTCACTGACAGGTTTAGTTTTAGTGCCTATTGTGGCCGACTTGTGCATTTATATTGGATCATGAATTTAATGTTGGAATCCATCATTGGGAAGCCTGTGGTCCTAGATTTGACCGTTCCTCCCATTGATTATGGATCTGAAGGTCGACTCAGTTCAGTAGCTTCTTGTATAAATGTAGTTGTTGGTTTAGAGTTTAGGAGGCAGTTTTGGGATAGGAAATTTTGATGGAAGATAGAAGTAGATATTTTGACAAATTCTCGCATGTTGGAGGACTTCTATAATACATTTTAATATCAGGCCCTAACCAGGAAGACCTTACAACCTGGCATGTATGGTTCTATTTGATAAAATATATGAAAGACTCTGCATTCTCTCTCTCACTATTGTGTTTGTTGCTTCCGCATGTGTTGGGAAGGCTTGGATCATTAGGGTGTGCCATTGTTTGGCCCCTCTTGCTCCCTACCTTGCGTCACCTTGGTGTTGTTCTCTGTGTTGTTGCTTCCATTGTGTTTACTCTGCAAGGTGGCTGGATAGTTAGGTGTGCCTTTGGCCTTAGTTGTTCATGTACCTCCTTGTGTCATATGTGGTTGAGGGAAGGAGTCGTAGTTACTTTCTTGTGAGATAAACATGATCGATTAATCCCCAACATTGTCTATTATATATTTATACATGTGTGTACATGTTCATCTTTTATGCAGGATTTTAGGTATAGAGCATCAACTTCTCTGAATTGTCAGGATGAGCATGCCCTATCGCAATATCTCAAATGGTAAGAGAGGGGAGATAACATATAGGTCCAATCCCAACCCAAGCCATTTATTGTCCTAAATTAAGGGACAAGTTTCTGATTGAGTTTCCTATTTGAATTCATCAAGGTGGCATGAATTTGTGAGCCCTTTCCCTCAGTATGAATTTGGTGTTTTTGGTTTAGTCAGTTATTTCTCATGTTGTCTTGTTGAGTGGTTTAATGTGATTATATGTTATTATGGTTAAGTGATTTATGGCTTTGATTATGTGAATAAAGAATTAAATCTTATAAAATATAGAAATATTAATATGAGGGTATTTAATTAATGAGAATTAATTAAATAAATTTATAAATTTAAAAAAAAGACTTAATTAAAAAGTCTAATTATAGAAATAAAAGATTAATTAATTATTAAATCTAAAATTAAAATTAAAAGCATAACTAATGAAATGATATTTAATTATTAATTTCATAAATTATTAATATGTTGAAAAATAATAATTGTTAATAAATTATTAATATGCAATTTAAGTTGCACATTCAGTTTAATAAAATTGAATTGCGAATTTAAGTTTAAAGTTGAGTTAAGAGTTGATAATTGAAAAGTGCATGTTTTATTATTAAAAATTGTAATTAATCATGTAGCAGAATTTGATAAAAACAAGGTTAGGAAGTTGAGTTCCAATTTTATGATTGGGAGTTGCATGTTGAGTTATGTCTGTTGAGTTTTCATTATTAGGAATTCTTTTAGCCATTATTCTCAATAGGGTTGGAGGAGACGAGGTTTTGGAGAAAATTGCTTGGATTGTTTGAGGAATTGTTTTCAAATCTTAGGAGTAATTTGGAATCTTCGAGTCTTCAATTTGGCCATTGTTGTTTTAGATCTTCTCGTGAATTTGCAGGTAGGGTTTGAAAAACTCATGGTAATTTTATTTTGAAAAGATTGTCTACATTGCATTTGGAATATTTTTTGAATTTCTGATTTTTTTATTGCTTGATTTTCCATTATTTTGGATTGATTTGGTTACTAAAACTTTGTGTGAAAAATTCTTGATAAACCCAGATCTAGAATGTTTTATGATTTAAAATTCAAGAAATTATGCCTAATGAAGCCCTAGGTTGTTCTTCGCAAAAATCTACATGCTTTGGTCTTAGAAAGCCACATTTTTTTTTTGGTCTATAACAGTGTATTCTCTTTTGACTAGAGCTATGAACTAGTGAGGCCACAAATCTAGGTGGCCTCATCCTCATATGAATCCAACAGCCGAAACCCACAAGCACAAAAGCCCAGTCGGGACAACGAGCCCAAGGGGCGCAAGAACACACACCCACCATGGGACTGGCACTGGGACCACAAGCACTCCAAGCCCAAGCAAGGGTCAGACAACTAGAACAACATTCACCACCTTCTCCATGTTCAATCTCCATCTCCATTAGCGATTCATTCTGACTCCCGCAAGCAATTATGCTGAAAGATAATTCATTCTGACTCCCGTCCTATTCAAACCATATACTTATGTTGAACAACGATTCCTTCTGACTTGTAACACCCCACGAAGGAACCTAGGAGAGATTAACCTATAACTTGCTACTAAGTTTGGTGAACATTTTCTTTTTTAAGTTAACATACATGATACACAATAGTGCTGAAGCAATTACCATTTATTCACATTGAACCAACGACCAAAATAGATTACAAAACTCAAGGGTTCCTTGACGTAGAATTACTTAAGAACAAATAAAACAACTAAAGAAAGATAACAAAAGATTCCATAACACAATTGATACATATACAACTTACAACAATATATACAATCCTCATGAACAACCATGATAACTAATACACTGACATCCACTGTACATGTCGCAAGGTATGTAATAATAAATCTAACAAAGAAGTACAATGTCCATATTAGGTATCACATGCGATACACTAATATAGGACTACATAAATGAAGATATGATAAGAAACCAATAATGAAGAAACAATGAAGAACCATGAAAGCATCCAACTGCAGGAGTATCAATAGCACTGGCACTAGGATGTCGAATCTCAAATGGTAAAGAATCACTACCACCCATCCGTGTAGAACCACAAAGGTCTACCCCACCGTGCTGGGGAGATAACCACAAACCCCAATCGGATGACCAAAACTAAACAAGGATAAACAACTGAGCAAGGAATCCTGAAAGCTCTCTACTCAAGGTACACAACAATAAAGTGAAAGGTGGAACACACTAATCCAGAGGCATAAATAGAAAATTCTAGAGATGATATAGGCTACATGCTATGGGAGTGTCATCACATGTCTATCTACTTGAGTTACCCTGGACTGGTCACTCTGGACCCCGGACCCTCAAGCATTGAGTTACCCTGGACTAGCCACTCTAGGCCCCAGACCCTCAATATGATCCATGTGGGATTAGAATACTCTCTCTCATAAATGAGGAATTCTAATCATAACCATACTCTATATTATCTTTTTAAATGATCTATAAAGTTTTAATTACTATGTTATCACTTAATTACATAACTTATGATAGGTTACCCAAGTACTGACCACTTTGGGTCCCGGCCCCTATTGTAAGCCACTCCCCTAAGATGCACTTAATCAATCTCCCCTAGGCTCATAATCACATATACATCAATCAGGTATTCAACCAAGTAATCCTAGATATAGTTTCACACATAGAAACCAAAATGATTACAATGATACCACAACAGATAATAAATCAACAAGAGCCCAAGAGATCAAAACCAACTATCAAGATGATATTCAGAATAAGCACACACATCAAACATGATACTGAAATATAATCCAACTAAAACAAAACCCTGCCTCTGTTTCCCCTAGGCCATCTAATGCCCGAAATCACAAGATGCACATGAATTGCAGTCTAGAAACAAGAAGCCAACACTCACAAATAAAGATCTGAACAGGAATCTTCAAGCACCGAAACTTCATAATGAACATGATCCAAACAGAATATAGATCGCATAATAATAATAAAAGAATCATGACATAACAAGCATATTAAAGTCACTAATTAATAGAATATTCGCTAATAACGTTCTTAGGAATTCAATAGATTAATTGCCCAATTTCAGATAATGCACAAGAAGACACATAGTAACGAAGAACGCACAACTGCATCATAGAAAACTTGATATCTAACCCATAAGCATTTAAGAATTCAAATTGAGCACAATAGAAATTCCACACATAGAATCACATCAATCTAATAAGAGATACCCATTATAGACATAAAAGAATTATTGTGAAAATAAAAGAACTTTCTATATAAACAACCTATAGGTTTGATAGAATGGAAAACGCCCGATTTCAACATAAACATGACTCGTGTAATGATACATGTTGTACACATAAAAACATTTGAACATATTTCGTTATGTTGATCATATACTCAAATTTATAAAACATACAAAGAAATATTTAACTATAAATTCATATCTAGTAAAACAAAACTTACATTTCCTAAAAGCATTATAGATTTAATGTGCAAATTTATGTCTTAAAGAAGATATATATTTCACTAGGGAAATAAAGAGATTTAATTTCTAATTAAACCTATATACTTTTACCAACAATAAATTGTAAACTAAATTACTTTCAAAATTACACATATATATATACTTGATATATATCTATATATTCATATAAACATAATCCAACTAATAAAATATAGAAAAGAAATTAATTTATTCAAACAAAATTTAATTAAATTTAGCAACTAACATCAATTAGCAATTATAAAATATTAAATCATATATTATTACAAACTAAATTAATAATATAGAAATTTACAATACTTAATATCTAACAAACTTACTAACCAAACTCAAAACAAAATTTATATTAATTAACACATAAATCAAATAAAACAAAATAAGGAAATAACATAAAGTTGAAGGTGCAATTAACAAAAGTATGTAGGGGTGGGCAGCGGGCCCCACGCCCCCCCTCTCCTTACTACCTCAATCCCCGTGCTGCTGGCAGAGGACCTCCCGTGCAGTCCCCTTGGAGACCGTTGGCAGAGGCTCCCCTGCTGCATGGTATTTACGGTACCGCTAGCAGGTGGTGGCCCCTTTCACAGCGGGGGTACATTCACGTGCCCTCCAAAACTTTATTTTATGATTTTTTTTAACATAGCTAAAAACAATAAAAAGAAACACACGCGACGCAAGGTAAACACATCGTTTCTTTTTAATAAATTTGTTATTTTATTTTATTTTTAAAAGAAAAATACCGAAACATATTCAAAGAACTATAACATGATTTACTAAATTAATATTTTATACATATATACTTTTTGTATACAATTTCTAGAAATAGAAATATAAACATCTACTCTGTCTTTTCCAGAAATGGAAATAGACCTTCATATATATTTTTAAAACACTCACATGCATTCCAATAAAAATTTCTCTCATTCTAAATGTTTTATTGGATTTTCATTTTGACTAGTTTATATTTTTTTTATAGAGAATAATTTTATACCAAAATTGGGTATTTTTCCTAAACATGATTTCTTTTCAACTAGAATTAATTTATCTCATTCTCTATAGTCAAACTATTGCCCAGATTTAATATTTCAATTTGTAGAAAAACTATAAACAATCATTCAACGAAATTTTGCCAGAGTAACCCTACTATGCCAAGTAGTAATAAAATACTGAAATCAACTAAGCTAGGGTTTTAGAATACCCAGATCCAACCAAAACAAAGATCTATAAAAAAATCAAAAACATAGAGAAATATAAAACACAGAAAGATAAACAGATGAGAATATAGATCTAATAAACAATTCCAAAACCTACCTCAGATCCAATGCCAAAAATGGATTAAAAATGGAAACCCCTGTAGATCTGAGAACCAAATTCTCTCCAAATTCAAACACAACCTACAGATCTGAAAACTATGTTGCAAACAGGTACCCGATCCAGATGCACAAAGAAATTCAATTCAACATGCAGCCACAACAATCCACAAATCTTCAAAAATACCAAGCACACAAGCTTCCCCAAAAATCTTCTCCAAAACCTGTCTCTCCTCCTTCAAAAATGAATGCAAAAATCTCCTAATAGGAATTCCATTCCCAAATTCAAGCAATCCCAAAAGACAACTCAAAAGCTAACTCACAGTCAACTCCAAATCAAAAAATGACTCATAAGACAACTCCTAATCCAACTCAAACTCCAAAATTGAGAGTAAATACAATTAATTAAATAAAAATATCTTTTAAAAGCACAACTCAACTTAGACTTTTAAAAACTAGTTGTCTTTTTGAAAACAAACACCTTTTCAATTTTGCACATGTTTTAATTTAAATTCATTTATTAAATAAATTAAATACTTAATGCATCACAAATTCAAGCAATTAATTATTTAATTACTTAATAATATAAACAAGCATAATTCTAAATATTTACCATTTGAGCACATGTTAATAATTAAAACCAAATTAAATAAATTAAATATTTATTACATCCTAAAGCATGCATTTAAATATTCAATTTATTTAATAATGCACTCAACATAAATAATCCTTATTACAATTACATAATCAAATAATTTCAATAAATCAAATAATTGACTTTAGATAATTTCCAAATTAAACATAGGAACATAATTAAATTATTAAATTCAACTATAGTCCTAACATAAATAAACATATAAAATCACTTGAATAATCATAAATCAACTGAATCAAACATAGTAAAATCAAGCACAATAAATCAAGCAAACTAAAACCATGCACAGACTCAAGAACGGGATCTACAAATTCATACCAACCAAGTGAATTTGGGTAAGGTAGTCAAACAGACACTTGTCCAATTCCTAGGACAATTAGGCTAGGGTTAGGGTTTTGGGTCTGTGTACTATCTCCCCTCTTTACCATTGAGACAAATGTTTGTGGACACGCTCACTCCTACCAATTCAGGGAAGACGATGCCCTGTACCTGTAAACCTGTCATCACAAAATGAAGCATGTACATACAATAAATAGCAGACAATGATAGGGTATGGTCGGGCATGTGGATCTCAACTATGCAAGTAACTACGCCTCCGTCCTCTACCACACAAACACATCAAACAGATACAGACACATAATCACCATACACATGCAAGTATGGGGTAAGTACATCATAATCAATATAAAACATATAATCTATCATCATAAAACATCATCATCTAATCTATGCATACACCTGATAAACATATGATAATAATTCATAATCATCATTAATGAAATAATAATCGATCACATGGAAAGTGACCTAAAAGAATTCGATCAAACACCTAAAACACGAAGCAACCTAAAAACAACCTACGGGTGGGTATTACATGACTCATGTGCCTAGCATACGCCATCGTGCAATTCCTAGGATTCAAACTTTGCACCTCCTTGTTACAAGGGCACAACAACCACTACGTTATGAGCTCATGCTCCAAAAAACCATATTTTTATTATTAGTTTAATTTTGATTTTTTTTTAAAATCCATGATAGATGTTTTTTGTAAACCCTAGGAATTTTGGTTGAAAAATGATAAGAAAATTTGTAAATTGAATCAATTGGGGTTGATTAGAAATTTTCATAAAACCCTTGAAATTAAAATCAAATCAAATTGTTTATTTGTTTACAATTTGAAAATGAATTTCTATAATTGTAAGAGATTAAATTTTTTTTTTAAAGAAAATTAAAAATAATAATAACAATAAGCGTATCTTTCGGAACAAGTGCAGTACTCTAGCCATGGTTTTTGAGAAAGCTAAGAGAGGTATCTTTGAAAACCTTCCGAAGGGTACCACCCAGCACAACTAGAATTTTAATGAGCCTAATCCTAAGAAAAATGACTCTGACAATAGTGTTTGGATTGCTCCCCCGATAGGCTGGATAAAGATAAATTTTAACGGGGCGGCCAAGGGCAATCCTGGTCCGGCTGGTTGTGGCAACATAATCAAGGACTGCAATGGAAATTTTATAGTTGCTATTGTGGCTCCTTTGGGAACTCAAAACAATCATATTGTTGAAGCTATGGGCGCTTGCTATGGTTTTCAAGTCGGCAACAAGCTCAATTTTGAGAATATCTGGTTAGAAGGATATTCTATGAACATTGTTAACTGCCTTAAAGGAAATTATATACCTTCATGGACTATAGATAATGTCATCTCCAAGGCAAAGGAAATTATTGCCAAGTGTGCCAAAATTCACATCTCCCATGTGTATCATGAAAGCAACACCGTGGCGGACAACTTGGAAAATGTTGGAGTTAATTCTAATGATGTCATCACTTGGGAAAGTGCGGTGGATCTTAATGAGGACACAAAATCAAAAATTTATTATGATAAAATCATACATAAGGAAGGAAGGATTTAATATGGTTAATTCTACTCACATGAGTACTACGGTGACTGCGGGTAGTTATTGGAAAGGGTGGAACTACGTACTCGGCGTTATTATTACCATTAGTTCCCACCCTTTCTAGGTTACTATTTTTGATTTTGGCTATATTAACAAGAATTACAATATTTGCAGCCATTCTCACAATTCTGGCAAGAGCTTTTGGTGTCTAGTTTTGAATCTTTTCAATATGGGAGGCGATCTTAAACGTGAGGAACCTGATAATTGTAAAAGACTCAAAGGGGATGATATGGCTATGGTATGGCGCACGCTGAAGAAAGGAGGTGTCACCTCATTTCTAGAGGGGCTTCATGGGTTCGACAAAGTGGTCACTCATAATTTCTTTGAGGGATGGAAAAATGATTCCATTACTATGGTTGGTAGGACCATCGAGCTTTTGGTGGAGCTTATTGCTCATGTCACAAGTATTCCTAATGAGGGTCAGAAGTTCTATAGAAACCAAAAGATTTTTGATATGGAAACTAAGAAGCTCCCTAAGTCCAAGAAGGAGCAGATGGATTTTGAGGAGGCTCGCACCAATGGTTTCATTGATGTCTTCAAAATCAAAGAGATTTGGCATAACATTCTGCAGGTGGTTATGGAGTACTTCACCCTTGATGGGCGATTTACTCAGGCTCACTCCCACCATTTTATGTTCCTCAATCACTTCAGGTACAAGGATACTATCAACATCCCCTTTTACCTTCATAGCTCTCTTATTAAAAGCCTAAATGAGCACAAGAAAATGCCTAAGAAGTCCATTCGGCATGAGGGTTTAATATTATTGATTTATGAGCACATTAAGAATACAGTTCCTAACCCTACCTCCACCCCCATCTCGGGGAAGGTTAAATGGAGATTTAACTCTCCCAATGATGGTTCTAGTAAGTGGAAGGCTAAAAGAAATATTGGTAGTAGCTCTAAGAAAACTCGGACTGGGAAGATTGAAATCTCCAATGATTGTATTGATGATAATGAGACTGAGGAGTCTGAGGAGGAGGAGGCTTGTGTGAACCAAAATATGAAGAACCCTAATAGGGATGAGGAGGATAATGAAGACTCTGATGATAATGCCATTCCCCAGGATGAGGGCAGAAATAGGATAATACCATTAAGGGTTTTGATAATAACATTGAGATGGAGGCAGAGACTAAAAATCAAATTGAGGAAGGCTCCCACCAGAAGAATATTGATGACTCTCAAAATAGGGAGATTGACTCTGGTTCTAAAAATATGGAAAAGGAGGATTTGGGCGATAAGGATACAGAGATCATGGACAATCTAGAAGTTAAATCTACAGAATGCTTAAATTCTAAAGAAGCCATGGCTCACAATTCTCATAGCCTAGAAGATTTGGTGGATACTACTCTTCAGTATGCCAAAAAGCATAAAGCTGACAAAGATTTTCACAAAGAGGACGCCCCCATTATGGATGATTTTTTTGCTAGTATGAGGCATGATGTGCCCATTTCTCAAGACTCTCAGGAGAACATCCATGATGGTAGTGAGAATTCCAATGAAAGGAGAATCAGAGAGTCCTCTATTAAGATTATCTTTGAGGAATTTGATGATAAAGAGGAAGTTACTATCAGGGCCCTGCAAACTGCTGAAGCTGAAGCTTTATACTCCTTCAAATTTAATAAGTGGTGGTTCCATGAGATTAAAAGGCTTAATCTGAAGTGCACAAAACTTGAAGCGAAGAATGCCAGCCTTCTGGAGAAAGTGGACACATCTCAAGGAGGGTAATACTAACCCTAATTCTTCTTCTTCTGATTCAAAAAAGAATGGACAATATGGAGAGTACCATCATTGACATCCTCTAGCATAGCAAGGACAACGTGAAAGTGTCCAGCATCAATCTCAAGGCACTGGTTAATTTTTTGGACAATGGTCCCGAGGAGGATAGTGATCACAAGAATAATTCCCTGGAGGCTACTGGTGGACCCAGTTCTAGAACCCGTGGGAGTACCAAGAAGAAGTCTCCCATTCTAAAGAAAAATGTTGATGAGTTGAAACGTGTCATTGGTCGAATGGACAATATCCAAGCCAAAATGGAGAAGATTCTTGATGAAAAAGCTAGGATCATGTATTCGGTCATTTAGACTGCATCCCGTGCTGGTTTTTTATTTTTCGGGCTGGTATTTTTGTGTTGTTTATTTTGTTGATGCCCTTGTAGCCCTTATATGGGCAAATCATTAGTGTTGCCTCTTTTTGTTGTGTTTTCTTCTTTCGATCTTTTGTTGTTAGCGTTGTAAAGGGTTTTGAGGCCCCTTCAAAACCTATTTTTCCAATAATCAGAACAATAATAATAGTGCTTGTTGTTTTACATCATAAATTTTCTAACGAAATTTTAAAAAAAATAGAAAAATAATAATAATTAAAATTTATTGGGAGGTGGCAGGCCACCATCCCCACCACCCCTCCCATGGTACCGATTGTGGGTACCTACAACTGTTGTGGTGCTCGCAATAGGTTGTGGTCCCCCCCCCCACCCCCCCCCCACAATATGTGTTATATGTTTTTTTTTAATTTATAATTTCTTTTAATTTAAGTTTATTTTAATTAAATATTAATTATAATTATTAATAATAAGTAGTATGTTTAATAAATAATTTAAATATTAATATTTATTAGTTAATATTATTAATTGATAATTAGGTAATTATTAATGTTAGTTTTTTAATTGATATTATTAGTTAATTTATTAAATGGTATATATATATATATATATACAATTACTAAATGGGTTTGATATTTTATAAAAAATGGATTTATTTTGTAAAACAAACTTCGGATTTTGTTACTTAAATTGTAAGGGATATTTTAATTATTGTATTGATTAAGTATGTCAAACCAATTGTTTGGGAATTTTATGAATTGGTGATTTCATTGGATTAAGGAAATAGGTTGGCTTTTAAATGTGTATACCAGAGGCTCAAAATTGTTGTTGTTGTTGTTGTTACATATGTCATTTCTTTGCATGTATCATATGAGTCATTGTTATCTTGATCCTTTTTTTGTCCGACCTTGTTTGGATTTGGAGTTCATAGGTTGTTGTGAACACTTTTGAGATTATATTGATAATGTGATGGTTTTGAAAACCGTTTTATGTTCCTTGGTAATTTTCAAAAATGAAAGAGTATCAGTTACACCTTGTGATATTATTTAGGATTTATCTATCTAAGTCAGTTAACTAAGGGTATAGGTGGGGAGTGGCTTGCAATAGGCGTCGGGACCCGCAAGTGGCTGTCAGGATAACTTGTTGCAAGTGACTTAGTAAAGTGATAAAGTAATATAATCTATTAGGATAGAAACATTAATAAGATGTCTATGTTCCTCACCCATGCCTTGACTGCAAGTACAGGCTAGGATGGTTTGTGAGAAGATGCTTTCTACCTGCGTGGACTTGGATATGGCATAGTTGGTACCTCATTTGTATGAGAGGATTATTGATACCGCATAGAGTCACTAGGGCATCAGTTTCTGGAGAGACTGCCAGGATAACTCTAGAGTTTCTCATGTGATGACACTTCCCCATGCACATCTTAGGTTTCCTACATGTTTTGATTGCCTCTGGTTGAGTATGTTTTACCTTTGTTATCATATTGTACCTTTTGAGATAGAGAGCTTTCAAGATCCCTTTCTTAGTTTGTGTTGTGATTGATTTGGTGTTTTTTTATCTGAGTGGGGTTTGTTGTTATCTCCTCAGCACAATGGGAGTGGACCATTTAGGTTCCACGAGGTCAAGTGGTAGTGATTATTTTACCATTTGAGATTTTGATGTTCGTGTACCAATGTTGGATGATCCTTGTAGCAGTTGTACCTTCTTATTCATCATTATTGGAGATGTATTCTTATCTTTCTTACATTATATTCTTGTATCATTATATCAGTTATATTTGGAGATATCATATTGTACTTTATATTGGATTATTATTACATGTGCAGTGGATGTGGGTTATCATGTATACCTTTTGGTATCGATTGTATCTGGATTTCATGTATATGATGTATTTATTTACATTATGTGGAGACTTTGTATAGATGTTGTATTAAGTAGATTAATTAATATTTAAGTAATCTACATCAAGGAACTCTTGAGATTTGTAATCTATGTTTGAGTTATACTTGTATGTATGAGTTGTAATTATATTGTATTATTTTTGCATTATTTTTTATTGAGGTAAAAGAAGGTTTTGAAGGGCCTCGAAACCCTGTACAAAGAAGTCACAAAAGACATTCAAAATAGCCCTCTAAACAGAATGGATCAAGACTAAAGTGAGGGTTTTACAATAGGCACCCACAACCTGGATGAAGCAATGCATGAAACAACCTTCATGCAAACCCAAGCTAAAGAAAAATTCAAATCTAAGATTTTCCTTTAGCACCCTTCTGATGGGAGCGAAGAGTCATATCAAAAAAAAAAATTGCAAAACAAATATTTTGTAAACTTAGTAGCATTTTTAGGTTAATTTCTCTTGGGTTCCCTGGCGAGGCATTACAAAACAATTTTGATATATTTTACTATCGCTCATCTGCTTTTCCCAAAAAAATTAACTTTTCTTTTGATTCCTTCATATCCATACTAACTTCCTGTTGCCTTTCTTTGAACTACTGGATCTAATCCCTCAACTTATAGATACATGGATTTTCTTCCTTAAGGTTTTCCTTTTTCTCTTCATTCTTTGATTTAGTACTCTCGATGCTGTTAATCATGATCTGCCAATCTTTATAAAAATAGTACTCTCCTTCCATCTGTTCAAACATCCTAGATCTCCCTCAAATGGTTAAGCTCTACCTACAAGGGACCAAGATCTTATACCAATTATTGAACAAGTTGAATAATTGAGAGGTAATGAATCAATTATTCCAAAAATACTTACTTAAAGCTCTACTAAATTGGTAAGCACATAAACCATTCAAATAATTAAGACTAATAAAAGGGTGAAAGAACAAGAGTAATGAACACCATAACACCAAATATAACGTGGAAACCCAATATGGGAAAAACCATGAAGAAACTAATTCCCGTGAAAAGAACATCAGTTAAGGTGATTTTTACAAAAGGCTCACTACCAGTTTGCTCACTATTATTTGGCTCACTGCTAGTCGGGCTAATTACCCTTATACAAAAAGATGTTTTATAAAATATGTCTTACAAAACAAATGTGAACTAACGATATTGCATCTAAACATGCATGAAATGGTTCCAATTGATAGCACAATAATCACTATTAGCATCAAATCCAGTACAGATCTTCTACTAGAAAATACCAAACACCTACAACATACTATGTAAAGTCTTCTCTCGATACC
Organism: Chamaecyparis obtusa; assembly: GCA_027943335.1. Classification (NCBI taxonomy): domain Eukaryota; kingdom Viridiplantae; phylum Streptophyta; class Pinopsida; order Cupressales; family Cupressaceae; genus Chamaecyparis; species Chamaecyparis obtusa. The sequence continues at coordinate 968,211 of BSBK01001546.1, forward strand.
ACAGTAACACTTCACTCAACTTCCTTCTATTCACACACCGCTGTCAGAAATTCACTGAAACAACTCGCACTAAATCATCTTCAACTCTTACTTTCTCTCATACCATGGATACAAAATAATTTCTTTGTTTATATATACATCTGATAAGATAACTACATATGTCAACCAAGCCACAAAACATGTCGGCTACAATACAAAATATATTACAATTATTTGTTAACACGCTACCACCAAACCTAAGTCTATGTCATACATAAGAAGTATTCACACCATGTTACCCAAAGACCTAAATATAGGTCACACTAAAGATACATACATTTCATATCACATTTACCCAAAGATGAGTAAATTTTGGATACATTGGAACACCACAACCAAGACCATGACTTGATAAACAAAACTTTTGAACCAACCAATGAAGGAAACCCAATAGAATATGTTTAGATAAAAAATATAACTATTGTACCAAAATATTAATGTCCAAGTAGCAGGGATACCCAGAAGAACTCTGAAACTCAACAATCAACAAATACCATCCAAAACTTCATTCATCTACAATCACTGAAATATAAAAATGTACCAAAGAGATGTATTCTATTAATAGGAACATGTACACCCGACAACATAACCCAAAATTGCATGTACTAAACTGTTCTACATATAACTGAAACATTGATATCTAACTGACAATCAATGAACATCCAATCGATAGTGCCAAAAACCAATCGATATAGAAATATAATTTGTTTAGGTTTTGACATCAATGACAACAATGCGAGCATCTTCTCAACATGTTCTTAATTGTATTTCTTTTTTCTATGATATTCACAAAAATGATCAGCATTCCACCATGGAGGTTTGACATGCATATTATACTCTCTCATTTCAGGTAGTGTTATAAGATCATTCTCAAGAAGTTTCTTCAATTTCAACTCAAAGGATTTTCCTAATGGTGTAAAATTTCGTTTAGGGCAGATCTTTCCTTTTCTTCTTCAGAAGATGAACCTTTAAGGTCATAAATAGATGATGATGTAGTATTTTTCATGTCGACAACTCCATCATTAACCACATTCTTTTTTTCAGCACAAAAGGGAGTCTTGTTGTTGTTGTTTGAACTTGAACTTGCTTTATAGCCATTATCATTGTTTATCTTGATAATGAAATTTTCAATGAGAGTGTGTTCACTGATTACTCCCATCTCTGTCACATCATTAAATCATCCTAAGGTTTAAGACAAAGTTCTTTTTCCATCTCTTTGTTCATATTATGAAAAAATTGATCAATCAAAAGTTTTTCTAGAATGTTCTAGGGTGTTCTTTTCGTAAAATGTCACCATCTTTGTAAAAATGACATAAAGGATTCTCCTTGTTTTTGCTTGGTATTGAACAAATCAATCATATTGACTTCATGCTCACAATTGTAGGTGTAATGTGCAATAAACTTGTATGTCAATTATTGAAAGGATTTAGTAGTAGGAGGTAATCATGAAAACCATTCCATGGAAATTCCTCCAACACTAATTTGGAAAATTATCATAAGATATGTTTCCTCATGTGTGAATTCTAACGTAATAGCAAAACATTCTCTTAAGTGATCCTTAGGGTCTCATTTTCCTTTATATTTGTCAAGTCTTGGTAATTCCAAATTACTAGGAAAAGGTGGCATGGGCATACTTGGGTCAAAAGGATAGGGACAAATGTCCTCAAGAGAAAACTTGTGATCTTAATGTTCTTTATGGTGTCCAATTCTTTCCTTAATGCTCTAAGCTCATCCAAGATAGGATCATTTGTAGGTCCAAGTTTTGATTTCTTTGTGGATCTCTTATAACTTGGTTGTAAGTAAAAGGGTCCATGATCCTTTATTCTACCCTCACTGTTTGTCTTGATGTGCTCATATTTAGGTTTGGCATTCATTATCAACAATGATATATAAGAATAGAAATGGAAAATTTAACATTGTGACTGCTGTTGGGATGACTGCTGGTGCTGGGGCGACGCTGGTCACTGGGGGTACGCCAGTTGCTGGTGCTTCTATTGGGGGTTCGCAGGTTGCTAGGGGCGCTGGGGGGACGCTGGTCACTGGGGGCTCGTCAATCACTGGTGCTTTTGTTGGGGGTTCATAGGTCGCTGGTGCTTCGCTGGTTGTTGGTGTGATGCCGGTAGACTCAGCTAGGGTTTCGTCTCTGGCTGGAGGCATTCCTGGGAAGTTGTAGGCCTCAAAGGTTGCTGGAGGTTCTAGGGTTTTTCAGGTTGTTGGGGCATCTTTGGTCGCTGGGGGCTCGCCGGTCATTGGTGCTTCTGCTGGGGGTTCCCTGGTCGCTGGTGCTTGGCTGGCTATTGGTGCATCACCGGTAGGCTTGGCTAGGGCTTTGTCTCCTTCTGGAGGCATTCCTAAGAAGTTGTAGGCCTCGAAGGTTGCTAGAGGTTCTAGGGTTTCACAGGTTGCTGGGGTGACGTTGTTTGTTGGGGGTTCGTCGGCCGCTAGTGATTCTGTTGGGGGTTCGCATGTCGTTGGTGCTTCCCTGGTTGTTGGTGCGAAGCCGATTGATTCGGCTAGGGCTTCTGTGGTAGTCAAGCCTGCTGCTGCTCGGAAGGCTAATGTTGCTCCTTCTCGCTCTACTGTAAATGGCATTCCTCCTAGTGCCTTTCCAGTCAACCCCCATATTTCCATTGAGCTGGATGAGCGCACTCTCTCTGAGATTGATGTGGCAGACTCTTCTTTTTTTTAAGCATGGGTTGATTTGCAGATTCAAGGGTTTATGGCCCTCTCTGCCTGATCTTCATTCCTAGACTTCCAATCATTGGGAACCTCTAATCTCTGGTACAGTCCATATTTTCCCTTTGGCTAAAGGCTTTTTCGTGGCTAAATTTGATAATGCTGAGAATAGAAAATCTATTTTGTGCGAAAATTTCTTTAGCTGGGAGGATCATTTTATACTATTGTTGAAGCCTTGGTATTCTAATTTTTCTCCATGTTCTGAATCGTTTGACTTGCAACCTATCTAGGTTAGGTTGCCTAATCTTCCCCTCCATCTTTGAATTGACTCCATTATGGAGACTGTAGGGGATCGTATTGGGGAAATGTTAATGGTGGATGAGAAATCTTCAGATTTATTCCATTCTACTTATGCTTGTATCCTGGTAGATATTGATACCTCAAAAAGCCTGCCTTCGAAGATTAAACTTTTTTCTCCCGAGGGTAGAAGTCGGATTCAACAATTGGACTATGAAGGCCTCCCCTTCAGATGTAGAAGATGCTTTAAGACTGGGCATGTTGTCTCTCAATGTGATCTCCAGAGACATAAAAAGATTGCTTCGTGGTGGAAGGGGGCCTTCTCTCAGCACTATACAGTGGAGAAGGATCGGAGCTTCGCGCATGTGGTTGAGCAGGTTGTTGGCCCTATCTCTAGTCCTATGGTTGTTTCTGTTCCTTCTCCTACTCTGTCTACTGGTGTTTCTTCTGCTAGAACTGCCGGTTTGTTTGCCAACAAATCTATTGATGTTGGGGATTCTCTGGCGGCTATTCTTGCTGGGGTCTCTGAGTCTGCCGGTTTCTCTGTTGGAACTATTCTTGCTGGAAGTAATTCTTATGTTGCTAGTGTCCCTCTTGTTGCTACTGGTTTTGTTGGGTGTATTATTACTTATGCTAGAAGTACAGGTGTTGGATTGTCTGCAGAGGCTGCTAGATCTGCTGGACTCCTTCCAGCTAGTTCTGTTTCAGAAGTTCCTTTTGGTGCTGAGAAGTCTGGCATTGGCTGTATAGTGGTTGTTGTTGGTTCTATCCAGACTTCTCATGTTGGTTCTATTGTGGCTGGTTCCTCTCCTGCTTCTGCCTGGCAGGAGAAATCTTCTTTGGTAGAGGAGGGATGGACTCCAGTTATAGGTAAACATAATAAAAATTCCCCTCTACATTTTGATATGACTCTCCACTCCCAGAGGAAGGGAGGCAAAGGAAAATCCTAGTCTTGTTTTGGATTTTTAGTTTGTCTGGATTGTATGAAGGTTGTTTCATACTTTGTCTCATCCAGGTTGTGGGTGCCTGTTGTAAAACCCTCACTTTGGCCTTGATTCGTTCCATTTTATGAGCTTACTTGAATATCTTCCGTGGCCTTTCTGTACAGGGTTTCAGGGCCCCTTCAAAACCTATTTTTACCTTAATCAAAAATAATGATATATCAAAATCAAGAGGTATTTTGATGCCTTCAATAGCAAGGGCCTTAAAACATTGTTGTGGATCATGTTTGACTACCTCTTTCAATTATTTAGTGTATCTATGGACATTTAGTGCTTCTTCCACATGTTCCTGGGTTAATTCTTCATCAATTTCATTGGTTGCAACACTAATGTGTGCATAATCAAAGTCATGACCCCAAGGTTTACCCTCTTCTTGAAACATTTTTCTTCTTGTTTTAGGAGACAGGTGATTGTTATGATCTTTGACCTAGGACTAGTGGTATGATATGTATGAGACTTGGGATCAAGATGGAATGCACACTCTAGAATGCAGAAGTCTATATGGTAGGACTCAAAGATATGATTTGTGGGGGTCGTAAATGAGGTATGAAGACAAATGGTAGGTTAGATATGATGCAATAGTCATGGTTTGAATTTACTTGTAATGCAAGGCTTTACTTGTGCTATGATGGATAGGCACAAGGATGAGTGATAAAGAGTGGGTATACTAAAGTAGGAGATGATGAACTCCAAGTAGATTACTCTACTCAAAGGTGTTGAAATGCTCCCTAACTCAAGGATGATGGACCTCAAGTGATACGAGTACTCAATAGCCAATGTTTGATTCAAGAACCAAGGAAAGTAAGCTAAGTGCAAACTAAAGTTTTGTTTGAATAATGATGAATATGCAAGGACGAAGTATATGACTGAATGAAATGGTGTAAGGTGTGGGATGATTAAGATATGCAAGGATCAAAGGACTAAATGGAATGATATGAGTATGTAAGGACTAAAGATTGGAACCTAAAAGACCAAAACATTGAAATAGGATCATTTTAAATAGAAGGTCTCGGTCATTCTTCCAAAGGCATTGATAAAAATCTCTCACCAATATTTTATGATTGTTGTAGTTCTTCAAGATGTATTTTCTGATAGACCTTGAACTACAATGTCTCTGTTTGAAAAAGTAGAACATGGGTCTTCGCTTAGGGATTTTGACTTTACAAGAGTTAATACGGACATTTTGGCTTTATGGACAAGTCTAAAGTTTGCAATGTTTTTATTGTGGCACAACTGTGATCTCAAGGTTTTCCCTAAGTTTTTCTTGTTTTGAATGACCAAATGTGACAAGAATACACTTCAAACACAAAGACACAATGTTTGTTTGTTTGATGGGAAGTAAATTATAAACACAAATGTGTATTTTCAAAGGCTTCTCAAAACCCATATTTCAACTGGTATAGCACAATCGAAGACACTTGAAGACAAATCTTATCTACCTATGGTATGGATCACAATGCAACTGATCTGGGTCTACATGCATGGAAGTTGCCTTCCAAACCTAATGTTTCTTTAACCTCACGTGTATTGTCCCCCTTTGAGAAATAGGTAATCCCTTGTGGAGAATAAGGGAAATTAGAACACTTCAATGGATCTACGAGGAGCTTAGCACTCCAAGGAAACACATATGGTGAGTAACTTCAAGGGACAATGCAATCCCTTTGCACCACAACTAACACACCACAGCTAAAAAGGTAGACTTCTAACCTAGGTGTCTAGTAGATTAGAGAAGCTCAGTACCTTATGAGCATCTAGCAAGCCATTTAAGGCTCTAACCAACTCTACTAGGGGTCTAATATATGCAAGGTATGGCCCCTTCCAAACTGGCACTATATGGCAAGCACTAATATTGGTGGACTATGGCTTTAGCTATGTCTACATTTACATAGTGGGGCCAATTTAAAACACCACTTGAGGTCATTCCCTTAGGGTGACTACCTATTTTCCCACCAAGGCGAGCCTCTCTAGAGGAAAAGAAAGACTTAATTTCTCTTGCGATAGTTTTATTCTATCTTTTCATCAAAGGTAGATGTAATTTATCTTACACCCAAGATCTATGAAGGCGGGGGGAGAGGATAATCATGTTCTACATTGGGATCTAAACACAAAAAAGAAAAGGTGTGCAAGTGCACCAGACATGTCAAACACTTGTTCTTTTCAAAGCCCAAATAAAATGTGATTTGAGCTAAAAATCATATAATTAGTTTCAAAGATTACAGTTACCTGGCACGCATCCTACATCAAACATCATGAGTAATTTTAATTTTAAGCTCTTTGTCACATGAGGGTAACCTGCAAAACCTATTAGTCCACAAAAGAATATTAGTCCCAAGATCAAAACAAACTAAGAACACTATTCACACTCAAAATGAACCAAAAACAACTACAGTAGCCAAAAACAACCACTCACACTAAACACACTAAAAGCAACCACAAACAATAACATGAAATAGAAAATGTGCATGCAACTATCTAATTGATCGGGGGTTTGTCACCACCGTTGCTTATGCAATAAACTTGGAAACACAATCTATGAATCAAACAAGCACTAACAAAACAAAACAAAGCTAACAAATTGAACTAATTAACAATCTAAAAAATCTAATTAACTAATTAACAAAACTAAACTAAACTTAAACAACTTGCTAACAAGACTAAATCTATATTAACAAAATTTAAATTATCAAACTAACTAAAATTAATAAAGAAGACTAAACTAATTAAACACTAACAAAACTAATCACTAATTTAACAAAAACTAATTAACAAAACTAAATATTAAAGTAACTAATTAACAAAACTAACATACTAAACTAACATACTAATTAATGAAACTGACATTAATTAACCATTTAACAAAAACTAGCATTAACATTTTACTAAACTAAGGATCCGTTTGTTTCATGGAATTATAGAATGTTAGAATTCTCAAATAAATTTGTCAATTCAGGAAGTTATAAATCTGGAAAATGGTTTTTGGAATATCGATGTAATCATTTGGTTTACCTGGAAGATGAGTGAGAAGATACATTTTCTGTGTTAACAAGAACGAAATGTGTTTAAAATGTGGACAATATGTAATGTTGTTGTTTTGCAAAAAACAAAGTCCTAACTATCTATGGACAATATCAACGGACAATATGTGGGCTTGAAAAATTTATCAAATTTGATTTACCGAAAAATAGAATTGGAATTGGTTTTCCAATTCCAGAGTTTGAGATTGAAAATCCATATGCTCGTTTTAGATTAAAAATAGAATTTAGAAACTCCTATTCCATTTTCATTTTTTTAAAACAAACATAAAATTCAGAAATTCCAATATTCAAAAATTCAAATTCCAACTCAATTCCATGAAACAAAGACCCTAACACTACTGATATAAAACGTACTCAGCCTATGGGAAATGAATTCAACTATCATAAACGCAGACCACTACTTGCATTGAAATGTGTAACTCAAACCGTTAAGATTGGGGCAAAACATGTAACATAAACCATTGAAATGTGTACCACAGGGAGTATGCAATGGAAAAGGTGTCTTCTATATTACTTGTCAGGCCAGGCTCAGACTTATAACATATGCACTGTTAAATGTGGAACCACAGTCACATTGCAAAATGTGGAAGCACAAAAACGTCATTATGAATGACAGAGCATGCAACCTTTATGCCGTACGGGGAATTATAAATGTTCAGATATAACATATGGGCATGCAGGGCAATTAAACTTTCAACACTTACAATCCACAACCTTCAACAGCGTCTTCTATACTTGTGACAAAATGAAAGCTGCGAACAATGTATTAAAAACCTTAAATAAACACCATTGTTGCCTGAAAATAAGGCATTGCAAACCTGCAAACAACTGCAATTTTTCACCAATGAAAACGAACAATCAAGCGAAAACCAAATTAATGAAAGGACAATAGTTGTCCCAGCGAACATGCTAGATATAGTGCTACTGGAAATAGGTGATCTATATTTTTAGATCGTTCCAACACCACAACAATGGAGGCATTCTAAATGAACATACATGCAAAATATGAAACATATAAACAAACACACATGCCTTCAAAAGAAATCTCACTCTATTGTCCTCCTATCTTAAAGAAATCTTGAAATCTCACTCTATTGTCCTCCTATCTATCAAGATCTTCTGCTAATATGAAATCTCGAAATCTCACTCTATTGTCCTCCTATCTATCAAGATCTTCTGCTAATATGGATGCTCTTGCACAAGAAGATATGAAGAATAGAGATTGAGATGAATGATCAAAAAAGAGTTCAATGCAAGATTACACTAGAATGCATAATGAGCTAAAATGCAAAGTTCACTAATTCGTTCTATGGATGCAAGCAATCAATGCTAAATCGAATTCCTAGAAATGAGAGGGGGCAAGGTATTTATAGGAGCCTTTAGGGGGATTTAGGTTGCAAGATGAGTGTGGGATAAAAGATTGGTGTATACATTTGTAAATGAGCTTATCCTACATGTGGTAGGTGGATGTAACAAGTGGAGATGGAAGAGAATAAATAGAGGATGAAGTGGATATGAGAGGGATCTAGGAATTTATGTATTAAATGGGATAATAATTAAATATATTTATTTAATGGGAATAATGGAGAAATATTAAAAAAATAGAATTTTTATTATATGGATTAATGAGAATAATGGAGAAATATGAATATTATAGTATAATGAATTAATAAGAATATTATAGTGAAAGATAGGATTAATGGTATGATATTTATAATATAATGGAGAATAAGAATATTGTAAATAGTGATATGGATCCGCCTCATTTATGGAAAAAATGACATTAAATTAAGAGGGCAACTTTTACATGTCTACAACAGTCATGTTGTCATTAAGGAGCTTTGGATTTAGATCCCTCATATAATGGCATGGTGCCTCTGGAAGAAATAGAATAACAAATTTTTTAGGGATCAATCTAGAAGCAGCTACAAGGTCTTCATGATCATTAAACATCAACTAAAAGAGAATATTAATCATGTCTCCTTTGGCTTTTCTAAGCATCTCCCTAACCTACAAGAATTAAGGATAAAACATCAATGGGGAAAAGAGCAAGATTTGACTAGAATAAATTGGATAAAGAAAAGTATTAGACAGAACATGATTTAGAGACCTCCTTTACAAGGATGGGTGAAATGTGTTTTGGACAGTTGTTCTAAAGGAAACCTCGGGATTGTGGATGCTAGCGTCTTCCTAAGAGACCATAAAGGCTACTTGATAGAATGCACTACTATAAATCTAGGCATTAAATCCAATAACATGGTTGAGGCCATGGCCACATGGAAGAGAATCAAACTTTCTAAAAATATAGGTTTTAACAAGTTGGAAGTGGAAGGAGACTCAAAACTAGTAACAGACATATTAAGAGAGGATACCAAAGGACCTTGGAAAATTAGAAATCTGATGAGTGATAGTATTAAATCTTTATAGAGCTTCCTTCAAACCAAGGTAATGAATGTTTACAAGGGAATGTTGGTGTGGATTATATTGCAAATGAAGGCCTCCAAATTCAAAATTGAATTCATTGGAGAAGTTACAATGTCCCACCAAATATCCAAAAAAAATTATCAAATGAAATCAATCCTTATTAATAAAAGTGACATGTCAAATGAGTTGAGGTGGAAAAGAAGTTGGAGTCTTGGGATAAGGTGGTAGTTGTTATACAAAGTGATTAGTGTTATATTTTGTACGATTAGAGTTGGAATATTAGTTGGGGTGATGTGTTGAGATGGCAGTTCTTCTTCCATAGAAGATGGAATCATAAGGAACAAAATTATTACACAATAATCTTAAGTACCATCGTCCTAGTTAAAAAGCTACATGTCACTTCCATTAAAGGAAATGTTGCTAATATCAGTGATTATTTCCCTTTATAAATTCGAACTCTTTGTTCAATGATGGAGTCTCACGTGTGAGGTGACTTCACTAAGTGTGGAGCTCAAATTTTTGTATTGGCCAAGTATGATGAAGATTTTATCGCTACAGAGGATATTGATAGGCCAAAACTAGGGAAAAGAATAAGAAAGATTTAATGCTTTATAATGAATTTCAGTTTGGTCTATATGTGTCAATCAGAAGTGTCAACTTGTGAGAGGTGTTGTGGCTATATGCCAATTGAAGGAGTGAGAGTCATGAGATGAGTGGGGATGAAATGCAACTAAGAAAATACAAAAATTGTATTAATAAAAATATAATTTAATTCTTCTATTCTAATCCTACAATAAAAATTATGATAGTAACAAAAATAACATAAATTAACAAATATGAAAAAACAAATTCCCTGAGTGAAAATCTAGTTTAACTTTCCTATTCTACAACAATTTATAAAAACACAACAATTTTACAACAAAAAGTAAAACATACTTTAATCTCTTCCAAACCAAATTAATAATACTAAAATCAAGTAAAACATACTTTAATCTCTTCCAAACCAAATTAATAATACTAAAATCAAGTAAAACATACTTTAATCTCTTCCAAACCAAATTAATAATACTAAAATCAAGTTTAATAAAATATTACATTTAAAACTTAAATCACAAAATCTTCTATCACACTAAACTATTATAAAGGTGTTGGAAATTTAAATCACACCACTATTAAAGTTTGAAATTAAATCCAACATAAAACAAATAATACACACAAATACTAATAGTAAAAATAAATAAAGATAACATGGATTGCAGATGAGATGAGATGAAAGTCTTTTTTATGTTGTTGTCTTGATCATGCAAAATATTATTTTATTCATCAACAATTTTATACCAACGTCTCCACTATAAAAGTATATATTCTCTCCTCCTCTACAATATGTTAATTCCACCTCCTTTATAGTTATTACATTGCCTTATAAGGTATGAAACAAATTACAATTTGTTTTACCATTCATGCCCTTCCTCTTATTTCTATGGGTAGATTTGTTGCATTATTTTTCTAATATTATGCATATGCTTTTATACACCATCAATCATATTTTTGTTGCAACCTATTTTGTTGCATTTGCTCCTATTCTTTTATTGAATTTGTTGTGTCATAAGAATAAGAATTTGTTGTGCCATAAGAATAGCTATTTGTTTTGCCTCCATTCATCATAATCAACAAATAATATATGCTATTTCATACTATATGAGTAGCACAATAAATAATTATTAAAATAAAATTAATTCCTGTCATTATTTGTTGATGGTAGTAAATCTACACATATTTTCCAAGGCAAATCACAATGCTTATTAGTAAATACAATCAATGATTAATTTCCATATTTTATCTAAAAACTATATTAAATACCACTTATAAATATTTAATCATCTACAACACAAAATGGTAAAATGGTATAATATAGAACGGATATAGAATATGGGAATGGATATGAAGGTGTATGAAATAGGCTGAAATATGACATAAAATGAAACATAATTGGCTCTCATCAGATATCATCTATGGATGGGGTGTAATTATTATTTAGAATGCGGAGGAGTTAAAGGTTATTAAAAAGCCTAAAGGTTTCCATTCTAGAATTTGTGATTGTAAAAGATTGAGGTGAGAGAAAAATACTTGTGAGTCGAAGCCATTAGAGATGGAAGGTCCTAGTCAGAGATCAAAACTAGTTAATTGTGAGGCATTAAAGAAGAATTTAGATCTTTGGGACCTATTTATGTAGTCTGGTTTAGCCCCTTTTTTCATGGCTATTCGAGCTATAATGATGTCCTCGCCTCTAAATTCGCGAACTCTTGGAAGCAGGGAAAGGTTACAAAGGGTAGTCTGCATTTTGAGGTCTCTCCTCAAATGATTGACGATGCTACTTGTTTGGAGAATGTAGGAATGAGTGCTAAAAAGGGCTCAGGCAATTACAAGAATTTCATAGATAAATTTATAGATGATGGTAAACACCAGGAAAGATTCTAGAATGGCTATGATAGGTTGAACCTCCCCCCTCCATATGACTTGGTAAGTCTACACATTATACGTTATTTCACCATTGAATACTAGTATATAATTGTGCATGGTTACCATTTCCCTTTGTTAAATCATGTTAGGCAAATAAATGTTCCCTTTTTTGTTTTCTTCCTTGCAAATATTGATAAGGGTGCCTCCCGCAACTTCACCAAGGTTTAATAATGTGGCACTTTATAAATATGCTCTGGCTGAGAAAGTGCATGGAAATCCCTTGCAGATTGAGCAACAAAACACTCCCCCTCCTCTCCTGTTGCCCAAAATTTGAATACCCAAAGAAGGCTGAAGTTAGGTGTCCCCTCTGTGAAAAATCCTAATATGCCTAAACAAGTTGGTAACCCTTCCACCATTGTTAATGAGTTACTCATAGTCACTCTAGAAAAGAGAAAATACCCATGTAGACTTCATGGGGTCCTCAAGAAAAAAAGCCAATAAGCATCCTCATAATAAAGGTGTTACTATTAATAGCCAATGTCGAAGAAAAATAGTGCAATGCTAAGGAGTCTATGAAAATGAAAAATAAGTTGAAGAGGACAATGATTCTCAAAAGGAGAATGCCACTTATGGGAAATATGAGGGGAATCCCCATAATTTGGGCTCTGAGGAGGAAAATGTGGACATTTATCAGAAGGAAGGGAAAGCTATGCGGGACAGATAATAGGGGGACGAAGAGAATGGGAATAATGGTGAGACTATCTGGGAACTCAAAGAATGGGTGAATTTGTTGGAAAATGGCTTAGTTGAGTACAAGAAGAGTATGGAGGTTTCCTTCCTCTCCTGCATAAAAATCATGGAGGGCTTAATGTAGAAAGTTGTGTTTGGGGTGTCAACTAGAAAATCAAAAATCAAAAAATAACTCAGGAAGATTAGCAACAACGACGATAACAAAGGTCAAGGCCAGACGTCTTAGAAGCAGAATTGGATTGAAACTCTAGAAAATTTGGAGAAGACCTAGGACCTAATTGTTGTCCCTAGAGATTAGTTTTTATGTTCTTAGCATTTAGTTTTTTTCTCTGCGTATCATGTTGGCCCTTTTATTGTGAACTTTTTAGTATGTTGGTGAATTTCCTTAATATCTCTAATTATGGTTGGTTAAAGTTAAACTCTACGTATATGGTTTTGGTGTCTATTTTTTATCCCTACATGTATGATGTATCCAGTTTTATCTGGTTACATATGCAGTGTTAGCAAGGTTTGAGTCTGTGTCGTTTAGTTTATTGTGTTGTTTGGACTGTTCAATTAGTTGTTTCTTAGTTTTCTCTCTTTGTACTTGGGATCATGGCCCTTTCCCTAGTAATATAATTAAAAACAAGATTGTGCACACCTTTCCTAACAAGAGTACATGCAAACCTTGGGAAATTGCAAGCCTTAAGTTTTATAGAATATAATTGGCTTACATTCTAGTCTCCCAATTCTCAAATGAGTGATTTGTTCTATTCCATTATTTGTCAGCCGTGTTTCCAAGCCTTGGCTTTCTTGTCCAAATTTGAAAGTGAAATTTCATTTCAAAGAGGGTATTTTGAATTTATTAGTGATCTCCAAACTATTAAGTACCTTGAGATCCCATTTTGTGTGACACAATTGGAAATGTCTTGTCGACCATCCCTTCAACCCAATAAACTCCAAGTTAGTTACCAACTCTTTACCAAGCTCATGTTGCTTTTAGTTTACAAGTGTTACTTTTGAATCATTCGGTAGTTATCTAGAGCCCAAAATGCTTTTTTTTGGAGTGTTTGTTTACCCAAGGGTTTCTAGTAATAGGATAGAAGTACGTGCATGTAGGTATCTCAAACGTTAATTCCAAGTCTCATCATCAACTAGACTTAATTAAGCATATGTTGTGGTTTTAGTAGCATAACCAAAACCCTTTGAAATTGGTTTCACACTCATTTCAATCTTAAACAATTTACATGTAATATGGTTTTGCTAAAGATATTGTCATGATTTATAGATAAATAAAGTTGGAACATCTATTATATTGAGATTAAATTAAGCAATGGAATTTGAAAATGTTATTTTCCATCAACTCTATAGTCACTTCTTTTATATAGGGCTAACCAAACAATGGTGATCTCTAATGTTATGCAAGTGATATAGGTGCATGCAAAGAAAATGTAGGTCAAATGAAGCTCCTATAAATTTTCACGAGGCAATTAGGGAAATGCCCCTTGTACTAACGTAGTGGCCTCTAAATTCGCCTTGCCACGTATCTACTATTGCAAACATTTGTGGAACTATGTAAAGAATTATCATTCAAGGAGTCGAACGAGGTTTTGATTGACCTTTATTACTTCTTGGAGCTCACAAAAGAACCCATCCTCTATCCCAAGATAAGCACCCGTACCCAGCTCTTGCTATTTCACCATTTCAAAAACAAACAAATTGCAGGCCCATTCCTGACACAGACCCATTTGATGGTTGCTTCAGATAGACTCCAAACTTGACACTTCAAACCCCTATGGCACTAACTGTTGGCAAAGCAACTCAGATTATCAACTCCACCTCTGTTAGCTTTGAGATATAAATAGATTGCTTGCTTTTTCATCATGAAATGCTAATTTTTTAGTTATTTATGCCCTTGGGGTCTCTAGTAGAGTGTAAATTTAGCTCATGTTTACTATTATTTCTTAATTTTGGTAAATTTTGATACTAAGTCAACCCCATTCAGGAGTGTATGAACCATTAGAACTCTCATGATGTGATCTCATTCTACCTTTTTTGTACAATTAGTGCTCTTTAATATGTAACTTTCAAAATAAAATGTGATATGTGCCAATTATCTCCATTAGTTTTAGGATAAAAACAACGAATTCAATTCACTACCAGGTTGAGTTTAAATTGAATTGTCATTCTATAAATCACTTTTGGACCAGAAAAAATACAGTACATCCTAGACATTATCATCTATCACAAGGATCTAATTACATGATATTCCACACAAGCATGTTAGAGAAGGAATTGGATGTTAATGTTTTTGTTGAAGTTTCTGTTTTGGCATCTCGATTAAATGTGCCCATCTGTAAACTACGTAGAAGGTACTATAAGCAAATCCTTGGGAATTTATTTCAATTTACCGACAACGAAGTGCTAACTGAAATAAGTTTAGATTATGAGCCAGTGATAAAACCTACCTAAAATTGTACATTTGCACCAAAAAAGCATGCAATCAATAACATACATATGATATGTAGATGAAAAGTAATGTTTTTCTTTGAAAAATTGGAACATTGCACTTGCGGTAAAACTCAAACAATTAGATCAAAGCATTGTATCGTCCAAGAATTGTAAAAATGTAAACGCCCAGAAAACTGATGATGAGTAGATGCCAAGCATTGGATTCAAGCAATAAACAAAGAACTTCAATCCACAAAGCATTTTTCAAAGCAATGAAGGCTAGCAAAGGAATATAAGAATGTGTGTTTTTTTCACAGTATAAAAGATATTGCAGTCAATGTCATAAGCAAACTTATCCTCAAAGCTATGCAGCTACCAAGATACTTATCTGAAAGAGAAGCATTGTTATCAATATGATGTAATGAAATGATCTAATGAATTTAGTTTTAACATTGTCATTGAATTGTATCCTTACCACACAAACCCAAGCCAGTCCTCTGTATTAAGACATGAAGAAATTTCATCTCTTACAGCAGCAAAACTGTCTTCCAACAGAAGGGGATAAAAGGCCTTTGAGTAAAGCACCTAATCATGAGAAATTTCAGTAGCATTCCTATCTGCTAACTAGTTTTTAATTCAGTTTTCAGGGTGGAGGAAATTTCCGTTAAAAGATCTAGACAATAGTTCAAATGAAGACTAAAATTCCAGAAACTAGAGCAAGTTACAGATTTTTCATGCTAAATCTCAATCTGTCTAGTTCTTTTAAGTTATGTTTTTACTTGAACTGACAAACTATTGATAATTAAGCATTTAATGTAAATGTTTTTTATTCATCATAATGAAGTTGCATTCAAGAACACTTATCACAATAAATCCCTCTCCTATGCATGCACCTAGAGCAGATTTATAAAATTGATATCAATATAGTCTGAGCTTTGTTTCATAGACTTCAAAAGCAGTTTGTTTTCAAATGAAGAATTAAGAGTAAGACACATCTGAAAAGTGGCAGACTGACAACTGGAAAATAGTATTGTTCACATCTGTGGCATCAAAGCAACTTGGTGTTCAGCATTTATAATATTTTCTATATATCATTGAACTCAAAAAGCTACAGCACTTTTTATCATAAATCAGACCTCTTCCATCTCAAGCACAAAAACTGAAGTATATTTTAGTATGGGTAATTCAGCAAAAGCCTGTAACTAATTTCAAAAGCAACCATCAAACCGAGGCACTGAGACATGGCTGAAAAGAGGTCCCACAAGCAATCCACTGCCGCTTGCGTCCACGAGGAAGAACACAACTAGGTACCCTATGCCACAGCTTTCCGGACATGTCATAAAGTACCAAGCGGTTTAACTGCCTAGATCTTAATGATAGCAAAACCGAACCTTTATTCCCCAGGCAGATCATGCGTACCTGTTTACCATAGAAATCTAGGCACATCATATTTGGCATTCTGTCTACCTCCTTCCATAGGAGCGTCATCTTTTGAAGCTCCCATATACAAACACACGTAGCAGCATTTTTTGTCAGCAATCCAACCAACATAATTTGACCCTTGCATTCTGCAAGAGTATGATCCATTGAGTACAATGGCGGGGGGATTGCAAGTTGCTGCCAAGTACTCTTTACCATATCATATGAAACTAAACCATCTGGATTTGTACGCATAAAATACATCACACTATCAATCGTGATAGCCTGAGACCTGTAATTTAAAGTAAGAGGAAGTTTTATATCTGATGGCATGTTACCTGGCCTGGTCCAAGCATTCTCTACAGAATCATAAACTTCATAGTCTCCAGCACATCCTAACCATAACAATTTATATCCAATTCCATTAGGGTTAAGAATCATTCCCACAGCCACTCGTGACCACACTCTCACAGATCTTGATGGCAATTCCCGGAATGACTGAGTAAGTGGATTGCACACATAGAAATTCCGATGCCCTATATCAAGGAAGCAGACAAGCCCTCCAGCTGAAGCAACTGGTAATATAATTATTTTTGGTGGGAACAATGGCAATGACAGATGATACCATTTCTTCAACGAGGGGTCATATACTGCATCATTATTTACATTTTCATGTGTTATGGTGTAAAACCAAGGACACTTAGGCAGAACTTCAGCACATTGCTGAGAAAAGCTGCGGGAATTGAGTAAGGAATTCCAACTTCTGCATACTGATCGAAACCGAAAGAAAGCAGCAATAGGTAACCGTGCAATAACTCTTTCAAGAAGATCCTCGGGAAACTCTCTCCAAATTTTTTCCTCCATAACACCTACAGCATCAGTAGGCAACTGCTCATGGCTCCTTTCCCTGCGACATCTTTTAGAAGGTGGAGCTTTCAGTTCAGTCATCTTGAAACCACTAGATTTAATTTCCCTGGCAACACTACACCCCTCATCTGCAGAGCTATTCTCCAGATCTAACAAATACCTCCTGTAAGTTAGAAGAATGCTATATCAGGGAAACCAGTCTCACAGTAATCGTCCTAAATCATATATTCAAAAGGTAAGATTATTTCTTGTGAATCATATTAGAGAAACTTCAGCAAGATTCTTGAGGAGAAATCATTCACGACACAAGGGTTGCCATAAGCTAAAGCCCATTTACTAGGATCATCTGAATATACAATACCTACAAGCTATTATTTGTAATTTCTGAGTAACAACAAGTTACAAATATACTCTTCAGGATACATTGGTTGCCACATGTAAACAAGAGAAAAGCAGATGGGAAGGCAATCATTCAGAAAATTACAACTATGCTAGAAGTTATACATGTCATAGAACAGTACCAAAGGATCTTGTAAATGTAAAATCCAAAAAACTGAAATTTAATACAAATATTCTTCCTGCAACACCATGGCAAAGTCAATGTTATCACAATATAAGCATAAGAAAAAGTTCACCCATGTGTTCTCTTGATGTAGGATGACAATAAAGACACAGACACAGACAAAAGATGTAGATTACTTAACTTTACTCCAATAAAAGTAATTGCTGATTTATGTGTAAAAGAAAGAGTAATGTAGTTTACTTGATCATCTGATTATCTATTATATAAATTCTTGCGATAGTCACATTGTTGAGGGACACTTCTTAAATTCAGATCATAAAATATCTAACAACCTTAAAATTGTCATCTGTACCTTAAAATAAGTATAAATGCCATTTGATAGGCCAATAAGATTTCCACATCGCACAACCATCTAAAACCCTCTGGACTGCATAAGGAGGTTCTGGAGTTCATTCAACACGGCCAAAAACAATTTCTGAAAGAACCAATAGGAATAAATTTATAATCGTTGAAATCACACATGGTCAAATGAAAAGGTACTTTACAAGGGCTTGTGATGATGCTGAATAAAATTGACAGTTCGAGGTAGAAGTCCTTCAGATTATGAAGCAGATAACTGAATCAAATTTGCTATTTCAAGATGAAATTCTTCGAGTTAATTATTAAGAGGAAAACAAGGAGAAGCTTCTGATGCAGAAGCATACAATTTTGTGAAAGAAATCAACACTGATGTCCATATCTTGGTTTCTTTCATTGTCACGGACTCGCCTGAGTAGCTAAATTAGGCTTTAATGCTAGTAAACCTGATTTTTATTATGAGACATACTTTTCTGCAAGCTGCCAAATTCTGTTTTGTGCTCAGTCATGTTATTACCCCAGTATTCTCAAGTCGGTACTCATTAAAAGTGAAATTGGAAAACATGTGATGACTACACCAAAAAGCTCAGAGATGACACAACTCACCCCCGAGTATACATTATAGGTGATGAATCCAAATTTTGGGATATGTATCATGTGCTTTCTTATAATTACACCAAAATAAAAAAACAGGAAAAATTATTAAAAAACATAAAAATTATAACCTTCGATCACACTGGGACCCACACGATGCATAAAAAGCAGCAGTTTCATCTTATTCATTTCATCTTAAATCGAGTTCCTCAAATGGCCTGAACTGCTTCCATTACTCTTAAATTTCCTCTGCAGCTTATCACTGGAGTTAATCAATCTGCCTCAAAGTTTCTGGTCGCCCCTACTTTGGGTTCAGCTAATATATGAAAGTTTTTCCTTATGAGGTTGGTGGTTGTGACATTCCAATTTTGACCTAGGTCTGTACTGTTGTTTACTCATAGCTTTAACATTTTAGCTAAGCAGTTAATGTTTGCGGACCACAAAAGTGTTAAGTAATCCTTATCCTTATCATAATGGTTTTATCTTTGGCATTTTCTACCAAGTTGGTAAGTTAAAAATTCGCATTGTTACATGCATCCATAATCATAAAACTCAGACTCAGCAGGCTGATTTTTTACTTGGAATCAGACATGGCACTCAAACTTAGCAAATTGAAGAGCCATGAAACATAAAAATTTTAAGGATTAGAGCTTTTATAATGCACACTAAACCAAATCAACTTTATAGACATGATAAACTTATCAATTAGACATTTAAAAGCTACTTTGATCACATACACAGTTATGTATCAATAAAATGACCACATGTGCACTTGAGATGAGAGAAACAAAAAATTTGAATATACAAATATTATTAGTTTTAGGTGTTCAAAACTCATAGCATCAAAAACAAGGATCACCATATGGAGTCATGAACTATGGTAGAAAGCGGCCTCTATGACCAAGCCCAACATCACTAGCTCTATGTGTGGTGTGACGCTCATATCTCAGACAAATTTGCAATATGCTGCTACAGCCATAATTGATAGTAGCATTACTAAAGATCAGGATTGACTCAGCAAAGCAAAAGTATAAATGTAATTCGAATACTTAGGATTTAACTGGGAAAAACTTGAGAGAATGACAACAAAATGATTTACCATCCAACATGACCCACAATGATTTTATTTTTTGCTTTTTAAAAACTAGAGCAGGGATCTGCAAGGGGCAGCTCCCCTCATGGGGTCTAGGGCTGCACCCTTTGCACATTAATTAAGGCCTTAGCGACAATGAGAGCCCCCACCGCCAAGCCCAAATTAAGGCCCTAGAGACCATATGGACCTCCGTTGCACATGCCATTTTTCAATAATATTGCTCTTAAGTTTTAACCAAGCTCCAACAGTCTAAAATCCAAACACTTCAAAAATCAAGCGTCAAAGCCATTAAGCAGTAATTAAGCC
Source organism: Chamaecyparis obtusa (assembly GCA_027943335.1). Taxonomy (NCBI): domain Eukaryota; kingdom Viridiplantae; phylum Streptophyta; class Pinopsida; order Cupressales; family Cupressaceae; genus Chamaecyparis; species Chamaecyparis obtusa. Next base: position 988,482 of record BSBK01001546.1, read on the forward strand.
CTAGCTATGTGTTTCTTTTTGACTTTTCAAGGTTTAGAAAAAAAAAATTGTTTATTATTTTCTTAGTTAGGCTTAAAGCACCTGACAATGACCCCAAGTCCCAGTGAGCATCACAAATCTGGCAGAAATAGATGTAACAGCCAAGACTGTAGGCCTCATTTCAGGTGCCTTGCCTCAGGACTCGGTGGTACAGAGCAAATCTTGTAACTATGTATGCATCCCTCAAGTAATGATCAGGTAACCTCCCTCTATTTACAGATCTAGAGATCATCTAAGTTGTAAATCTTGATCCATAGAAAATTCATAGCTGTTTAACTTGACAATTGCATGGGATGATTGCCTTTAAGGTTGAGCTGACATGGACGCTTTTGGTTGGCCAACATCAAAATTAACCATTAAAGAATGAACTAGCAGTGTAAAATGAATAATTCAGTCTGCAATTGAGGTGACATGGCAGTGTCTTGCTGGATCCTTTGATGGTTTTAGCTCTTTGAGCTACAATGGCAATCTTGGTGTCCACTTAACAGTCTTCTTCCACCGATACTCATCAACATTACCAGAATTAAAGCCGATTGGTACTGATGTGGCATTCAAAAGGAAATATTTCATTAGCGTCTGCATGTGATCTTTTAGCTAGGTGGACAAATGGGATTTTCTCACTGGTTGCACATCTTCTCACCATAAAGTTTTACGCAATGTTAATCATAAAACTGGCACCTTTTGATTGAATGCAAATGCAATAGATCTAAGGGTGGTTGAGTGGGATTCATACAATGACCATAGAATCATCCATCAATGGCTGTCAATCTTTCCTATTAATTCTCCAATTCATTAGCACATGGAAGCTGCTAGGGCTTTGCGGTAGGTCACAGATCATGAATGTGTGCAAATAGGAGTTCATAGATATGTCAATTGAAATTGAAAATTTGGAACGTGTAATCCCTAATTTTGGTTTATAAAATTCAAACTTAATTTTCAACAGCTCACTACACAGAAAAAGCCAGTCAATAATGAAGCTTCAATGAGAGCCTAATTGAAGGCCTTAAGCTAAATGTGTTCATTTTTTTATGTCATTACAAGAATCACATATCCCTGAAGCAGCTAAGGCAACAAAAGACACTGTTGCACAAAGATTTGAGCTACAATTATGATTCAAAACTTCTTGCTGTTTAATGTGTGTTCCCAGGTGATTTCATGAAAATTTCTCCATTATTCCTAATTCTTTTTTTTTACATTGCAAAATGGAGAATCGAGTAAAACATGATAGCCAAAGCTATGAAAGATTATCGACCCAGATCAGAACCAAAAGTTCAAGCTACTACAAGAACATCCCCTAAAAAGAATAACAGGTGCTAAGTTTGAAATTGAAGTTATATTCAAATTTTCTGAAAAGGCCAGGAGATTTAGTCCATTAAATTTTGGGATAGAAAAATTGTTGTCTTTAATTATATCATGAGCAGTGAAATATGAAAATTGTTGTCTTTAATTAAACCATGAGCAGTGAGAGGAGATTAGCCTTACAATTGAAATTTTGCTATTAAACCCTACAACACAATTCCAACTCTGGCTCCTCTAAAGCATGCTTTAAATCAACACATACTCTGGATCCCCCTTGGCATCCAAGCATTACAAGAAATTGATTGATAAGGGTGAGGGAAGTGCATAGCATTCTGAGGATTTCCAAGGGAATATTCATGGCCTGTCAAATCTGATGTGAGCCAACATTAAGTTACCTCATCATGGCAAAAAAGAGATAAACCTACCTACCACTAGTCTATGTGTAGAGTACCAAGCTATTCATTTGAACAAGGGAATGGCATTTTGCTATCCCAGGTCATCCACTGACAGATCAAAGGACTAGATTGCAGGTTGCCATGTTGGCACATTGATAGGATTTGACTTGCAGAACTTTTGTGTGACCTCTTGCAAAGGCTACCAGAATGCATTGCAATGATTGTTAGTTGTTGAGTTAATTCCTTGACTGTATGTGTCTGAAGGTAGTCTAGGGCATCAAATGATGAAAGCCCAACTCTCCAAATGGTGAAGCATATTTGTAGCTCAGAGGAATAGGTAGTCTAGTAAAGTTTTGCTCATGAATCTGTCTCCATGATAGGCTATAAAATCTCAAGAGAGCTTTGAGCCTAGTTGTTTCTCACTTGCCAAATTTACTAGCATCATTGTGGCAATATTTGATTAATGAAATGACCGGCATTCTAAAGCATTACAAATTCTTTTGTAATGGTCTACTTTTGTTGCATGTGAGTTACTATTGATCTCTTTGGGACAACTACAAATGTTCATTTGTAGGTTTCCTTGTTTCATGAGTTTGTATGCATGTGCAAGCTTTGTTCCATTACTGATTGCAAGCAAGTCTCCATCCTCTTTCTCAACTATGACTTTGATGCCCAATGGCGTAGGCACCGATCTAGGTGAAGGACCAAACAAATTTCTTTTAATCATCCCTCTATCATCAATAGGTTACAAGTAGATCAGAGTTTCACATGCTGCCATGATTCAATGTTATAACTAAACAAACATCCCAAGAGACCTCAAACAGCCCAAATTGTAACAAAATCATGTCATGCATGCCTATGCTTTAAATTTATGTATAAATGTTGAGTGGATTCAATTGTAGGGATAATGTATTGTTGCTAGCATTAGGTGAATATGCAAGGTTGTAGTTATCAACTTAATAGAAGGTTTTACAGTTAGCTACTAAGGTTTGGCCTAGTGACAAATTTTAAAGTCAAGAGTGTGTTGAGTATAGCTGTTGTTATTTCAGTCATGATTCATCTTAATCAATTAACTGTCTTATTAAGAATACATCTAGGAACACCCTCCTAGGTTCAGCTAAGCACAAAGTGTAGGAAAGAGCACCCACGCTCAAAAGTTAGCCTTTAATCATTCATTATCTGTTGAAGAGCCCATGTCCTATCCTCTTGAACACAATCCCCTGGCCTTGAGGATAGGCTATTACTCGAGGATCGTGAAGCTACGATTTGAAGACCCAACAAGATGGACTCAGAATCTCAGACAAATCAAACACCTCAGAAACTTCGTTGTCTACACCTTCATTCCATCCTACTCAACCCATGCATCAAGCACCAACAGTAACAGAATAAAAAATGGAGATGGCTGCAATCAAGGATTCATTGGAAAAATAAGTATCGGTGTGCCAACATGAAAGGAATGATGGGGGACTTAAACGAAACAATGAGAAGAATGCATGATGATATAAGAGTAATGTAAGGTCACATAAGACTGCTGCAGGAGGGGCAACAAGAGATCAAATCTGCAGGAGAACAAATACAGACTTGCCAATTTACAATAGATGAAGTTCACATGCAATTAAGTATATTTGTGATGACACGGATTTGTAAAGTCCGCAATCTTTTCCTCATTATCACACAAGAAATGATTAGTTTGCAAATGTCTTCAGTCTAGTAGTCTTTTTGGAGGTAAATATTGTAATAAGGGGAATAATTAACACACTTAAGATGTAACACAGAAAAGACATCTGTCAATCATCTGAATGGATGAGCAATGCCCTTTTGCTATAAATACAAGTTATCCCCTTAAGCTAAGGATCCTTTTCATCTTTTTACTAAGGCATCTTTGTGTCTAGGTTGTCCTCTGGGGTCAAGTGTTCTATGGCATGTTTTAGAGTTAAGTGTTAATACGGTCTGCATTATCTTCTGAGGAATATCAAAAGTGGGATCTCTCAGCTATAAAAAGTTTCTCCATATGTAGTGCGACATTTTAGGAGATAAATTGTCTCCAATGCCACAGTTATTGGTCTGGTATTGTTTTTAATTAATCTTCAAGCTGATAACAGTTGGATGTAAAAGCTGAAATATGAAATATTTTTACATGCATAAATGATCCAAGCACAGCCTCATGCACTGGTTTCATCAGTGTACTCATATTGTGCAACCTGTACATATCAAAGTTTGCACAACTTCACACAACACTACGACCAGCACTTTGCACACGATGCTTGCATGCATAATGCAACCCAATACAAGGTTGCACATGCCATTCCACAGTAAGACCATACCTATGTGGCACATGGAGCATCCACAACACAAAAAATGCCACCATATGCATACAACAGTGGCCCAGTGCCACAAGCCATGCTACCATATTGGTTTGAAATTTGGCACTATAGCATGCTACCCTAAAATTTGTAAAGGCAAATTTGAAAGGGAAGTTTATGGGATTAAACCCCACCTCTATTGTGAGGAGGTTTCACTTTATTAAACACCTATAAAAATTACACATAATGGAGTATACAAACATATTCACGTATATATAAATTTCATTTTGAAACAGATAAATCATTCAATAATTTCCTCCTTGTAGTGCCAATCTATAAGAAAAATGAATCCACCTCAAATATAGAAAAGAACCAAGTGTGGATGACTGATTTCTTTACGCAACAAGCAAAAAATCCTGCAGAAATAAAACAAATAATCAACAAAACTATATAGGGAAGCCAACTCCTAGAATGCCAATCTTGGAAATCAAAGACCTTGAATACTTTGAAGTTCAGAAACCCATTATCAAAAGATTTAAGAAATGTAACTTTTCTGCTCATCAAACTCATTAGAATTTGGAAGATGTAGCAATGGTTGAAGAATTACATGAGGGAAGATGGGATAGACTCAAGTGATGAGGAAGAAAGGTCCGAATTGAGGGCATCGGGCTTTATACCAGTAGCATCTAGCAAAAATGCAGAACCAAGTTCTTCATCATATGCTCACATGCATGCAAACACCCCGGACCTGAAAGGCAAGGCCATCCTTATGTAATTGCAGTTCCTCCAGTCTGGTATAGTTCAGTTAGGTTGCTATGTAATGAAATCTACTCTTGTATAGGGTTTTTACAAGGTTGCATGGAGATGGGGGTAATTGGGTACTTTAGGGACAGGTATGTTGGTTTTTCAAAATAGGAGACGGGACTTTGGGTACATCAATTTTTTAAATTTTTTTATATATAATTTAACATTCTATAGAAAATCTGAAAATATAATGATATTGAGTTTTCAAAACAAGAACAGTGATAAAGTTTACTGCCAAACACTAATTTGAAGATTAAGTACACAAATTGAAATGCCATACAATCATTGTATCAAAGTTTCAAACTGATTAGTGATTACATATTGAAATGAGCTTGATGAACAGCCAACTGATACACAAACCAAAAACTGAGACAAAAATCAGAAATCTTAATCAAGGTCCTTAGCTATGATGCTCTCCACTGAGTACCCGGTACTTGGGTACCTGTACCAATACCTAGTATACGTCCCAGGGGTATGGGTACGAGTACCCACACAACATAGGGTTTTTAGCTAGTTATAGTATTTCTAGGGCATAGACCTATACTGTTGTATTAAATTTAATAGACCGAGTCATGCAAGGGCATTTTGGTTACTTGCCCAGTTTTTGTTACTATACAGCTTATACAGTTTTGATTAGTAGCTTAAAGAAGTCAGTGGACTGATTTATAGACATAAACATAATATGAATATTATACATGGTTATGTTTGAAATATCTGGTTTGTTGCAAACATATGATGATCTTTTCAGATTAGATGGTATCCCCTGTTTTCAATACTCTCTGCAATCAGGAAATTTGAGGAAAGTAGTTGTATAAGAAATAATATTTGTGTGCAAGTTTAGTGAGAAGTAAATTTAAAATTAGTCCACAAATGAATGGATGTGGCAATGGTAGTAAGGGAGGGATCTGGTTAGGCAGTTCCGGCATTATATAACAGGAAATTGGGTAATTTGCCTCTTCTTCATGTTGCATAATTTAGCAGAGAAGTTTCAACTGCTCATAGTTTTAATAGTTCTTTACTGTGAAATTTTACGATTTGGTAAAAGAATGTATGGATGTATTAATGCAAAATGGGGAGGTCTCTAGTATGGCAGTTTTGGCATATTAATAAATCAGAGGAAATTTGGTAGTTTGAAATATCTGGTTTGTTGCAAACATATGATGATCTTTTCAAACTAGATGGTTTCCCCTGTTTTCGATACTCTCTGCAATTAGAAAATTCGACGAAACTAGTTGTATAAGAAATACTGTTTGTGGGTAAGTTTAGAGAGAAGTAAATTTAAATTTAGTCCACAAATGAATGGATGTGGCAATGGTAGTAAGGGAGGGATCTGGTTAGGCAATTCTGGCATTATATTAAAGCAAACTGGGTAATTTGCCTCTTCTTCATGTTTGCATGATATAGGAAAGGAGTTTATAGTACTCACAGTTTTGATAGTTCTATACTGTGAAATTTCAAGATTTGATAAAAAAATGTATGAATGTATAAATGTGAGAGGTTGTGTGTAAGCACAAATATTATTGTTGAGAAAAAGGTCAGGATACACATGCGCGCACATATCTGTGTGTGTTTGTGTGTGTGACACTCATTAAAAATTTGTTTAATGCAAATGTTGCATTAGGAGAGCTTGTGGACAATTTTCTTGAAACCCTTATATTAATTTTGAGCTTGGAAAGAGATTTGTGTGAGGTGAAACCCTTGTAGTTTTTAAATCTTTAGGAGCTCTGAAGAGTGTTGGCATGTGTTGCTGTGGGTTTTTCATAACCACTAAATTCAACCTTGAAAGTGTTGATATTATGGCCTTAAAGGCAAATATCTCATGCATTGGATAAAGACATTATATATATAGAGAGTGTATATAATTCGATATATAAATAATAATATTAAATATACGAGACATTTAATATTCATTGTTTATTTAATAATAATACTTTATCCAAGTCGGCCTCTTGAGGAGGCACTCCAAGGACATATAAAAGAAGATCAATTCTTGGAAGAAAATATATCAAAAACATAACATTTATCTTCTCCCAAGGATCGATTATTCTAAGGCAGTGATTTACTTCTTGAAGCAATTTAGAGCAGAGGTTAGAAGAAGAAGCAGTGCATTCTAGATCTGCAAATTCATTGGCAGCAGAGATAGAGGTTGAATTGACAACACTTAGGTGCAGATCTGAGAGAAGGGAAGAGCTGCGAATTACGTCTACAGATCGGGAAAGAGCTGCGAGTGGCCTCTTCAGGTCTAATATCACACTTGTATTCATGGTCTAAATATTTGATATTTAGACCATCGAATTAGTCCAGATCTAGAGGTGCGAAATCTGACTTTTAAGAAACAATCTAACAGCAGATCTCAAGGCAGATCTAAGGAGATTGCAGTCTGATCCAAGGTCAAAGAAAAGTACAGATTGGTGACATTTTGGAAGCCCTAGGTGGGCTGACCTAGCACATTCATATCTACACACCTTGGAGAGTTAGAAGGGACTGATCTGAAGATCATTTCAGAACTTCAATCCGGGTACTATCTCTCCTTGTTTTGTTAATTCTTTCTTTATATCTTGTGCTTAGTCTTGAAAGATCTCTATAGCTTGATCATTCCTAGGTAAATCTGGAAAATATTAACATGGTATCAGAGCCTAGGTAGAGCAAAGATTCATTTCAGATTTAGGAATTCAAACTAACTCTTTCAAACTAAGTTGGTTATCATGTCAACCGGGATTAGACCCGAAGATAGGCTTGAGGGAGATATTAATTTTACATCTTGGAAGATGAGGTTATTAATCATTTTAAGGGAATTAAAAATTACTCCAATCATTGAAGAACCTCCTAAAGATAATATGGATGCGGATGAAAAGAAGGAATGGAACAAAAACAACAATAAAGCAATGAGAATAATTGTTGATAGTGTTAAAGATCGCATTGTGCCAACAATTGCAAATCTAGAGAATGCATATGAGATGTTCACTTCATTAACTGGCATGTTTCAGATCAACAACACAAATAGGGTCCTAGCTCTCAAAAATAACCTCTCCTGGATCAAGATGAATCAAGGGGAGTCAATCACATCATACTTCATGAGGATCAATGAGCTAAGGAATCAACTATCATCAATTGGGTTCAATTATGATAATAAAGAGCTAGTTGTGACAGCTCTTAATGGATTGCCTCTTACTTGGGATGCTTTCATTCAAGGGATTAGTGCACGTTCCAAATTACCTACTCTTGATAGACTAAAGACCGATTGTCTTCAAAAAGAAGCAAGATTAATATCAAGAGGCTCAATCTTCAAGGAAGATATTCAAGTTCTTTACTCCCAAAACTTAAAAGGAGGGATAGGAAAATTCAAGAAGAAGAGAGAATTCCAAAAGGATAAAAGGAACGAAAATGAAGGAAATTCAAAGGACAAAGAGGGAAGAAGAAAGTACTTAAAGAAGAGGAAACCTTTCAAGAGGGACTTCTCTAAAACTCAATGCTATAAATGTGATTAGTTTGGTCATATAGCTGTAAATTGTCCTGAGAGGAACAACCTTCAAGCATCCATTGTGGAGATGAAAGAACCCGAATCTGAGCACTTCGCACTTTGAGAGGGAGTTGCAATTTGAGAGGGAGTTTTATATATGGGCTCACTTATGAAATTATCTAAGTTATAAACTCCTTCTGCTGGTTACATGCATCTTTGTATTTGTTTTTTGTATGAGTGTGGCACCATACACAACTATTAAAATTCTAACTTATGTTTTGCTATGGAAGCATATTTCTGTTTTGTATGCATGGATGCATACTTTACCTTAGTATATGTTTTACTTATGTATGGGATCATACACAGCTGATTAGTAGCATATTTTCTGCTATGCATGAGGAGCATACATTACATTATGAACAGTTACACTATGACACATGTTATACCTTACGCTGTTATGAGAACTCACACAGCTGATTGTTAGTATAAATGTTTAACTGTTTTCTTTATTGATGCATGGGTGCATACTGCATACATTATTGATTAATGAATACAGGAGCATACTTACATTGGCATATGTTGTGTATGTTGCATTTTACAATTGGTATCTTTTTGGGAACATACATTATGATACTTAGAGATAATGTTGTTGTATGCATGGGAGCATACTTTATATGGGTATATGTTATCCTTTATATATGCTTTGCTATTGATCATAT